>JAWNLV010000002.1:5180000-5780000 GCA_035042125.1 Drosophila longiperda
GTCATTATTCAAGTCTATATAAAATGTAAGTCATAATTTGAAGCATTAATTTTTCTCTGAATAAAAAGCACCTGTTTTAAAGTTTGGTTTGAATAAGCGTTGTTTTAAATTTAGTTAAAAGCATATTAAAAATAAAAATACAAAAATATAAATAATAAAAAAAAAATCTCATTAAAATTTAATATTATTACTTCAGCAACTTTATAGATAGTAAAAATACACAAGCAAAATATAAAAAAATTCAGCTTTAATACTTGCTTAAGACTCTAAAAATTAATCACCTTTAATGAAATTTCATTATAATTCCACAAAAATGGGAGATAAATGATAAATGAAAAGCAAAAAAGTTTATAATTGATTTACGATTTATTTGTTTATTCATTTAGATTTTGTTGTTTGACTATTCAAGGCCTCTTTTTAATTGGTATCTTTTCTTTTTTTTTTGTATCATAAATATTATTTTAGCTCTTCGACAGTGCAGGTCAACGGCTATTCAATTAAATCGCAGCTAAAAGGCAAACACTTGAGTTTGTGGCTAAAATGTTGTAAACTGGTCCAAGCTGCTCACAGACCAGGCCGAGCCTCTCAGCGTGTTGAACAAGCAACCAGCTCATAAAATATGACAACAACAAGTACTAATTATTTAATATGCTTAATGAACAAATGTCACCACGATGGTGCTCAGAGTGTTGCAAACCAGCTAAGTGATTCACATATATGCAACCCAGCACAGTGACTAAAAATCGGATTAAAAATCGGATTAAAAATCGGACATAAATATTAACTGAATTGGTTGCAAATTTAATATGCTAAATTGCCAACAGTTTAGTTAATATTAATTTTTTAATAATAACATGTTTAACAATCCTTTTATATTTTATGTACTTCGAAAATTCAAGCTTTAAATTTAATTTTAATTGTTTTATATAACATTCAAATTAAACTTTTATTATTAATTAAATTGCGTAGTCTTTTTAAATGTATATTTAATTTATCCGTTGTCTAATTGCTGTAACTTAATTAGATTTAATAACTGTGCTCAACATACTTAGAGTGCTAATTATATATGAAATGGGTATTAAAAGCCATATTTAATTAATTAAATTATAATCTACAACCACTGTAAAGCTTATATAACTAATAACTGCTGTGCTTGCTGTTTGTGTGGTGTTTGCTGTCTGCACATGGCTGAAATCTAACGCTAACACAGAAAATACTTGGCGCCACAAAACTACAACAACAACAACAACAACAACAAGAACGGCAATGAGAGAAACAACAACAACAGCAACACACATCGAGTCGGGCAACGGGCACCTTTTGGCCTCTGTGGCATGGCACGCTGAGCGCCTGGCCCCAGTCTGGCCCGACAATCAACTCTTTGTGTGCGAGAGTGTGTGTGTGTGTATATGTTTGCGAAAATGTGTATTGGTGCAGCTACCGTGTTGCAATTTGCGCTCCGTGGGTTGGCTTTTTGCATAGTGTCAATTTTGATTTAGCAAAATGCTGAAATTGCCGCTTTTGCGGTTGCAGCGCCCCGCCCCATGTTTCCCAGTCAAATAAACTCCCACACACACACACACACACAGACACACACAGAAATGCATAAAGCCACACTCTCACACACAGTCACACACACACACAGCTGAAGTGGACAGAAAGTGGGTGGCGCTGACAACTTTGAGCAACAAGAAATATTTCTTGCTGCAAAACATAAAATGGGTGCAGCTGCTAAAGTTGTGGTTTATATTATTATTTTTATTATTTTTCCTTCAAATCCATCATAAAATGCCATTGGTTTTAATATGCACTTAGCTATATATCATTTTAGTTTATTATATTTGTTTTTATTTTATTTATTATTTATATATTTTATTATATATTTGAATGCATTGCATATGATTATATTTATATATTTAATAATTTGTAACTTTAAACTTCATTTCATATTATATTAAACATTTGTTTAAAGAGTATTCTCTGCTATATGGGCATATTTTATTTTATTTTTTTTTAACAAGAAGATTTATCTAATTACAGTTTTTATTTTGAATATTTTTTATTAATAAACATTAATTTTTTGCGAAGAAACATAGGAACATATTTTATTAGCTTTATTTGACCAATTCAAATCAATGCAAAAAATAAAAATATATATACAAAAAATTTATATTTAAAAAAGCCGGTTAAGTTCCAAATATTCAAAGTACGAATTTAAAATACAATTTATAATTGATTTATTTATTGATATAAATGAAGTGAGAAATTGGGGATGGATATTAACCCAAAGTTCTGTAAATTTAAATATAAATTAATTTCTTTACTGTTAAATTTGGTTGTCAAAACTCTGAGTTGAGTTGCTAAAAGAAACAGTCATAAAAAGAATTGAAAGTTGTCACTCTGCTGACACAATTTAATGGCCAGAAAGTGTGCAAAAATAAGCTCAAAGCGAAATTCGAAATGTGTGTGAAATGAGCTAATGAAATATGCATATGTTTGAATTGGAAATTGCTTATGCAGATTAATTTGTGGACGAGACAACATTTTGCGACTCAGTGTCTATGAATGGCTAATTAGAAGACGATCGGAGGCATTGTTGATAAGTGTGTGAACCTGAATGGAAAAGAAAGAAAGCATGTGGATAATAGTTGGAGTGTAACAATTATCACGATGCCTCTCAGATTAAAATATAATATGTATAATTAATATATAATCGACTTTCTCTTATTATTTCTTTTTTTTCAAATTATGCGCTGATAACCATTAATATTTGTAATACCCCACATTTTAATATACAGTGCTGAATGTTTGTCTAATGATTCTGCACTCAAATTTCACTCTGTGCCAGCAGATTCATTAAAAAAAAATGCAAAATATTTTACTATAGCTAAATCAATTAAAACGAAGCTTATATAATGAAGCATGAAGTCGCGGCCAATGCCCTTAACAGGTATCTATATATTAGATGAAATTTACCAGTCATTAATCAAATAGGAAAATAGTAATGATGCCATCTCTGTCTTTCGTTTTTATGTCTGCCTCTTTGCTTTGTAGGAATAATTCAAATTCCGATGCAAAGTCAAAGCAGACGAACCAGTTCGTCGCTTAAGTCTTTTGTTTTATGACCCAAATATCCAGCAAAGCGACAGGCGAAACAGTCAACTGTGCATAAACGCCACTTAACCTAAAATGTAATGTCCAACAAAACAAAATAAATCACAACAAGCCCAAAAGCAGCAAAAGAAGCAGACTTACCGCAAATTACATGCTGTGCGACAGCAGCAACAGCAATAACAACAACAAGAACCACAACTGTGGACGTGAATGATGGCGCATCTAATCCAAGACAGCGCGTAAATCCAGGCCAAACTTAATCCAATAAAAATGTCGACTAAATGCAAACAGCGACAAATGCTTGACGAACAAAACGACATCGCTAATTTATTTAAAAGATTTGCCCGACTTTTGCCAGCCATGTTAGTAGAAGTTAGCCAGGCAACAAAAAAGATGCAGTGCTTGGCAGCAAAATTTTAATTAAGACAAAATATTTGAAATTCTAACGATGATCATCATAATGATGATGTTCAAGCTGTTCATGATGATGATGATGATGACGACGACGACAACGAGCTGCAGCAAACAAGTCAACAATTTGCCGCGCGCAATTTTTCAAATTACATTTCATTAAAGCGCGACAGCATAAAAAGAAAGCAAAAAAAAAAAATATATATATATATAGAAAGAATGAAGAAGCCTGCCTCATGGGCAACTCAAAGAGATAACTTTGAGAGAGAGAGAGAAAGAGATAAAAAAAACGAATGTAAAGCACCGTTTTGCCTGATTTCTGTTGCTCAGTACACAACGTACTGAGATTTACTAGATGCCAGCAAAACAACAACAACAACAACAACAGCAGCAACAACAACAGGTTATCTGTATCTATGTATCTTTGTATCTGCGGGCTGTTAGCTGTTAGCCCGCATGCAACAACAACGCCCGCATACGTTGACGTATTCAACGCAACGCAACTCTTTCTTCTTCTAATATGCCACACAAATAAATTGTATTCTGTTCGTTTTCTGTTCTGTTTAGTTCAACAAATTAAATTTTAAAGTTCAGGCCACAGTTGCCCTGCACAAAGCAGAACAAGAACAAGCCAGCAAATGCAACAACAGCAACAACAACAAAAACAACAGCAGCAGCAACAACTATGTCAGTCACTTGGCAACATTGCCAACTAGCAGCGACAACATTCCAGCTACCTTCGTCTGCCTGCCCGCCAGACCACCCCTCCACCGTTCAATTGGTTGTTCGGTAGTCATCAAGCCCGTAACTAGCTGCAGCTACAAGTTGCCGTTTCTAATACAAAACTGTCGCTTGTGGCCGTGAGAGAGCTGCGCACAACTGCACTGCAACTCTTTGTGGCTTGGACTCTGGCTACAAATCTGGCCGACAACAAAAACAACAACAACAATAACGACAAAAGCAAAAGACTGCAAAGCAAAAAAAAAATATTAAAAAAAACATCGCAATGCATTTTAGTATTGCTTATTGCGCTGTAGCCTGCTCTATGAAATCATATATTGTAAGCCTTCACACATATATAAGTTTATATATATATATATATATATATATAAAAGATAAAACGTAAATAAAAAGTTGGCTTACAACGAATTAAGCATTACTCTGTAAGCCACTTATTAATTACATACACAAATTTGATTGTTTAACTTTTAACAAAACTGCATTGCAAATGTTTATAAAATATTTTTTTTAATTTCATATTCAATATCTTTACGATAAAAATATATGCAAGCCCGATAAATTGACGACATTTTTATTGAGTCTGAATTAAAATTACAGAGTTACAGAGAGATAAATACCAAACAACATTTTTATACCTGCATATAAATTATTAACAAATTTATAGAATATTAATCATTCCAATTTTAAATCAATCATTTAAATTGTTTAAAGACAACTAGAAGTATCCAGTAATCTCTGCTAATATTATAATTTTATTATATTTATTATTATTTATAGTTCACAATAAATGTTTACCTGATTGAGAGTTTATAAAATATTATAGAAAACAACAGGTGAGGTAAATCCAATATCATTAATAATAATAAGTTTATGGTAGTTGAATTTTTATCTTTACATCAAGGCGCAAAAATATTGAACCTGTCTAAAGACAAGATTTACATAAAATTGGATGTAAATAATATAACTTTAAGCTGTGATTAATTATGAATACAAATATATTTATTTGACAGTTTGTCAGCCAGATGGCATAGTTATTATACCCGTCAAAATGTTTTTTTTTTTTTTTTTTTTTTTTGTAAAAACTTTTGCTGGAAATCTCATGAAATCGACGCGCGGCTTTTTCATGTCTGTGGCGGCGTCGTTGACGATGTCGTCGGCTGCTTTTGGCTTGAAAGCTTTTGGGCTTTGATTGGGGTGAGTGGAGTGGAGTGAAGTGGAGTGGAGTGGAGATTGGACAGCGGCGGGGGTATGACTATGATTGAGGCTGCGGGCCATGGCTGACTGGACTGGAATGGACTGGGCCTGAGTTAGACTGGGCCTGAGTTGGACTGCTGCTGCTGCTGTTGGCCGGCTGCTGGTTAGCTTAGCCAGCTAGCTGGCTTGTCATTGCAATGCGCATATGATGACATTTTTGTAATGATTTTTTTTGTACTTTGTTTTTTTTTATGAAAATACTTCAAATTGTTGGTAAATGCATAAAATGTCTGTGTAGCAGTCGGCGGGTAAATCTTTGGCCCATGATATTTTTGTGCAGCAATCAAGTTTGCCGCCGAAGTCTTTTGTTTTGCCACGGACTTTTAGAAAGCGATTAAATGGCAAAGCTGCAGTTGTCGCTGCAATAAGGAAAGTGCTTTGCTCAAATGTCATAATGTTATGCCAAAATCGTTGACAGATATCAAATTAACAATTTATTAACATTTAACCTTTCGTAGCAACAAACAAAAAAAAAAAGCCACATGTTGCTGACTAACAGAATACAACAACGGATACACCTCAGGCACTGAAATAATGGTGAATACATACAAAAAAAATCATGTGGCACACACATGTACCACATGTGGATGCTCTATTAATGTGAGAATAGGCATTTCATAAGAAAGCAAAAAGACTTACGATTAACATGTAATTTATGTGTTTTTTTTTTTATTATTTTCTTTTTATGCAAATATGCATTATAAAATTAAATGCAATAGCTATGATCATATCCGTTGTACGTGGTCTGCTCCCATAATGGCTAATAATGAGATACTAACTATCTTTGGTGGCTGCGTTAATGTTTATAACTTTTTTGCTCATATCATATTATACATGTATGTGTGTGTGTGTGTGTGAGTGTGTGTGTGTGTGCGAGTTATGAAAGGAAAAACGACAAAATCAGCATGCAGCAAGCAGCATGTTACTTATAATGGGCGTCTATGCAGATCAACTAGTTGCTGCAACAACAACAACAGCAACAGCAACAACAACAACAACATCAGCCACTGGGACTGACTGACTTCCTTTACGTATAATTTGCATGCAACCCAAAGCTGTTGTACCTGTGTGTGTGTGTGTGTGTCTGTGTCTGTGAGAGAGCGAACGAGTTATGGGCAATGTGGTGCAGATATAGAAACCACAGCAGCAAAAGCTGCAAAAAAAAGAGCTAAAAAAACAACAACAATAAATATTTCTTCGAAGGTGTGATTTTAATGTGACAACTTTGCAACTGGTTTGGAACTGTGCCCAGCCTTCGGGAATGCACTAAAAATTTACCAATTAAAGAACCCTCTAGGATATATACATGCAATTATTATTTTCTAGTAATTTTACGAGCATGCACCAATAATAAAAAATACAAAATATATACATATGAAAACTGCTTGCGAATAATTATTGCATTGACTGAAGCCACACAAAAACAAGGCAACAACCAACACATAAGGAGAGAGAGAGATAGATGGATAAGCAGAGAGGGGGAGAGAGAGAGCGAGAGAAAACCTGAATTTGAATTGCAATTTAATAAATAGCAGTTGCTACCTTTTTTATACACGTCACTCGTTTAGTTTTCATTTATGCATCGCACATCTTTTCATTATTTGGCAGTTTTTGCGGCTTCATTAAATTCCGTTTTATTAAATATTTGTATGTATGCATGCGTGTGTTTATATATTTGTATTTTAATTTCCTTTTGCTATTCCATTTTACACAACTTTTCTCTACTTTATATTTATTGCAAGTTGGGCTTGTGTGTGTTCTTACATACATATATGTATATATGTGTGTGTGTGCGCGCTGATCTTTCACTGTGGCTCTTTTACTTTGCTTTATGTTATCTTTTTTTTTGCTGCCTTTGCTTTGAGCACACACAGCAGCAGCACCACTACCACAAACGCACTATACACTCTACACACACTCGCACTAACACTCTCACACACACACAGAGACGCGCAGGCACGCAACGTAATGCGGCGCCTCAAGATTCAGTTTCATCCGCTACGACACTGGACGAATTACAGCGCACGGCAACAGGTAAATGGCAACTGAAGCCACTAATCTGCGCTCGAACCTCTTTGAGCTGCAACTATGCTCATCACATAATGGTGTGTGTGAGTTGAGCGCTGCTCTCTCTCTCTGTGTGTGCGTATGCGTGCGCTCATGGACACTTGAGTGCGTTCTCTTCACAACGACGGCTTAGTCTCTTCACTGGGCAGCATTGCCAGCAAAAATATAAGACTTAAGCAAAGAACTTGCTATATTTGAAAATAATAGTTCAACAATTAATGTGATGTATAGAAACCTATCATAAACAAAAACAGAATAAAATAAAAATCTTTTAAAACCTAGTGGTTTGGTTATTAAAATGCAAAATTTTATTTATTTATTATTATCTGATAAATAAATGAAATTTAGTTAGTTTTCAGTTCAGTTCTTTTTTTTGTATGCTGTTTTAATTTGTATTCAAATATTTGCTGAAAACCTGTAAACTGAAAGACATGGCATGTTATATAATTTTCATTAAGGCCAAAATATCAGGTAGATAGATTGTTATATATATTGTTAATATGGCCTCCAGCTCTCTCGGTTCATTACCTAAATTGGATTCTTTAAGATGAACGCCACAAGAATTTGAATGATGAAAGTATAATTAAGAAATACAAGAGTATTAGAGAATAAAGTTTGATTATATGATTTCTTCAATATATGAAAATAACAGTTTTCAAAAATAAATAAATTTTTTTTTACAAATATTTACATATATGATACTTGCAATTTTTAAACAAATATATGCAAAATATGACATAGATAATGTAAATTAAATTGGAGAAATATTTTAAATGGAGGCAACATCATTTAAATAATGTAAGTAATTAACCGATATTTAAATTTATTGCAGTGCTTAAGTAATGTTTATTTATTTGTTAATTTGAAATGCGCATGTTTACAAGTATTTCAGATTATTTATGTGAAATATTTTCTTTATAGCCAGTGCTCTTAACGTACAGAAACTTCCCACAAGCGCGGCTCCTTCATGTGGGACTGGGACTGGGACAGGGAATGGGACGGTTTGTTGACTGGTGAAAATTCTGTGCTACTTTTTGCAATGGTCACACGTTTGTGCTGGCCACTCCGATAGCCAAGACATTTCACCATAGCATAAATAAATATGCCCACAGGCCAGGCAGCCATGCTCAAAGAGAGTTACTAACGAGCGGGAGAGGCAGCGAACGAGAGAGCAAAAGAGAATGATTGAGCTGATCAAATGCGAGTGTAAACAGATATTCGAAAAATAGTTGTTATTGCATTCAATACAATAGACGAAAAGAGGCTAAAGAGCACACATCAATATGTAAATGCTAGCTGTGTGAGTGAGTGTGTGTGAGAGTTGGATTACATGCGAGCATGCGCAGCGTAAGCCTCTCCTCTCTCCTCTATCTCCTCACGAGCTGATCATTTGGTCGCCTGTGTTTGCCTCTTGCCTCTTTTGTTTGCAATGGAATTTCTTTCTTTTCATAAACATGTTTCGAGCGCACATTCAACGCTGCTGCTGCTGCTGTTGTTGTTGTTGTTGTTGTTGTGGGCTTATTACAGCATTTATGAGGCAGGCGGGCAGCTTGGCCAGCATTTGTTGTTGTCGTTGTTGAAGGAGCGCGCGCTCAACCACACACACACACACACAAATACACTTACACTTAAGCCAAAGTGGCATGAAACAAGTTCAGCGCTGGCCTGTACGGACAAACCGCAGCTTTTGGCTCTGTCTCTGTTGCTGGCTTTGGCTTTGGCTTCTTGAATGACTGCGGCGCAGGAATGCAGTGTTGTAAATAGTTGCAGTAACGTCGGCGACGTTCGGCATTGTTGGCTTGGCTTGGACGAAGCAGAATCAGAGCAAGTCACAGCCAAGGCAGCAACAGCAATACCAGCAGCAGTGCAGCAGCAGCAGATTGCGACAACGATCAGAGGCACTGAATACAGAGCCACAGACACAGCCATAGCAAGAGTCAGAGCCAGGGCCAAGACAACGACAACGACTGCTGCAGCAGCAGCGGCGGCGGCGACGGCGGCGGCAGCAACAGCATCAGCTTCAGCAGCGAGAGCATTGAAAATTGCTGAGATCGCCCCGAGGGCTTCCACATGGACTTGGACTGGACCTGGATCTGACCAGGTCTTGAGTCCGGGCAGCTTGCCGTTTGCTGTTGTTGCCAACAACATTGACCACGATCGATAACACTTATACATATGCACACACACACACACACACACACACACACACATACACATGAGTGCCTTACATTGCTAGTCACTGTTTATGTTTATGAATTGTATTGGAAGATATTGAACATCGGGTCTGGGGTGTACGGAATTATGCCTTTATCTTAGAGGGTTTTTGTACTTGATTTTTATTTGTAGATCGCAGTGTGTTGTGGTCTGTGGTAATTAAATCGCAAGAAGCCGATAATGTTGCAAAACACAAGCGGGCAACAGCAAAAGGGTTTTCTTCACTCCACACTCACTCACAATTACCGCCCCAAATATGCCCCCTAGGAAATTATTCATGATAACAGAGATTGCATTGATTGATTGCACACGCACAGCACTGGACCTGCCTGGGCTTGCCAACTTCGACTACGACACCGACTTCCACTTCCACTTGGACTTGGTATTCGTGTTGGTCTTTGACTTGTAGCTGGACTCGGTTCGGCTGCGGTTGCCCTCTTGGTAGCTGCCTCTGAGCCTGAGTTATTTGAGCTATTAAATGTCTGTGATTTGCTCATAAGTTACTGTTCCGATCTCTAGATCAATTGTTGTCAGCCCGCCAGGCTTCCACATGTGCCTGTTGCCCCCGTGGTTATTGCGTTTTCACCGCGCAACATATCAACCACATACTTATTGGCAACTACATATTTTCACCTTAAACTTATTCGTTGCGCTCTTTAAAATAACTTCAATTTAACTTCATAATTAAAATAATTAAAAAACCAAATAATTACTGAAAAGTGAAAAATTTATTTTAAGAAAATTGAATTATATTAACTATAGTAATTTATTTTGGAAATTCAAAAAATAAATCAATTCCGATTTTTTTTTGGTTTGAAATGAATAAATACACAATTTTAGTTTAATCTTTTTTATGTATAAAGGTAACTTAAATTTATTTTTATATGTAAAAGTATTTAATGATATGATATGATATTATAACCATTATGGTTCATAGTAAATTATATTTAAAATATGCGCAAAACTATAAAGTACTTTTATTAATTTTTTTTAATTTAATTTATATCCTTATTCGACGGGTGCTGGACACAATCGAAACTTTGTTTGCAGCTTAGAAATATTCAAATAAATGCAACAAACTTTCAAATGTTTATTGGTAAAATATATTTAAATTTATTCCTTTTTAATAAATATTTTAATAAATGCAAAACACTTCCAAATGGATAAAGGTAAATTATTTAAACTTTTTTTTTGTTTTAGTGAAGTATGTAGATATGACACCAAATTAAATGATATCTTTTGGCCCAATTAATATTTTAGCGACTCTTGAGGCGCCTCAAAAAGTTTGTTTCCTATATACTCAATTTGACCTTGTTAAATATTATAATACCTTGATTTCGCTTGCCATTTTCGCTATCATTTATTAAGCTTTGCAGTGGCAGTCATAAACATAAATATTGTTGAAGGCACTAATTTGTTGGCGGTTAGCAACGGATTCGCTGCGGGCTTGTCAATATTTTGATTATACAAAATAAAGCAGTCAGTGGCAAGTGTAACTGTCAATGGCAACTCGCGACTATTTAAATGCCACTCGCATAAACCCCAAAAATATGCATTACTCTTCTTTACATAAACGATTTTGGCCCCGTTTAGTGCGAGTTGAACAACCGAATGAGGGGCGGTGAGGCGGTGTTAAACATAGAGGGAGACTGAGAGGGAGAGAGAGTGACAGAGAGAGAGACAGGAATTACAAGCCAATATTGGCACATATATGTCGGAGCGTGCTTTCAATACATTGGTGGCGACAAACGTCGACCATTTCAACTATCGATCAAACAGACGCACCGCCAAATTGCCAAACAGCGGCGTCTGCCACAAGGGGGTTCTTGGCTTGTACACTCAGAAAAATATCGAACTTAAATATTAATATTTTGATTAGAAAAATGTATTTAAAAAGAGCGGCTATTTTCTGTTGTACAGAAACATATATCTTGATAGAGGAATACATTTTTAATAAGTTGAAATATAAACGAATAATTTTGAAATCCCTTCTGAAAATCAAAACATACTTATAAATTTTGTACTATCGAAATTTGTTCTTCGACTGCCTTCAAAATTTGTATAATGCTCACTAGAATTAAGAAAAAATAATTCCATTGTATTAAAAGTAACTTTGTGATGAGTTTTAAAATTTTTTTCATACCATCGAAATTTGTTCTTAGACTGTCTTAAAAAATTGAATAATGTTCACTGTAATTAAGAAAAAAAATCACGTTGTTTTAAAAGTAACTTTTTGAATAATAAGATGAGCTCTAAAATATAGACCCATATTTTCTCCAAGTGTATGCTTTCGCTCCCATTACAAAAATCCGAGAGACGCCACTGTGCACAATTGCATACGAACTTTGTTGGCGGCACAAGAAGTTAACATTATGCTGTGGAATGTTTTGCTGGTTGGGCACGTCATGGCACCAAACACATTAAAAGCACACTAAACTATATACATAAGCATATACCGTAGAAAGGCGGAGGTGGGGTATAGGCGGAAAGGGGAGGGGGGTGTGTGTGCTGTGTGTAAGTATCTGCTTCCATTTGGGGATGGCGTTTTGTAAAACCGAGTCTATAAAAGCTTTGACTTGCAAACGCAGACGTTTCAGTTAAACTTCAACGCGTTTCAGTGTCCTGTCGTCCCATTGTCCTGTCGTCCCGCGTTCGCGTTCGCTTCTTAACCGCATCCTGACTGGTTGCTCAAAGAAACAATTAAAGCATAACCGCTAAACGGAAGGAAGTGCATACCACAAGTGCTTTCCCCACTTATCCTTGCATGCTGAACACAAATCGCAGCGAAAGTTTTTCAAGACTCGCCCCACTTAAAAACTAGTTTTTGCTATTGTTGTTGCTGTTGCTGTTGTTGTTGCTGTTGCTGTTGCTGCTGTGTTGCTGTTGCTTGTGTTTCCTTTGTAACCCTATGTTGGCCACGCCGTTTTGTGTAAAATGAAAACTGAAAATTTCCACAAGTACAGCGCTCCTTTGTACAACTTGAAAAGTACTCGCGCTCATTCACAGGCCCAACCGCAGAGTGTCGGCAACAGCAATCCAAATAATTTGACATCGCTGCTGACAAGCGAAAACTTGAATTATCTTTCCCAAAGTCGTCCATCCGGATACTCCGACAGGGAGAGCATCTGCAGCCTCAGCAGCGCAGGCGGACGGATTAAGAGGCGATCGAGGTAGGTTATCTCGATCAGTTGGCAATATTGAAATTGATATAAGTATATGCTTAAATGTATATAAAGAAATCAGTTCATCAACTGGTATATATCGACTATTACATATTAAATATATTTATATATTTTTTTTTACGTAAATAAGTTCTATAAATCTCAACCCATCTAAAAGTATGCAACACAATAAAATAGATCATTTGCAGCATTGTAGGGAAATCAAAGTTTTTTGTTTGTTGTTGGAAAATTCCAGAAAATTGTAAATGCTGTGTCTTAAAAACAGATTCCTATATCTTTCTATTATCTCTCGAACTCTTTATTTAAATTATTACCAACATTCTTAATTAGTTACAAATGCTGAACAATTTACAATTTGCTTGCGTTTTTATGGGTTAAGCAATAACTTGGAATAAATGTTAGAGAATCATAGCATTTTATAAGTTATAAATAAATGAAATTAATAAATAAATAAATAAATATAGAGCTATTTTAACGCCTATTCCTTAAGTTAACTTATCTTATCAGCAATCCAAATCTTTAATTACAATTAATTTAAAAGTTATATAGTTAAAATATTTATAATTTAATAGATTTTTTTTTGTATACTTTATTTATGTTATTAGACAACTTATACTAAAAATTAATTAATACTCTGTGTAAATGGCAATTTGTGGCTTCCAATGAACTGTCGGAATTTATTTGAAACATGTATTTTCTGTGATATATTATATATATTCATATTTAAATTATATCCAATGAGCTTAAGAACGACTTTTGAATGTTTATATATATTAAATTTTTTTTTCAGTTTAAGCATGTTAATATTGTACATTTGATTATTATTATTACATTGTGTTATTGTTAACTACTTAAAATTTCATAAAATATAAAATAAGAATATTTATTTATTTTTTATCTGTTGGACACTTTGTGAAATCTACAATCGAAAGACATTATACTTAGTATCCATTTGTTTGCTTTATTTATGAGTAAAAAATGTGATATTTGTTTGCAATTTAACTTTGGCATGTTATCAGAAGTATTATATTATTTATATTAATGCAGTGAGAACTTAATGTCATTTTTGAGCCACTAAGACTGATTATATCCTCAGTAGATAAAGTTTAAAAATTGTGCTCGTTACAAAGGTCAAAACAAATAAAATAAAAACAATAATTTTATGGTTCATTTGTCACGTTAAAATAATTATTAATTATATATCAAGTTTTATATATATCTCATATTACTGCCTTTTTGAAAAAGCAACCCCATAAATATAGCAGACGAAGCATTTCTTCATATCGAATTTAAAAAAATTTAATCGTAATATTATTTAAAAATGTTGCTTATTTTTTTTAAATTATAATAATTGCAATTATTGTATTATTTTAACGACTTAATGCAAAATTAAAAATTAAAATACAATATTAAACAAAAATATTAAATAAAAAAATTAAACATTTGCAAAAAAATTTTATTTCTTTAAAATAATTAAATTTTTGTACTATTGCAATTAATAAAAAAATATTTCATATAAATTGTGGACTGCTCTACACATTAAATAACTCAACAAATATGAATACCTAAATGTCAAATTATTAATTAAAAACAATAACTAAATATTAAAATGTGAAAATAGAAAATAAGGTTTATAAATATATATATATATATAAAATATATATTGAAATGCCTTTATTAAAAGCGTTACAAAGTTGGCCGCAAAATAAAACTACTCAACTACAAATGCAGGGAATTGAAAAACTAGGCACGCCGAAGATTGAATACCCTTATAAATATACTAATATACAAATATGCTATTTTAGAATTAAAAGAAGGTTAAATCGACTTAATTTTTAATGTGAATCAAGACTATATCGGAGATGCATCCCTCAAAGCTGCTTCTCTCTGCCTGTTACAGACTCATTAATAAATTTGTGAGACCATTTTATGGTTTAAGGGTATAAAAAGAAAAAAACTATGCGAGTCCACTGAACCGTGACGCTTGTACACATGGTCAACAGTATGGTTAGTGTGTGTGCGTGTGTGTGTGTGTGTGTGTGTGTGTATTCTCAGCAGGGTTAAAAGACTGAACACACTTTTGTATTTTGGCCAAATCGTTGTCCCAGCAACCAGTTCATAGTGCAGCACTTGTCACCCCAATGGAAAAAAAGGCAGCCTCAGTTTCTGGCCAACTTGCGCTCGGTGCGCTTTTCTAGGGATACGTTTTTTGTTATCCTTTTTGTAGCATAGTAAAAAACTATTGTAGGATGTGATCGATTATAGATGTGAAGTGCTCAAATCTCGCGTTTTTTTTACATTGTTTGCGACTTTAGAAATTTCTCGATGAAGTCCTCGAAGGGCATCAGCAAGAAGAGCAAAACGATGGATTATACAAACTATGCCTACAACGAGGCTGTTGGCCGTTTGAAAGTAATGTTGGCCGACAACTCCTATGCGGCCACGCCCAAATTGGTTGGCAATCCTTCAGCTTATTTGCGCAACTTCAACGAGGACTCTGGCGATAATTTCTCGGATAATTTATCGGTGGGTTAAGCTGACTTTTTTTTTCTTACTTTATTCTTTATTTTTTATTACTTTTGCTTTTTAGGTCATTGAACGACCAGTTTTCTCGGACATTTCCAAGTATCTGTCGCCCAGCCAGAAGTCGCGTATTAGCTCCTATCGTCCCAAGAAGAGTTACAATTCCGGTTATCTCTCCGCTTCTAAGGAGAACCTGGCCACAAATCCTTCGCTCTATGCGAGCAGCAGTGTGCCCATTCCCCCATTGCCCACGGACAGCGTTCAGGCACCGGTTGAGATCTTCAGTTTCATTGAGAAGCAGGAGGATTATATTGAGCAGCTCGAGAAGGAGTCCAAGTACTGTCGCAACGAGCTGACCAACTTGCTCGGCAAGGTCAAGGATGTGATTAACGAGAACGAGCATCTAACGGAGAATGCGCGCAGCGAGCTGGCTGCTCTTGGAGGTGCCACTGGCACTGGCACTGGCTCCAGCACTGCCATTGGCACTAGTAAGCCCATGGTGCAGACCACGACCACCAGTCCTTCCTCGGACAGCGATGAGCATCTGCTCTATGCCGGCCGTAAGACGCCAACAACGCCACGCAAGAGCAACATGAAGGTGCAATCTCCACGGTACGCCAGTGCACCCAACATTGTCTACGAGGCGCGCATCAGTGAACTGGAGGCGGAACTGATGCAGGCCAACATCGATCTGAAGCGTGTTCGCACCGAAAACGAGGAGCTCAAACGGAAGCAGGCCCACACCGATCCTCGGAGCGCCGTCGCCCTTTTGGGCAGTGTCAACTGTGACACCCATCGCAAACAGTTGGAACTGTTGCAGCAGGAGAAAACCGCTCTCGAGGAATCGGTGCGCCAACTGCAACGCATGCTCGACGAGGCAAAGTCTCTGAACCACAACAGCGCCAACAGCTCCAAGCGCTACATCAATGATCTGGTTCAGATGGAACGCTCCCAGGCGGAGGTAAGTTCTGACCAAGGGATCCCAACATAGATTCTCGCTTAGTCTGCATAATCATAATCATTTGATTATTTCAGTTGGAGGTGCGTCACCTGCGGGATGAGCTGGACAGGCAGCACGAGCGGGTGCGGGAACTCCAACATGAGATGGCGCGTCGCTTGGCCGATGAGCGGGCAAGTGCGGAGCGGCGTTATAACAGCCAAGTGGATCAGCTGGGCGGCGATCTGAGCAGCCAGTGGGAGCAGGTGGCCAAGCTGCAGCTGGAACTGGAACGCCAGAAGCGCTATGAGACCGATCTGAAACGTGATGTGGCCAATCGCAATTCCCAAATCGATGAGCTGAAGATGGAGTTGCGCGGTAATCGCACCACATTCCTTGCGGACATGGCGCAGGCCAACGCTGAGAAGCAGTCGCTGGAGCAGGAGATTACCTCGTTGCGACTGCAGCTGGATCGGGCGGCACGCGAGACCAAAACGGAGGCAGCTCGTCTAACGGCAGAGATTAACTCTCTGCGCCAGCGTTTGGATCGTGGCGATGCCGATATACTCCACTCGAAGCGTGAGGTTTTGCGTTTGAACGATGAGATTGCAAATCTGGAGAAAGAGGTAATCTCAATCTGGGAGAATTGCTACCTTTTATTTGTAGTAAAATTCTGTTTCCAATTTTTCTAGTTCTTTTTAAAATTTCTAAATTAAAAATTTAAATCCAAATATATTTTTGAAATGATTCTCAACTTATGATTACTCAAAAAAATATTGAAAAATAATTATGTAAAATGTAATTAATGTAATTTCAATCTGGGAAAATTGCTACTTCTTATTTGCGAGTTATTATATATATAAAAAATTTTCTTTTTAATTTTTCTAACGCTTTTTTTATATTTCTAAATTAAAAATTCATACCCAATCATATTTTTTTAATGATTTTCAACTTATGATTACTTAAAAATATTGAAAAATAGTTATGTAAAATTTAATTACTTAAATAATATTTGCAGCTAGCTTATGGCGAGCTGAAGAATGAAATTCGACCCACCAAAAAGGATTTGGACAAACGCATTTCCGAGATGCAGGATAAACATGGTAAGTGTTTGTATAAATTTATATTTATTTAGTTAATTAATCACTTTTGGCACACTTATTTAGATAGTTTTTTCTAAGCACTTTAATTATTTGTTTTCAATTCCTCTGAACTCTGGTTAAGCTATTGATTTTCATATTGTGTGTGTGCAAATTGTTTGAAATTTAAATATAAATACCGAAATTATGTGGTGATCTTTAAATATTCGATATACTACATCCGATAAGATAAGAAGCTGAAACGTCAATAGTTTATCCATGAGTTGTCTCTTTTTATATATATAAATATCACCTGCAATCCACTCCTAATAATCCACAACAACAATTTGTCTGTCTGTCTACTCTTTGTAGCGGAAACGGTAAATGAGCTCGAAGAAATGATAACCTCTCAGAAGCAACTCATGGATAAACTGACGACTGAGTGTAAAACGTTAACTGGCAAATTAGAGGATACAACATATAAGCACAAGTAATTATAAAAAAGCATCTTTTCAACTACAATATTCTCCTTTTTTTTCTCTTATTGTTCAACAACAATTCTTCTGCACAAATTGCAATCTAGTTTTTTGTGCAATCTCTTCAATTTGTTGTTAGGGTTAGTTTAATCAATATGAAATATAATCACCTTTTTTTAGAGAGTGCAAACCAAATCACAGCATATGAAAATTGAATTCAAACACAACGCAATATGAAATTCATGGCCAGCCACAAAATAATTATATTTACATAATACATTTTGACAACACCCAGTGCAATTTATTTTATATTTTAAAATGTAAAACACAAAAAAAAAAATCAGAAATATATCGACAACAACAAGAACAACAAACGAGCTTTTGACACTGGATTAACACGCTGTACTTCTTCAAACCCTCCCCTCATTCCCCACTCCTTTGTGCTGACCGCCTGAAAATTTTGAAAAATGTAGAACCAGTGTGCGACTTCGCGATGCCAACAACAACAACAACAACAACTGCAATAAACGAGTCTATGGCCTTACAAATGATGCCAATAACAACGACAACAACAACTGCAACAATAACACCAACAACAACAACAGCAGCAGCAACAAACGAAAGCGCAAACGCGTTCACTTTGCTGCCTGAATTGGATATTCTAGATAATGTTGCTGATGTTGGCAATGTTGATTATGTTGCTGCTGCTGATGCTGTTGACAACGGTGATGAGATACTGCAGAATATAATTAAGAGCAATGCGCGTTTGGCTGAGGAACTGGCCAAAATGCCACCCTTGCCAAAATTCACAAGCTACAAAAAGCACAGAGCAAACAACCACAACACAGAGACAACAACTGCAACAGCAATAACAGCAGCAATATCGACAGCAACAGGAACAACAACGACAACAACATCATCAATGGGCGCCAAGCCGAAATGTTTTTGCCCCAGTTTTATGAGACACAAGCACGAGCATGAACACGTTTATGCGAGGCCAGCAATGCGACAGCGTAATGCATGTTGCAACAACAGCAGCAACAACGGTGGCAGCAATCAACGCCATCGCAGCAGCGGGAAACAAACAACAGCAGCGAGCTTAGCGCGTACACAAACCACGCACAGCAAGAGCATGCATTGTCACGCGCATGAATTCACCCTAGACACACACCACGAACAATATCGCACTGCACCAGCAACAACAACAGCAGCAGCAACAACTAGTTGCTGCCATCCATGCAAAACGGAACTGTTGCCTTGGCTGCAACAGCATCTGGTTTTGAATCAGACCATCAGCAGCAGTGCCAATAGCTGTCAGCCCCCATGTCAAACAACGCATTTGACGGTGGACGCTGAGACAACAGCAACAGCAACTGCAACAAATGCAACAACAGCAGCAGCAACAACAACAACAACAACATGCAAAGGTCGCCAGAGCAATTCGCTGACGGCCAGCATTAAGCCGCAACACTACTTTGAGCAACTGTTGCAGCGCGATGGCTGCCACAAGAAGCCACGCCCCCCAGTCAAGGTGGACGTCAATGTGCGTCTGGTGCCCAAACAGTCAAAGCCAAAAGTAAATGCACTCAACGAAACATTCGTGAAAGAACTGGACGAAGTGGCTCAAGCTCTAAACGAGACTTTTGTGAAGGACACAACGCCAGAATTGGCGCAAATTGATGAGCAACTGGCCCAGCTCGAGGATGTGGCTGATGTTGATGATGATGCTGACGATGATGAGCAGCAGGAGCAGGCCACCAAACTTTGATAATGTTATTATACCAAAAAATAATAATCATAATAATCACAAATTAATATTTAGCAAACAGCATCCGAATTAGTTTTCAATTTTTATAGCTGCAGAAATACACAGAATAATTATTATATATAATAATTAAATTGAATTGAATAATCGTTCAGTTCAAGTCACGATTTATTCTATATGCTATATATTTTATTTATATGTTTACTTTTGCAACTTGCTTTTTAAGGGAAAAATTCTTAGTATTTTATTATTTTTGTTTTTATCTAAATTTTACTTCTAAAGTTGAGCCTAAATTCCAAACTATATATCATATAGATCCGAGAACAAAGATGTTCTTTAAAAAATTAATTATTTTAATGCAGAAGAATACTTTAATAAAACTATAAATGAAGCTCTTATAATAGACAATTAAAAATACGATTTAATTAAAAAAAATATATATTTTGTCTTGTGATAATTATAATTTTATTAATTCTAAACTTACAAAGATAAAAAGTCTTATTTATTTAATAAGTAAAAAAGTCGAGTCATTTTCAATCCAAACAAATTTGAAATTTAGAAAATTTAAAACTTAAAAAGGATTCTTATTTAAGAACATAAAGAGAAAAACAACATAATATTTATAAGTAAGCAGTAAATTTTAACTTAATTTATTTACATTTAAATTTAATTATTATTAATAGCTTTACAAAATATTATTATTTATATTTTAATTTGTATTTTTATTTACATTTAAATTTGTTAACTTGATTTTCGCAGTTACGACAAACAGCAACTACGTGCCACAAATGAACAGCTAATGGCGCGTTTAAGGCAAATTTGGTCAAAATACAAGTCACAATTAGTTCACAATGGGAATAGCGCTAATGAGATTAGCTCCGAGGAGGCAATAGCAAATGACGATTGCATTTTCACACCTAAAATGCACAAATTAGAAACATTGCAGGTAAATGTTAATTAAGAATTTGTATTTGACTAACAAACTTTTTTCTCTTTCTCTATCTCTCTCTCTCTCTTTTCTCTCTCTCTGTCTCTGTTCCTTACTCTTTTTTCCACTGCCACTTTCTGCATATCTGTTGCTTTAGAGAGGAAATATCTGCTTTACAATCGAATCTAGAATATTTATCTAATCGCATGTTAAGCAATGAGGAACATATGAGTAAATTAGATACCAATCCACATGATTATTCTAGCTTAGGCGCCGGCAAAGGTAAATCTTAAACTCTGATCTTCATAGAACCCATCAGCAGCATATATACATACAGACATACATAATTACACATATGTGATGTACAAAAAATAACTCTCTCTCAATAACATATTATATTTCCATTTAATATTATTACTTTTGTTTTACTGTACCATTAAAATATTATTTATTTTGAATACAAAAAGTTGCAAGTGTTATTTTTGAGCCATCAAAAAGCAAGCTTAAAAAAATTATAAAATGACTAATTAATAGAAATAAATTATTAAATGATGATGAAAATTGTTCCATTAATAATTTTAAATACTTTTGGTGTTCTCAAATAGTTTGCCTATCTCAATTTTGATTGCTCCAACGCCCTTTTTCCAACTGTATTATATTTCTAAAAATATTAAGAGTTTCTTGAAGAAAATAACTTGTTTTAGATTGGCAAATATCAACATTTTTTCAATTTTAATATAGGCATTTCAAACTTAGAGTCAGTTTTTTTTTAAATTATTAATTTTCGTTTTTACTTAATAATTCTACATTCAATTATGCATTTTAAAATATTTACATTCGAAACGTTTTTTTTTAAATTGTTACCATTTATTTTGTACTGTGTATCTAATTGCCTTCATTGATACTCATAGCAGTTGAGCCTGGTCCAGCGACAGTGCGTGCAACAGCGTCTAGCGACTTGGAAGCTTAGTTAAACACATATATAGATAGATATATATTAATATATATATATATTTATATATACATACTGACGACTCGATGCAATCTAATCCCAAAATCTCCGTGACATGTGCTTGGAACATGAGACGCTTGTTGTTGAACCGTTTTTTGAGGAGATCCAATGCAACTGGATAGTTAGCGCTGCTGATTTCCAACGAAGAAACACTATCTAAAGCTGATCCTTTCAAGCACGATCGCAAGTGCTGAAACTTCTCCACATCCGAAAGTCCTGAGTCCGCATCAATGATTGAAGAGAACATCGCTATGAACTCTGCAAACTTTGTATACCCTCCACTAAACTCGGGCAGCTTGATTTCAGGCAACCGGATTCTGCCTTGAGACAATGTGTTATTGCCACCACATGTATCTTGCCTCATAGTAGAACACAACGGCGATGATGACTTTCGCTTGTCAATTTCGCGTCGCAAGGCGGTTTCAACTAATATTGAGAAGTCATCAAAACATTCCCGTAGCTCACTCCCGATTTCATCATAATCGAGCTCCTCCAATGTGTCATGCATTCTGTAAAATGTCTGCTGAGCACTTTCCAACGCCTTCAGCCGAACAATCAACTCTTGTTCGCTGAGATGCACAATTTGCTCCGGAGCAATTGCTTTGGCCATCCGTTTTACTTGCTCATCAATAGCCTTGGCCTTAGCTTTGTAAAACGGGGCACCAGGAGACTGAACGGCAGCAGAATTATGCATTTTTAAATGTTCTTGCAGGAGTCAGTCAATTTTCCACAAATGTAACACACACGTTCGACTAACGCAATGTCAATTTGAGGGCAATAACCCTTTTTCACAAGCGCCAGCAAAACGAAACGGAAAAGCAATAACAATGCAGAAACGGCTGCTGCAACTGTTTATGCAAACGCGATAAGCGAATCGACTGCGCAGGCGCCAATGCAGGTCAAACACCTGAACCGAAAGTGAGCACAAAACGAAACGAGAATAGAAAGAGCGCGTGCGCGAGGTTTGTTAACTCTATACGTTTAAATAATTTGTATTTATTTATTTAAACAAAAGAATCACGTCGGGGTCACCAAATGTTGAGCTATTGAGCTTTTTCAATAGCTATCGAAAGTTTCAACAAAATAAAAATGCACCGAAATTTGCATTAATATAAATAGAGTTTATTTGCCTTCGTGGCCAAACTTAAACTAGCTATAATTGTTAATTGTAAGCTCCGAGTTGAGCAAATTATAAACAATGTTTATTTCGGCAAGCGATGTCGAATACCGCGCCGCGACTTGAATTCACGATCGATAAAACAGAACTTATTAGCTGCCGAATTGCAGCTGATATCAAATAGGCAAGCGATGTCAAATACCGCGCCGCGTCTTGAACTTCTGATCGATCACTTAGAACTATATATATATATATCATACAAAATCATACTTACACAACAACAGCAACATACAACAATAAACTTTCACTGAATTGGCTTGCAAAACACTAATCAAAATTTCTGTGACTACTCCAGCCGCATACGATTACCAGCCGTCCACATATGGCACAACAATTGAACCCATACAAAGCACCCCACAACAACTACACAACAACGCTGACGACGACAACTACGGCTACGATGCAACAGCAACAGGAGCAGCAGCAACAACAGCAGCAGCAGCGGGATCAGCAGGAGCAGTCACCGACACCAACACAATTGCTGGCGCAGCTGCAGCAGCGCGCAAGAGCAGCATCAGCAATGACAACGGCTACGGACTCAACGATAACGATGACGAAAATCTCAAGGACAACCTTGGCATGGGCGAAAAGCAACAGCAGCAACAGCAAGAGCTGGAGCAACAACAACAACAACAACAACGGGAGCGACAACGCGAACGTGAGCGCGAGGAGCGAGATCGGGAGCTGCAACAGTTGCGGGAGCAGCGGGAGAAACGTGATCGAGAACGTGAGCAAACCGAACAGCTGCAACAGCGACGCTACAGCAATGCAGAACCCGAACAACAGCAGCAGCTTCAGCAGCAACAACCCCTTGGCGATGGCAGCATCTCGAATGCCGACAGCGCCAACCTGGCCGCCTACAACACTGACTACAGTGCCTACGATCAGTCACAGTACGATGCCAGCGCCTACGATCCGAGCGCCTATGCCCAGCAGCCCTATGGCGATGGACAGCAGTATGGCTATGATGCCAATGCTGGCTACGATTACGGCGCAGCGGACTACGCACAGCCCGGATATCAGTATGATGCCGCGGCGGACGCAGCCACATCCAACAGCAGCCAGCAGCCATATCAGTCCACAGCGGACTACAATCGATCGCCACCACCGACGACAGCAGCCACACCGACGACGACGACAACGCCAGCAGGTGCAGCACCAGCAGCAGCAGCAGCAACAACAGCCCCAACAGCAGCAGCAGCAGCGAGCCGACCACAATCGCGCCCGAGCAGCGGAGCTGTGGGGCCAGGAGCTGCAGTTGGCAACATCGCCGGCAGCCGATCCGCTCTGCCACAACAGTCTGCCACGGCAGTTGCCGGCAAGAAGTAGCTGGAGTCCCGAATCCACTGAAATCACGCCCCTCGATCCGCTGCTGTTGGAGTTTGCCATTAGCAGTCCCAGCCTGATGCGCTCCAGCGATGCCTCCAATCTCGACGACGATGCCACCTGTGATGACTTGAGTGAAACGTACATCCTGCACGAGGACGACTCGGATGCCAGCCTATCGCCAGCGCACACCACCATTCTCACAGCGCGGCGAGCAAGTGCACCAGCTGTGGTGCAGCCGGATCTCAACGAGACGATCATTATACAGGGTAAAGAGGAACGGGAGCATCAACGGGTTGATCATTGAGCGTGTAGTTGTAATCACAAGTTGTCCAGTTGCTACTCCAACTTACTCCATTAGGGAGACTTCCAACATAAATATTCTACTCATATGTTTCGGATTGGCATTATTTTTCTACAAATAACCAATTTTTGATATTATCGTTTTTTGTAATTTAACAAATTTTAAATGCAATATAAACTCAAAAATAATTAACTGAAATTTGTGCGTTTTTTAACTGAATTATATGCAAATAATTTAAAAGTTATAATTTTTATTCAACAAATTTAGAAACAACATTTTAAAATTGATTAAGAAAATTTAGTTATAAATTTTTGACTGAAATTTGTAGTTGCTAATAATTTTATATACAAATTCTAGCAAAGACTTTGAAGATATATAGGAATATCTCCCGTCTTCAATTCCACTCCAATTATAATTCAATTAATCAATTATAAAAAATTGCCTGACAATGTTTGGCGTTATATAAAATACTTAATTGTTTAATTGCAAATTGCTTTTGTTCGTTGTGGATAAAAAAGTTACAATGACAAACAATAAAAAAATTAGAGGTCACGAGAATTTACGGCATGCGATCGATAAAAATAAACGTTAAAACTAATCAGCAAGTGGATGATATAACGGCAAACGTCTTAATACCATGCAAAGTGCTCCAGCTGAACTTGGCCAAAAGCGCGCAAAATGACTGACAGCCAAGGAAATTAAAGTTAACACGCACTTAAGCCAACATCAACAAAAAAAATATGGCTTTAACAATGTGCTTCAGTTTCTAACAAAATGTGCAATTTAAAAATACCAGCAAAAATTCGTTTCAATTACTTCTAGTCAAGTTGGCTAACAGTTTGGAATATGAATTAAACTAAATACTATTTTTTTTTTTTACTTTCCACATTCAGCGGAATATGTCAATTATTTGGGGGTGATTAGTCATTGTGCAATTCAATATAGCTGGATGCTATCAGTCGCTTGCCCTTCCAGTCCCAGACATGCGAAATGATGGACAACCTGGCCTCACCCAGCTGTATTTCGCAGGGTTCCTTCGCAGCGTTGGCCAGAAAGCACACCGTGTATAGGCTCATCTCCAGCTCCGGTGAGGTGCCCACTAGGAAGCCATTGAAGGGTTTCTGTATGCCATAGAAACTCATGCGAAATGCCAGCGCAAACTGCAGGTGCTGCAAGTGTAAAGAATATTGCAATTTTTGCAGGCAGAGTACTTCTCTCATCGATAGTTACTTACCCGGCCCGTGTCCACGCGACTCATCCAGCCCTTGTAGTCCACATGGCCCTGCTGCTCCTGTTCAGCAAAGTACAGCCAATTGTGCATGCCGAGCACCTTTTGATCCCGCAGCTCTGCCATAAACACATGCTCGAAGCTGGAGCTGCCCACAATGCCTTTGCCCCGCGAATACGGTGTGAACCACAGCTCCTGCAGCAACTTCAGCTGTGCATCATAGTCACTATTCACGATGCCTTTCAGCAGAAGTAGAAAATTTAATGAATCAAGTGTAAGAAACACAAGTTGAAATAATTTTAAGCATTAACTAGATCTGTCTTAATAGATTTCAGAATTTTACAGGTTTTCTTTCATTCTTAAATTGAGCATTTTAATAAAGATAATAAATGATAAAACTAAAATGTCTAAATTTACTCAAAGAATTTTTTTAAGAAGGTCCTATAAGAAACGATTGAAAAACTAGGCAAGTCCTGATAATAAAATGCTATTAGATGCATTTTTAATATTTTGAATATAATAATGCTAAGTAAACTTCTTGAGTGCTGTTTTTTGTCTTACAATAACTGAAGAAACAAATCAAAAAAGTTGTGTTGATAATTTGAAATTGCCATGTCTATAAATGTTTTTTTCTTGAATTGTTATATTATTTATTAACCGATGAGACTGCTGCATATAAGAAAGTTACTTTTATCTATTAACTTGGCTTTATCCACGTAAGTTTAGGTAGTTTAAAATTGTAAAAACATGTTTTCAATTATATTATATATTTCTTTGAGAGATTAAGAATTTAAATACTACACTCCTCATATTGGCTTAGCTTATTCAGAGCTATGAATTTCTGTTAAAATGTCTATAATCTGTGAGTTCTGTAGAATCTTCAAAACTGGTTTCAAACATGTTCAATTGCAACTGCTCAGCTCACCTTTTTTGACCAGGAAAAGCATTGAGAGTTTCATGACGCGTGTATTCATCACGGCACGCAGAAAGTCGTGCTGTTCCTGTTCGTGCTCGGGTGTAACGTGATCTGGGACAGCGACATCCAGCTCATAGTTGTTGAAGAGACGCTGCAAGAGACTCGTCGTCGAGTTGGCTTGTTGGACCAGCAGATCGTTGTGCAGCTCAAACAGACTGACAAATATGAGAGTAAATTAATATAGCTGAATAGGGCAGATGTTAATTCAGCTACTTACGGCTGTGAGGCACGATCATCGTGGGCTCCAGATTTAGTCTTGCCTTGGAGATTCACCTTGTAGAGATATGGATTGGTGATCGCTTCTTCAGCGAAGAGCGCCTGAGACAAATTCAGCACATCGTCTGGCGTTTTGGGCAGCGGCTTGCTATGGAAATACTCTGTAAGTGTGTGTAAGTTTATATTAGTAATTATTTTTGTGTGTGTGTGTGTGTCACTTTATACGCACCATAGAAATGCCAACTCAATATGCCGACGGTGATCAGTAAACCGATGATCACAAATCTCTTTAGTTTCTGGCATTTGTCGCTGTCACATTTGTTGCTCCTTTGATTTTGTTGCTGTTCTGCTTCCATTATTATCTAATAACATTTGCCTTTATTTTTTCCACACAGTTTTTGTACTTATCTTTGTTTTGTTTTGCTCTCCGCAGCTTCGCGTTTATCTTTCCATTCCCACGGGCCAATATCAACTGTCAAAAACTGCCAGCTGAGAGCAACTATTACGCTCCGCTTCAGTAGCCTATGATCTGTGTGACTCTCGCGCTGAATATGACTGAACAATTGACTAGACAAAAATGTTATCCAAACTCTCTTCTCCATTCAGCGCTCTCGGGCTCCCACTCTCACACTCTCCGTTTCTCTCTGGGGAAACATCTGTTAGATTTTTTAGTATTTTGCCTTGTATTTTGCTCAAGCCATTTCCATTTTTGTCGCGTTTGTGTGCTGTGCGCTTTTTTATTGTTTAACTTTTATGCACAAAGGTAATTACGAATAGTAAATAACAAATAACATGTGCTCTGCCAGCAGGTGCCAAAGCGGTAAAGATACATAAAGCAAACTGCGTGTTACTCGTGTGAGGTGCTTTTTGTTTTATTTTGATTTTTTTTTTGTGTGTGTGTTTGCCTTGTGCTTTGAAATTCCGGCTGGTCAAAGGCATGCCCAGTGCAATTAATAAATAATAGATTTCTTACATTGGCTTGAATGATGACAACTTAGTTTTATACAGACTATATAAAAAAAATTAGGAATGGCCAACGTGACTTGCATTGTGTATCGAGTCACTGAATATTGAAAATGAAACAAAGTCTGTGGAAAATAAAGTAAACAAATTAGTAACAAAAGCGAAATAATAATCCAAACAATGCTCTTTGCCTGTTTTGGAGAAATTGCATTAGTATTTATGTCTTGGCTGACTTTTAATGACCCACCAAGTTCAGCATAAACAATTGGCTCCATCAACCAGAGGAAATGGTGAAGACACATTAGATTTAATAACTTTTATTATTATTATTTTAATACTCAAAATATCTTTTAAGGCGATTGCATTATATATTCTCTGCATGTTAATTGAATAAGACGAATAATTAGCAAACAATGATTTGTTTCTATTGTCACCAATTCTTATACAACATTACTTAATTTTATTATATGCAAGATGTAGGCTTAATTTACATATAAAAGAACTGATCTGGGGCTCTAAGCATTTCTTGATTATAGCTTTAACTATAAAATGTAAATACATTTTCTACTTCTACCTCAAAATCATCGAGAAGAACTATTAAAATGTTTTTCTTCTCTACTATGTCCACTAATTATTTATGATTAATTTGAAGAAACTCAAAAACAATTTTGTTAGCACATCAAAGCGGCAAAGCTGTAAAGTAAGAAAGTAAATGCCGAAAAAGGAAGTCATAGATTTGGTTGCTAAAAATATTTATATTTTGTGTGGAGAAAAATAAAAGACAGAAAACCCAACAAAGAGACATGGAAAATATACATTACACCATCTCGTGACACTCAAAGAATATAATTTATGGGTAAGGTGAAGGTTAAGTAAATTTGAAAGGGCAAGTTCAATAATAATATTTAAGCCAATGAATTATTTTTTTTGAATTGAAACTTTTAAAATAAAATTGAAACATCATTAAATTGAAAGATGTTTAAAACTAACGAAAATTTTCGATAGACTGTTAATAAAGATAAATATTCTTACATACATATTTACATATATGTATATATTCAAATGATGAAAGAATTTGAGCTTATATAGGAACATGATGAAATAGGGATTTCTTCTTTCTACATATCAATGTATTTCGGGAACGAAATTTCGATAACCCCCGCGCACTCAAAATTAATGATTGGATTGTTGTCGGTGGCTACGTCTATCTTCAACTATTTTTGTTTGTTGTTCTCTCCTCGTAATTGCTTAAGTCGTTCTTTCAACTTTTGTCTTTTTTTAGCCCGTTTTCTTCGTCAAATAGCTTAAATAGCTGCGCGTATCGACGATTGTGTTCAGTTTGAATTTTAACGGCGTTGAGTGCGGTTCTTGCTACGGAGTAAAAATAAACAGTGAGTTGTGCTTATAAGAGAAATAAATAATACTTTATTCAAACATCACTGCAATTTGGTATGAAATCATTCGTCACAAGACCTTTTTATATATATATATATAGGGTCTGTGATTATATTCGATTTATTTTGAATGCAACTTAAGTTGCTGTTTCTAGGTGATTTTGTTGTTGCGAATTGTAGATAAGCTATTGGCGTCTCTTTCTAATGCATACTTGACGTATGCCTGATAACAAATACAAAAACGAAAAATCTAACAACTTGTGAGATAATTAAGCTGTAAATAATGTGCAAAGAAAACTACTCAAATTATTAGGTTGTAGTTTATAAAATTATGTTTTCATCAAAATGCATTAATTAAAAAATATGTGCACATTTATCAACTTATCAGTATCATCTATAACTATATAACTATAGGCAACTTTTTACATTTTCTTTGTAAGGTATTCGAAATTTCACTTAATAAATGAAAACTTAAATGGTAACAGGTTGTGTTGCCAGCAATAAAGCTCGACTCAAAGCTTTTTGAGACTGGACTACAACAACAGCCAGCTGTCACTCACGAAAGCTCATTTGCTTCCTCTTTAGATGGTCTACAGGTGGCCGAACAATGTTCGCGCAGCTTGATTTCGAATATTAGCACTTTTTTCTTTTCTCTGCATTACATGTATACGCAATCGGTGGCGAGTCGATCAATGTGAATAAAATACGCAGTTATCAAAAGTAAACCCCCGTTCGCTACGGCTCTGTGCGCGCACACCCACTCTCTCTCCCATCTCTCTGTCTCTCTCTCTCTCTCTTTTTCTGTTGTGTGTACGTTTTTGGCGAGCCCACAACAAAAAAAGCACACAGCGTGTGCCAAGTGTATTTGCCGGCAGAGAGCGCTGTTTAAACGAATGATTTGGTTAGGCCGACGCCGCGCTCAGGTCTCACACAGTCTCAGTGTCTCATTCGAACGCAAAGCGCGCGGTTCACAGTGTAGTCGACGATAGTGAATAGCAACGCCGACGACAGGCAGCGCCACTCACAATAAATATAAAAAATAAACAATTTGAGAATAAAATTAAAAAAAAAGGAAGAGATAGCGCTTAGTAGAACCCGCTTGCGGAATTATGATAGAATTGGGTGCGATTATAAAATAGTAACTGTAACTGTAAGCTTGGAGACAAACTGAACGCAATTCACATTTGTTTTGTTTGTGTTCGCGATTTTTGATACTTTAAATTTACCGCGCTTGCTCAACAGGCTACAGCTGATTTAAAGTTGTCTGTTTCTGTTTCTACTTCTATTTCTTTTTTTTTCTCGTGTTCTTTTTGCCTCTTTGCTTCTGTTGTTGTTTGCTGTTTGCGCTCTGGCGCACAAAAGCATGCTTTAAATTTATGGATTTCTCGGGTGTCCTTGCGAACAAGTGTCGTTTCGCTGTTGTTGTCATTATCGTTAATGCTTCCGATGAGCATATGTAGCTGCCTCTCTGCATCTGTGTGCGTCTCCGAGTGTGTGTGTGTGTGTGTGTTTGATTTGGTCTGTGCGAATTTAAATTTAAACGCCTCTGGGCACATTAAAGGCACTTCACAATTTACTTTTGACTCGACTGAACAGGTGAAAGCTTTTTGAGCACTAAATGTTTTATTTGACTTATTTGTTTTCAACTAAATTTGAACGATGTTATCTTTTGTTTTTTTTTTACATATTACAGAGATAATTTTGTGCTAAAATTAAATATAAATTATATCTTGATACTTATTCTTTGGACACTGAAACATTTATTTATTTATATTTGACAGACTTTTTTTGGTTTTCGCATTGATTTTATTTGAACTTAATTACTGAAATTAGTTTTTCACTGTTTCCAGTTATTTTTTTAAGCGTTTTTTGATCTAAATCTCTATGCTGATATAAAAAAATCTTAACAATTAAATTTATAGCTTAGCCAAAGATTATATTTTAAACTGGCTTGTAAGAAAGAAATTTATAATAATATAAAAATAATTTGTTTGTATTATTATTTGCTTGTTTTTGTTTGCGTTTCTTAATTAACAAAATTTCCTTTTAATAAGCCAATCGTTTTTCAATAAGTCTTTGAATGGCATATTACATTTTTTTTTTTTATTTTTTTTTTTTCAATTGACTAAAAAATAAAATTGTATACTACGATTTTTAAAGCTTAAATCAATTATTTATAATATTTTGAAAACTGAAACCGTTTGACAACAATCCTTGCTTAAATGCAATACAAAAATAATGTTTTTATACATTTTATATAGAGACTTGCAACACTCGATGACACTTGAGTGACAGCACACTCAGCCACAAACACACTTTCATATACAAAATACGCACACACACACACACACACACACAGTAGGAAATGCTGGCAAGGGTAAAGTGGCACTTTAGCAACACCTCAATGATTGGTTAGTTTTAATGTGAGCAGTATTGAGATAGGTGGTGGTGGGGGATGTGACTGTTGGCCATGTTAGCCATGCTGGCCTGGTTGTCTGTCAGACCTGATGGCAGTTGCCTGCGTCTAGTTGTCTGGTAGCTGTCCATCAAGCTGCCTTAATTTAATTAACCGCTCAATGTCCTTACAGACGAGTCACAAATACAGGCAAAGCAGAAACGAGTCAACGCTTGATTTGTTGCTGCTTTTTTACTCTTGACTGCATCACAAACACACACACATATATTTATATCTATATCTATATGTATGTATGGTGGGACACAGGCCTGTAACGACATCAACCACAAAAGCCACAGGACATTTTGGCATGAAGGATATTATGTATTTTGTAGCCTGCTTCTGCTGTTGTTTTTGTTGTTGCCGTTGATGATGATGATGATGGTTGTTCCAACGTTTTGTGCCTGAAGAGGCTTCAAGACAAGGTTACACAAAGATGGCATATTTTCTACACCCTGCACATGAATCGATTGTGGCAATTTTTTTTTATTTTGTGTAAATGCCCAAAAAAAAACAAAAATTAATCACTTGTTTTACTTCTAACTTGATTTTTAAAATTCAAAATACACCTGTTTAAGGCAATTTTAATTTTACAATATTACTTACACTTTCGCAGTCTGTAAAATTTAACTTTTATAATAAAAATATTATGTTGTTGTATCTAAATGGAAACATGCACAATTGTTAAAAGAGTTCTAAAAACCAACATTATAATTTATTAATATTGATTTTAGCTCTCGCTGTTATTTAACTAGAATTATTATAACTTAGTAATATTAGGTACAAAATTTTGAATTTAAAATATGTATTAAGCAGGACAAGTATTTTTTTATATTTTGATATATTTCCGGATACTTTGTCAGGAAGAACTTTACAGCGACCATCCAGTCATTTGTATAGTATAATTTTTTTTTTAAATGTTTTTTATTGTTAACAAAGATTAATTTCTACGAATATTCCAAATATTAAATATGATTTTACATATTTTTCTAGTTATTTAAAACTTCTCAGCACTTTCAATTTTATTTTGAAAAGTGATTGAATCATAATATGAACTTTCTACAGGGTGTCTGAAAGTCGAGTTGCATGGTAAGCTGTGTAGTTGAGCAGAGTGTATTATTTTGCCCCATGCCTGCCCCCGTTGTAGCACCGTCTGGCAACAAAAACATGATGGACACCTGCTGCGGCTGCACTTGAGTCCATTTCACTGTTATGCTATCTGTTTGTTATTTTTCCACATGATATCTTTCAGTCTGTGTGTGTGTGTGTGTGTCAGTTGGTTGCCTGTGGCTAGTAAATTTTTAATAAACTTTCGGTTTACTCTTACTGTTGCCGTTTTGAATTTTTCTTATATTTTACATTTGCTATTGCGGTTGCTCTTGATGTCTTTGTTGTTGTTGTTGTTTGTTGCCTAAGTGGTTTTGTCATTAAATCAAAACTGAAGAAGATGCCAAATTGCTTCTGTTGTGGTTTTGTCTGTGACTGCCACTTGTTAGTCATAAAATGCGCATTAAATATGAATTTGTGCGGCTTTTTATTTCTCCACAAAATGCTTCATAAATATGTATTGTGCATGAATTAAATTGCAATTAATATTATTTGCATTGTAATAAGCTACACTTGAGGCATAGTCAGCAAATTTGTATTTTAATGTATAAATAATAAATTAAAAGTTCTGGAAAAAGTTAAAGCTACATTAATTTGCCATATTTTGCAAGTTTATTTTCTCAAATGGATGCCGAATTTCTTTGGCTCTTTTACATGTGATATATGTGTGTGTGTGTGTGTCTGTATTTTTGCTCTTGCTGTTTGTATTTCCGCATTTGATCCCATCGCCCGCTCTGCTCTCATTGTTGTCAATCTCTATTCTCGCCGCGAACGAGCATTGAGTGAGTGGCTGACAATCAATTCAAGTGCCAAGCAGCATTTATGTAAACGAGAGCAGAGCACTCACTAATTGAGATGAGCGACCGAACACGTTTCGTTAGAGCTGCGCACTTTTTGGCTGTCACTGCACAAAGTCTGTTTACACACTTCACATGTGAAGCTTTTTGTTGTACAATTTGGGCATTGTATAAGCATTTTGCTAAGTAACATTAAAATAGAATCGTTCAACTTATTGTCATATTGTAACATACTTAAACAAAATAAACTTGATTATATTATTTCTTTATTAGGTCAATTGCTGAAGCCAAATAAACAATTTAAAAAAATTTGTTTATTTTTATGGGCACTAACAAATTAGTTTGAAGTAATAGTGCTGTTTTTTTTTATTTCTTTATTGTCTTAATTGCTTAGGCCAATTAAGTTAAAATTGTGTAGAAAACTATTATTATTATTATTCTATTTTATTACAGATATTATTGATTGAGCTTTAACTCATTGTGTTAATAGAAAACTGCCTAATTTTGCAAACATTTCATTTTAAAAGCAATTAGATTTTTTATTGTTGCTTAACAATGTTTTACATATGCCACAAAAATACATTCCTTTTTATAAATAAATATTTTCATCGCATATTTATTTTGTTCACACTTGAATAATATCACGCGCTCATCTCTAGTTAATTTATTATGATGTTATTGCTGTGCATGAATACCAATGAGGGGCGGGGTTTGAGTCTGATTGCCACCTGTGCTCAGTCTATTGGCATATGAACGTTAATTGATGCAAGAATGTTATTGTTATTGTTGTTTTTGTTGTTGTTGCTGTTGCTGTGAGGTCGAAGGCATTGACTTTTCGCCTGTGGTGTGCGCATATTTATGTAAGCCACTGTGTGCCTGCGTTGAGCATTATTGTTGTTTTGATTTTCGATTGTTGTCAGCTCAGCGCTTGAGCGCTCATTGTTTGCCAGGCAACTGACAGTTCCCATGTAAAGCTGTCAATCTCAATTGCCTGAAAGAGAGAGAGAAAAGTACACAGACTGAGAGTGGGAGAGATTAACGAAAATGAAAAAGAGCGTTTAAACTTACATCTAACGGTACATAAGTGTTTTTTTTTTCTTTTTAGCTTAAAACCCCAAAAAAAAAAAAAAAAATAGGCTACATTTTGAAGAGCATCAGCAGCAGCAGCAGCAAATATGAACAGCGATGAGGTGCAAATTATCAAGAAGACCTGGGCAATTCCCGTGGCGACACCAACAGATTCGGGATCTGCTATCTTGCTAGCTTTCTTCAATCGTCATCCGTCCGCTCTACAGAAATTCCCATTTCGTGATGTGCCCCTGGCCGAGTTGAGCGTATGTCAAAACACATGTACTAAATTCCAAAGAAATATGCAACTAAAATATAATCAATTTTGCAGACCAATGCACGGTTCCGAGCGCATGCCAGTCGCATAATTCGTGTGTTCGACGAATCCATTGCGGTGCTCGACCAGGATGATGTCGAGGAGAAGCTGGAAGCAATCTGGAACAAGGTGGCTGCTAGCCACATACCACGTCAAATATCTAAGGAGTCTTACAACGTAAGCATATCTACCTTATACATGTATATATATATATATATATTAACATATATTTAAAATTTTTTATTTTTCTAATAGAATCTCAAGGACATTGTTTTGGAAACGGTGACCGCTGTTTGCAAGTTGGACGAGAGTCAAGTGCAAATATGGACTAAGCTGGTCAATCTTGTCTATGCTATTTTGTTCAGGACCATCAATGATGACGGCAATGCCATCTAGACAGAGACAGAAACAGAGACGGAGACAGCTACAGCAACAGATATCGAGAGAGAGAGCGGGGTAGCTGCACAAGGGGAGAGAGCGTAGCATGCACCTGTAGCTTTAAATAAATGTTTAATGAATAAATGTTTAGCTACTTTCAATTTTGTATTTATGAGTACAAGTTTAATACACTTAAACGCACATCCAGACAAACGCACACACACACACACACACACATACACACACTGGCTAACACAGGCACACTCGCACACTGCTCTGTAAAGCTTTAACCCATTGTCAGCCTTAAGCAATTAATAATAATGCGAATAAAGTGAAAAAGTCGCTTGTAGCCGTACAGCTGCATAATGCAAATTGAATCAATATATATCCTGGAACCCTTTGATCAATGAGAGCATTTATGTAGTTAACAGCTACCCTTTAAGGAGTATATATATTCCTCATTAGTAGCCATTAACTTTATATTTTAGTTGTGCTGCTTGATTTTTCCTTTTAATTTTTACTTTTCCTCACATATAAAAAATGGGTTAAAGGATAATAAATGTTTTATGCAACTGTATGTAATAAGCAGAAGAAGGCATCTCCGATTCCATAAAGTTTTTATATTCTTGAGCAGGATCAACAGCCGAGTCGATATAGCCATGTACTCCTGTCCGTCTGTCCGTCCAAAGGCGAGGATCTTTGAAACTATAAGAGGATATGTTCTCGTTTATCTGGCGCAAATGAAGTTTGCTTTATTTCATTGATAACTGCCTCCGTTTATTGATTATTGATATATTTTGATTTTCGATAGCAATAAATGACAATTTTATAAGCAGTACCAAATTCTTATTAATACAGAATATTTATTTACATATCCTGAATCAAATATCAAAATTGGATAATGATCGGATAAGAAACACCCAAGTAATGGTCAAAAATGAATTTGCATATTGATATCATTTGCTGGATGCACAAATTGCAAACGCATGTGTGCGAAAGAGATGACATTATAATCGACGCTAGCGTTATATATGTGCTTGTGTGAGCGCCTTTGCGTGTACGTATGTATGTATGTATGTATATATATACATGCGCTTGCCACCAACCAATTAAATATCAGTTCGGGCTTGTAAATATAAAATATGCGCTGCATTCGATTTTTTTTTTATCTTTGCAGTTTCTGCAGTGGTCACATTTGTTTGTGAAGGTATGAAGTATGTAGGGTTCTGGGTTCAGGGTACATCATTCTTAATGGTTTTATTTTAATTTACATAGGAAAAAATTTTAAATAAATGGTCAATAATATCTGTTGGTGCTTAGAAGTTAAATTGTATTTTATTTCGTTTCATGCGCATTTTTTCCAATCGAAGTCTATTCACTCACAATCAGATATTGATAATACTGTAATATCGACATTGATCGATTAGACCATCTGAATAGTATAATGACAGTGGCAACAAGTTGGCTAAAAATTTAAAATCCCACACAAATAAAATAATCAAAAAATATAGTGTATTATTCCAAACGAGTTCTGCATTGTCGCTTATGATTGATTTATTCTAAAAAAAAATGCAATCCGTTGGGAAATTATAATATATTTTATACACCCAACACTTTTCTTTCTAAAATGTTTTTGACAGTCTAAGTAAAATGATACTTAAATTCTCAATTGTAATAGAGTCTAATTCATGCACATTTGAATGAGAAATGTGTGCACAGATTTCTACACAAGAAAATAAAAGCAAACAACTTTGTTTGTAATGGATGCATGAGCATTTAAATACACATTAGGAATAAGTGCTGGCCACACTTGAAATCCATTTCCCATCGCACCACATCGCATACCGCAAGCAATTTCCACTTTCAGCATATTCTAAAAAAAAAAACCGAATTGTCTAGTCGAGGGAGTTTGACTAGAAGATGCCCTGCAGCTAATTGGTAAATATGTTAAAACGATTAAAATACAGTTTCCAGTTTTATTATTAAACTTCCACTTTGTACACTCCTCTTAAATAATGAATGAATTAAACTCATTTCTTCGAGCTGCTCATTTCACAGGTATTTTATATTAAGACTGAGATGATCAGGAAAGTCTATGATTATGGCTTATATAACAAAAATTGTCCTCTTTTTATTTCTACCCTTTTTTTTTTATCTTATTTATTATTGTTGCTAACGAACTTCATTGTATTTTACTACATAAATATCTGATCAACGGCAAAACTTCATTATACCCATGATGAACATTTTTCCATAGGTTTTAGGGTATAAAGTCAGGTAAAAAGGACAATAGAATAATGCGTGTTTTAAGCGGCACTCAGTGGCTGCAGCAGAATTATGAAAAGTGCCACAGATGGGCGTTAAAATGCTATTAATTGTGTGTACTTAAAACAACTGCAACTGCACCTTGTGGAAAGGTGTGGCTGCAATTTAGAAATGCCCCAACAAACATTACAAGGCGTGTTTGCAATGCGACAATATTGAAATTTTGTGTACGTTTTGTAATTTTTATACTTCGGGAATTATATGAATCTTTTTTGGAACTTGCGATTAAATAGCTAAATAATTGAGTATACTTTGAATGAATTCAATTTAAGCAAATAACTTTAAATAAATAATTGGTATTTAATGTGTGAAATTTAAAAATTTTATGTTACTTTAATATAAATAAAAATACTTATGCAGAAGTACTTACGATATTATAATTATTTCAATATGTATAAATTATAAATATATAATATAATTTTTTTATTTGGTTGCAGACCTGACCTCGAATAAATAATCTATTTAGATATTAATTAATTGAAACACGACAAAGATACAAAACTTAAAGTAAGTGTGAAATAAAAGTAGCTCCACATGTTTAGATGAGGAAATACTCAAATACTTATTAGGATTGCTGATAGTAAATTAATTATTATATGAGCACAGATTTATAATAGAATTTGTAAGCTTTATTTTTAAAATTGTTTCTTTTGGTTGTATCGGAGATCGACTTATAGCTTATCGGTAAATATATATCGAGCGTAACTGCTGAGAGTGAACGAGAACTTATATTTTATATCTATATCATATCAAACATAGATATACTTCAGCCTGTCAAAGCCCTTTTCGCAACTGTAGCATAAAAATAACACTTTCTACATTATAAACTTACCTCAATTAATAGTGTTAATGTTAATTAATAGTGTTAATGTGTTAATAGTGTTAACTAATCGCAAAGCTCTTTATATAATACCGATTCTTATCTATTTAACAATAGGTATCTAAACAACCGAGCAATTACTATAAATGCTTATTAGTAAACCAATCAAAACGACAAATTTGTGGGCGTGGCTGCTGGGGCTGTTGAAGAACCTATTAGCACCAAGCAGAAGATAACAGCATGGCTAACAGTGCACTAACAGTCGCTCTGTTAACTCCACTGTAAACGACAGAGTGGACTAAAGCAGTAACAGAATGTTAGCTGCTATCGGGCGCTTTCTTATCATTGTTGGGTTCTGTTTTGGGTATTGGTGAACTGTGGACAATTGTCGTCAAGCTTTTCAATATCTTTTCAATAATAGTCGAAAAATAACAGTTTAGCGGGAAGCGCGCGCATCGGTTTACTTAAGCGGCGTAACGTGAATTGAAGTTGTCAACAAATAAAAACAACATATAATAAAAAATAGAAATACGCAGTGTAAATCATTTCAGGAGCGAGAGATTGTGTGTGGTACTGTGATATACTGAAATCGGTATTTTATTCTTCAGGTGACACAAGAAGTTCTTCAATAACAAACGGCAAATGAATCATCAATACAAATAGCTAAAGTGTTCATCAAATAAATCAAAATACGTTTGCAGTTCATTAAAGTGCTATAAATTCAAGTGTCTCGAAATAAGAAACGTTGCTTATCAATCCACAAAATTGTTTACCTCAAACGCAAAGTAATCGAAATAAAATCGTCTCATAAAGCAGAAGACGTTTTGTGTCAAAGTGGTAAGAAAGTAAACAACAACAAAAATTACAAAAGTCATTGTCTTCAATGAAATGCAAATTAAATTGCTCACTTTTGTCACTGCAACTGTTGGAAAATGAATAATTCAAATAGCCAAACAACCACAACTGCTTAAGACAGATTGAGTCTGTGCTCTGGAGAAAATATTGATTGGACAAACACACATAACTTAAATATCTTCTCCGTACATGAATGCTGTTTGTGTCCTTGTGCAGTGACTCGGAAAAAAGGGACAAAAGTTCTCACATTCCGTATTTTAAAGCGAACGCTTTTATTCACAAATTGTGCATTTCATTCAATCTTCAACGCTTGCTTTACATTTTCAACAGTTGTTGTATGATAAATGTCAGTCGTGTGCAGACTGACCAAGATTGAGTTTATTTTCAATCTCTCCTTTTACTATATTATTTAAGTTTATATAAAATTGAACGAACTTTTATATTGTTTGTGAGCTTTAAAAATAAAGTAGCTATTCAATACTGATAGCATATTTATGCATTAAATTCATAAGTTAAAGACTCGCAACAAATAATACTTAAAAATAAACGATTTTAATTTTCAATATATTTTATAATTAACACTTTTTTTTAATTAAAGTTTATATAAATTTAATTTGTGATATACAATTACTTTTGCAAAATACAAATATATTTTTATTAAAGATTTAATCTCTTAAACTGAAAGCAGAAAATACAAACATAAAAATAATATTATTTTTTAATAAACTAAAACACTCATTTATCAACAAACCCATTTGAAAATTTTAATATGCATCACAGCAAGAAATTCTAACTGTGACCTCTTTGCGCGTTCTAGTGAAAATTCAAATTTTTGATATTAATGCGCAGCGCTAAGAATATAATTTAGTATGCGAAAATGAGCTGCTGTACATAAATGAATTATTTGCACTTGTAGCAAGTATTATAATTTTATCATAATGTTTTTAGCACATTTATCCTTGATAAGCATTCATTAGCGATGTGCCTAATGAAACTTGGAAAATATATTCATAGACGGCCAGATAAGATCATATCATATATCCAATATAGCTAGCGGGGAAATTGAAAAACTTGTTATATTGGCAAAATTTAGATTTTGACTGAACACAATTAAGTCTTCAACTTGCAATAAACAAACTCCTTAAGCATTTTAAAAAGCTGGTTTATTTTCTAAAATGCTCTCGTTAGGTTCGCACGTATTAAATCAATTGAAAAAGTTACTTTGACATTGTAATGCCCTGTGACATCTGGTAAGCCAGTCAAGTTTTCAACACTTCAACTCACACACATCGCGTATACGTAATGTTATTATGCATTTGTGTGCATAATAGCGAACTCGTATGGCAAACAGGACCAAACGAAATGTTGTCAGTCACATTTACTATTATTGGTTTTCCTTTTTTTTTTGTTTTTTTTTTTTGCAGTTGCAAAATCCACTTAAGCACAGCCACAAGCGAAATGTTGCAAATTGGGTTATACAAATACTAACATTTGCCAAGCACACACAAAGTTAACAATGTACATTTTTGGGATTTTAGTTATATTGTATTTTACCAGACATGTGTAAACATATGCAGCATTTTGAATTGAATTTAGATACATACTCAACATTTATTGAGTTTTATTTAAATCAATATTTGTTTGAACGAAACAGGCCTCCAAATGGCAAACAAATTTTGGCGCATTTAACACTGGTTTCTTTGCTTACCCTTTTGACTGAACCAGCTAACGTTCAGTTGAGATTTAAGCTGTAAATGGTAAACAAGCTAAAACCTTACCTTGGCCTGCAAAATTGACAAACTTATATCCTGTAGTTCTATGTTGATCTGTTTGTATTTCATATAAGCCTTAAGTAAACTGTTTAAGATTGAGTTTTAGACATTGTTTGCATGTCTTAGTTTATTTTGGAAAAGTTTACCAACTTTGTAAAGTGCTTCCTTAAAGTAAATTTACATGTTACAATAAATATATTGAATGTTTGCTTGGTTTTCGCTTATGCAGGAAACAAGTTATATTAATTTGCCAGCCGCCGTAAATCTTAATATATTTAAAAACCATTTAGTTACGAATTACATTTTTAATTAAATTGTTAAGTTTTTCTATAAGATTGCAACATGTTGAAGTAGTAATAAATTGTAATTAAAATTATACAAATATATATTTCATTTAATAATGTTGCAAATTATGCTCTGGATTAACAAAGAAGTGATAAATGGAGCCAATATTCATTTTGATCTTTGTTATAATAATCTGTATTTCATTATACTTATAACATGTCAATCTTAAACAATTAATAATATATTTACTTAGTTATCTTCAGAAACTCACGTGTCTATAAAAACTGCATAATTTTTGTTTCTCCTTTTAAGTTAATAAATTAAGCCTAGTTGGTTTAGATATCGCTGATTATTGTCTTCCATTTACAATTTAACTGCTGATAGACTAAATTTGCTAAAATTTTAGGTACGTGTTGAACGTTCATAAATTTAATTTTCTAGGAAAACGACAACTCGTAGCTCAAAAAAAGCCTTCACATTTATTTTCGTTCTCCTTTTCGCTTTTTTTAACCTCTGTGATATTAACTGATATTACTTGGTGGATAGGGTTGGGTGGGGAATAAAAAAATAAATAAGTTCACATTTCTGTCTAGTTGGTTTTGGTGTTTAGCGATTTCCTTGGTTACACATCTATATTTAAAATTAAGTTACGCATGCATTAAAAATGCATAAATAACATCAAATTAAATATGGCAAAGCCTGTTCTAATTAGTTATGTGAATGATAAATGGACATTTAAGATGCATGCAAATTATTAGATTTAAAACCGATTTATAAATAAAAAAAAAAAATTATTAAAAGCAGAAAACAGCAGTCACATTATATAAGTGCTTCCCACCTACGTCGCATCAAAGAGTCGCGATATCTTATAAATTTTCCCCTATATAGAATTGAACGCTTTGTAATCTTATCAGACTACGTAGCTTTTTGATTGCTAACTATAAATATAGAAATGCCTATAAATAGTCTAAACTGAACAGTAGACGTTCTGTCTTGGCAATTACTACGCAGATATTTACTTATTAAAAAAACAATTGCTATCATATCGAATAGAAGTGTCTAGTGGAAGGATTTGTTCACATTACTCTATGTCAAATTGAAATACTTTACGTGAGTATCGCACTCAGTAAATGGCAATGAAGCAAATTGGCTTATAAATAGAAAACACGGTAAATACTTGGTTATTGAAGCGACCGAAGGCAGCATTGAAATATACATCAAAATGATGAAATTAACAAAACTACAATTTTGTATTTATTTATTAATATTTATTAGAATTTATTTAAATATATATAATAATTATTATTTATACAAACCTCTTGATAGAAATAACTATAACACATATATGAAAAAATAAAATTATAGTTGGTGGTACATTTTAATAATTTTTTTAAAAGCTCTGAATATATATGAATGTATTCAGTTTAGTGATTTTGAGAACAGTCTTAAAAATTTTAATTATGGATTGGATTGTTCTAAATTCGATTAACTATAATGTACAACTTTCAAATACAAATTTAATTATTTACATATCAAAGAACACAACTTTTGATTTCTAAAAATATCAAATTATCCAACTTAAAATATATTGAAATATAAAAAACAAAAACACTTTAAAAAGAGCTAACTAAAATCATAGCTTAAAATTTCACTTTAAGCAAAATTATTTAAACAAACAGAATAAAATGTTTTTACTGCCACAAATCCAGGCAAAATCATTTGACATTTGTCGCATGGCTTTCATTCTTTCGATGTTGTTGGCCAAAAGAGTTGAGTGTTCGGAACAAATGAATAATGCGAATAAGCCGAACACGAGCCAGAAATGCGGGAAAAGCACGTCGCAAAATGCACAATATTTGTTGTTATTTTTTAAATTGCGAACATGTGTTGAGTTGTCTAAGTACTGGCTTTGTACTAAATATACATTTGTATATCTATAGGTATATATATATTTGTATATTTGTATATTTGTACATATGTAGCAATGTTTAGCCATGAGTAAATATGATTGATTCGCTCGAGTTGCAGTTGTTGGTCGAAAGCAAAGTGGCCAAATTGGGAACTGTCATTTTGGGCGATCTTAATCAATCAGCAGCTATTATTATTAATATTATTTTTTTTTAACGGGACTATTAATACATCTATGTTCGCAAACTGATTAGCTTTTCAATGTTCCAGCTAAATTTGTCATTATGTGAATTGATTAGAATTTTTCACTTATTATTTTATTTTTTTTTTTAATGAACACCAAAATAGATATTTATAAGTGGTTTTCTGCTTGCTGGTTGGGTGCAATTTGTGTGAAAATTAGAAATGATTAAAATAATGGTAATTCATCGACAAAAAAAGAACGATTAAATAAATAATGAAGAAAAAGAGCTGAGTTATTGTGAATATATTAAAATATAATCAGATAACTTAAATTACTAGATTGTCTCCGAATTTGTACTTTTAAAAGCTGATAAACTTTTTGTGCTATAAAATTAATATTTAAATATGAATCTCAAATTTATTTATAATATTTAAAGTTTTTATTAAATATAGAGTTTAAAATAAATATAATTAGTTTAATATTAAAAGCTGAATTAAAAAAGAAATCGTCAACTTTATAGTACTACTCTCATTGAAACAATCGGTCAGTTATATATATAAATATCGGGTGTATTCCAGCAGCTAATGCCTCAATATGTGATTGATTAAGGGTTTTTCGTATTCATGTAGCAAATAGTTGTCGCATGCCATATCATAATGAGAGGGTTTCCAGGCGTTCAACTGCGCTGTTGATATATCAGGCACATGACCCGAAACGATTTGATATTTGATATCGTTGGCATTTGGGTTTCTAGATTGCAATTTCCTTCTATTTGCACTGTCAAATGTTTTTTGTGATGAATTCTTATTAATTACACGCTACTATCAGCTATGGGGCCAGCAATGGCAACTCGGCACATCCGATTCTGATAAGCAAAACTTGCCGTTTCCCCATAAATAGATATGTGTTCAGTTGGCTCATTGCGGGAATTTTATTTGCATAAGGAAACTCCTAAATTCCCACGAAACAACGTTCTGACATGAGATGTTTGGCGCGTGGCTTTTGGAAATAACAATTGCAAATATAATCAAGTTAAAAATAATTTGGAAAAGCCCATAATTAAATTCTCTTGCATATATTTTATCGTTTATTCAGAAGTCAATTTTTGCCTTAGAGAATTGAAGTTATTCTTAAAAAATGTATGTGAGTAAAGCATTTTGCAAATAAAATGATTGCGAAAATGATTAGAGCGTAATTCCAAATGAGATATATATAAGAAATTATTTTGCAAATAATGCTCAGGCTGCGAAAGCATCAAAATTTGTTGATTAATAAATTTTTTTTTGTGTATTTTAATAAACTAAAATTTGTTTTCATATTTGTCGTAAATCATAAATATATATATATTTTTTTTTTTTTAGGAATATGAACTGTTAATTTGCGCGCCTTTCAAGATTTGTCATGGTTTTGAAAACGATTCGCATACAGAATATCAAAGGTCTTATGATAAAATAAAAAACAAACAGAAATTTTTTTTATATTCATAAACATCTAGGTATTTATTTACAGAATAAAACAAGAGAAAAACGTAGCAGTAGCGAAAACTTTGATATCATTAGCAATTCAAAGTAGCAAGGAAAAGGTTGGGTCTAACCAAGAATTGCTGGCCAACTTCAGACTTTACAATTGAGGTAGATATAGGCTAGTAAATTTCGTTCCAAGTTTGGTTTGGAAGGAATTCCAATATACTATTATACCATTGTTATCAAGGTATAATGATAAAATTGAATACGTCAGCCCAGCAATGAATACAAATGTACAAATTGATAGCCGGAATGAAATGTTTACGACCATCGTAAATGATAATTGAAGTGGCAAAAGTAGCAATTTCCAACTATGGCTATATTGATCCATATCGTGTTCGAATATTTAATATCTATTACTTAATTTAGCTATACTCACCAACTTTTAATTTAGCATTGTTGCAAAAAAAGACAATAAAGTTCAAGTTGATTGATTTATTACACAATATCTTTTGATGATAAACAAATGCAATCGGAAATTGAAATATTTTTTTTTTTTAGTTTTAGAGGCTTTGATTTTTATTATGCTGGATTTTTTTGTGCTCATTTTGGGTTGCAATAAAATAAATGTTATAATTGGTATAAAATTAGTGCAACAGCTTTTGTTGAAGAATCAATAAAATTAGTGGTAGAATTAAATTAGGTAGCAAGTTGGGTCATAAAGATAAGGACACAACAAAATGCTGAGTTTTATTGGGTTAAAATTAATTCCGTATAAATATGATAGGAACAGTACATGGAAAATCAATTTCTGTATAATTTTTTTTTTATATTACTCTTTTTAGCATCAACATGCAGTTTAAGCTGCCAAAGTCTCTGGTCAAAGGCGAGCAATCAATGAAAACCTAATTAGCCATTAAGTGCTGTGTGTAAACAAAATTTAAAGTGGCAGAAGACAAAAAGCAAATGTATTGGAAAATTGAGGGGAGGCCACAAAGTATTCGAACCAATAACAAGCTGACGCCGCCAATGCCGAGGCAATCAATGCAACAGAATGTTAAAGCAAGGAGTTGCAAGTCACTTGAAACTATTACGGAGGCTGTGTGGCACCACAGAGCGGATATGCGGCAAGAGCTGCTCCTGTTGATGTGCCTACTTTGCTGGGGCAGCTGCCTGGCCAGGTGCCGGGACGAGCCGGCTCGTGAGTGTGAAGCCATTTGCAATACAAATGGCAGCAACTGCTCCATCCGTGCTCTCGTCCTGCTCCCCAATGATGGGGTATACGAGGCAACGCTAAATCGCGTGCTGCCCATTCTTAAGGTTGCAGAGCAACAGATCCGTGCCACTGCGCTGATTCCGCCTAATATCGATTTCGAGTGGCTGGCCAATGACAGCAATTGCGATGCTTCCTTGGGCGTCATCAGAGCCATGGATGGCATCATTAAGCATTGTGCCCAGGTCATTTTTGGACCAGTCTGTGACTATTCACTGGGTAAGTGGACAAATTCAAAAAATACGATTGAGAGCAGAGTTTTCAATCAGTGAATACATTGTTTACTTACTTAGTTAACATAATTTAACTCTAATAAATTTATTTAGAATGATCTGAACTTTCTTTAATTAATCATGCGGGAAAAAAATACAAATAATAAATGATCATAATAAAAATAATTTAATTCACAAATTGTTGCCATTCTTTTTAGTACTTATCTCATTTTTAATTATTTTATTATGTTGAAAACGAACTAATTTAAATTAATTTAACAGCCATAATCATCATCATCATTATTAGTATTCTTCAAAATTCGTGTTTCTATACCTGATTTTATATATAACAGTTAATTCAATTATATTGAATTTAAATTAAAAGATTAGTGTTTATATTTAGAATATATTCAATTATGTTGAACTTAACTTTGAATAATTTATTGAATTTAGAATAGTATATAAAGTGAGTGTTGATCGACAATATATATTAAGGGAATTATGTGGATAGCACAAATCACTCGTTATAATCGCATTTAATGCCAATTTTCAGCTGCTGTCAGTCGCATTACAAAATACTTTAATAGCGAGGGCACGCCCCTTATTACCGTCGGCGGCTCCACATACGACTTTGAGCAAAAAAAAACGGATTGCGGCGATGAGTTTTATATGCTGCTCCGGACAGGTATGCTGAGCTTTGAGTCCATCTCCGAGCTGACCATAAATGTGATGAAACAGTAAGTCCTTAATTCTATGTTTTTAATTATTTTCCAATTATCCTTGAAAATGTCTGGCACCTCAGGCACAATTGGTCCCATTCCATTTTCTACTACGAACGCGACGGTCAGCGAAATGTGGCAGGTTTGCACACTTGTTTCCTTATGATGAAGTCCCTTGGCAGGCAGATGCGCAACGAAAATATGACTTTTGCACAATATCCGCTCGAGCCAAATAACACCAATCGCACGGAGGAAATGCGTCGCGAAATTGGCAACAAACATTCAAGTAAGTAAACACTTTTTTTTAAGCAAAATACATATATAAATAATATTAGATTCTACTAAAATTCGGTGTGTTAACAGCTGCTACGCTGTCTGCTAACAGCATACTGCTATTAACAGTTTCAACAACACAATGCTTATCTCGGACACCAACCATGTACATTTCAAAATGTGCTTTTAAAGCGCAACTGTTAATAACATTGCGCCTTGTAAATATGTGAATAAATTCTGTTTTTATACTTTGTTATCGTCTGTCCGTCTGTATAAACGTAACTTAGAGATAGAAACATAAAACTTGAAACATATATTGGTTTGTGCCCGTTTCAGTATAAAAATTGTGCTACGACCAATAAGTGGCTAAGAAACCTATAAAATCTATATTCGCAAATCGATCCACAATGGACTTCATCGGCTATATTTTAAGAACTTAAATAATAATATTAATCTTTGAAAACTGTTATAAACCATTACTTTCTTTTTTATAAATGTAATGTTTTATAAACACAAATTTATAATGTGCTGAATGAGTTTTTTACTTTTCTTCTATTCGTATTTATTTTTTTTAAGTATTCTGTGAAATTCTCTGACCAACCTCTTATTAAAACATAAACAAAGACCACCCAAAAGCTGCCCACACAAAGCTCTAGTGTATACGGTATTTTCGCAAGGAACACCCAACAGCTGATAACGCACACACAGACCAATGATACTGGCTAAAAGCCGGCTGTAATAATGCATATGAGCTTACTCACACACCCGCACACACGCACACAGCAGTAGTTTCGATATCGAAAAGCAACTGTATTCGAAGCTGCTTTTAGTTGGCGCCGCCAGAAGCCGGTGATAAACAGTTAAGTGCGGACCACTTCAACCGGACGGGAAACTTTCTCAATTCTCATCAAACTCAGTGGAAAATATTACGAAAAATTGACAAAATTAAATTAGCAAGGCAATTAAGTGAAAGTGGCAAAAAAGCAAAATAATTAAATTAAAATATCTAAATATAAGAACCAGTGATTTTTTTTAGTCTAGTAATTTCTGTCAACTTACTTCGATAGATCAAAGCTGTGCTCTCTCATAATGCATTTTTTCTGGCAATTCTTTTATCGGATTTAATGCACGTATAACGCATTTTTCGTATTTCCCGTTTTCCGTGTTTTATTGCCAAACCCGCTGGTGGGTCTTTTACGGTCATTGTTATGCAGTTGCATTGTTATACGTGTCACAATGTTAATAGAAATATTATACTGTATCAAACAGTTTAATACCAGCCACTGGCAACGGTCAACAGCAGCGTTTGGCAAAATATTGCGTGTTCTGTATTTCGTTTTCTACTTTAATTAAATGCTTCTTTTCAGCACTTTTTCCAGTTAAGAATTAAACACAGGCTAATTCTTGTTCCCATTTGTGCACAGTGCGTGTTCGTAAATTGGAGCACTCCTTTTATCCTGTATTACACATACAAATATTTATAAATTATAGATTTTAGCTTAATTTGTTAACTTTTTAAAACTAGTTCCTCATTTTGTATACACAAAATGGAATTTGTCTATATGTAATTTACTCATTTTTTTATACCATTCGTTTCAAGTACTCAATTGCAGTGCTAAGTATTTAATCGGAGAAATTGCTGTAATTACTTTAATGTAATTACTAATTACTTTTAAGAATAATAAAATAAGTACAACTGAAGTCATATGCAAATTCATTAATATTTGAAAAGTTAGAACATATAACTTATGCAAAATAGATTTCATATTCTGCAACCAACCAACTGACTACATTAAGTCAAAACAAAACTTTACACTTGACAAAATAATAAACTTTGTCTAGAAGCTATATAATCCAAATTGGATTATTATTGTTTGGGTTACCATTGTGTTCTGATTATATAAATATACGTTTAACCAAAAGTTTTGTATGTTAAGTCTTGACCCATTTTCACTTGTAGCTACAAACTGTGTGTCTCAACCAGAACCGCCCACAAAAGTTGCCGTTTGCATATGAAAAACTATGGAAAAGCAAACACAAAGCCGTCGAAAGTATTTGTTAGCCTATGTGAAATTTATATGGGTTCTAGAAAATAATTGAGTTTTTGCAATTGAATCAAAACTTGAGTTTTAAATAATAAAGTGAATTTAAAAAGACACAATTTAGTAAAGCGCTGAAGGCATTGCATGAGTGAAAAGCCATATTTTTATACACTTTTTGCAGCTAATTCAATCCAATTAGCCATCTGCAAATTACAATGATAAATCAGCAGAAAATAACTAATGTTTGATTTAATTTATATCAGTTAAAGGGCTTTAAAGATCTGATCTAATCTTAACTACAATTTATAAAAAAAAACTTTTTAATTTTAGGAGACTGTTAAAATTAATTAAATTAAAATAAAATAGTATTTTCTAAGATCATTGGCTGAGACTGAGTATAAAAATAAACAAGGTACTTAAGTTAAGCACGCTAATTGGACAAATTGCTTACATTTTTTTCTATAACAGCTAAGAGCAACAATTTGTATTTTTATTATATTTATATATATTTGCACAGAGCCAGCTGCAGGTGAATGGAATTCGTTAAGCAGAAAATCCCAACAAGAAAGCACTTAAGACCCAAATGGGATTAAGAACCTGAATAAAATTTCGCTTTTCAAAATGATGACGTGGCTGAGTGCAAAGTTTGCACAACGAAGGCACTTTCAAAGGCAAATCTGATTGAATAAAAATCACAATTTGTTGCCTACTTTTCAGAGCAATTGTTAATGGGGAACTCATAATAATTTTACGTATTTCTATATTTATATTTATTTCAATTGCGCACTTTTACTCTGGCACGTTTTAACGAGTTATTCGACTGCAGTTATATAGAAGTAATATGATAAAAATATGGCATAGTGAAAAGTTTCGTTGTTACACGAAAAGCATCGTTTGATATATCTATAAATTGCTTATCAGTTGATTAAAAGGAGCAGAAATAATATGGCATTTTATGGTTTTAAATTTATTAAATAAATTACATTTGGAATTAAGTTCAAAAGATACCTTAAGCTGTAAACTTGGTATATATTACCGTTTACTTGCTGGAAGCACTTATAAATTCGTTTCTTTTGTGTTCAGCTGACGAAAAGAACAAGGAAAATTCTTTGTCAAATTATGCATGTAAAGGAAATGAAAGGAAAATCGCTTGACAAAGGATCGGACAAATGACAAACGACGCAAAATATACGCTTTAGGGATGCAACTTACATTCAAGGAAATGGCGATAAAGATACGAATTGAGATGTTTACCATTTAAATTAACTTTCACTTCGATGAGTATCTACAAAAAACAACTTATCAGTAAACTATGGTATTTTTAGTTCGTTTTTAGATTTCATAACTTATCAGAAAAGTATGGGAATATAAGTTAATTATCAGATTTCACAAGTTTCACTTTTAAATAATTAATTCATTAAATGACCATCTGCTGCATTTTGTTTTAATTTGACAAGCAAATCTTACTAATTGTTGTAGACAACAATAAATATATTAATATATATTATTATTATTATTATTTAATTTAAATTCAAAACATGCTTTGCTTAACAACATTTGAATTTCGAGTGTAATCGTTTATTTATTGGGTTTTATGTTCCTTACATCATTTGTCTGCTTTAAACAGACTTTTTTACATATAGGCGATTATCTTGCAATTAGAAGCGGAGATAAAACAAATTGCTTTTCGTCTGTCAGTATATATATATATATATATATATATATATATTATATTATAAAATGCCTTGGGCTGTGATGGCCTTCTTTCTACCCCTGAACTCCAAATGTTGGCAGTTGGCCAGACAAACCGAGAGTTTTAAAAGAAACCCATAAGGCAAGCGGCAGCCAAGTGGAGATAATAATTGTGTAAATGGAGAAAATTTGACAATTTTTAAAACACGCTTCTGCTTGCCGAATAGTTTGAGGGATTCTTCAAAGGCAGCAACAACTTAAAAAGAGCAATGCTAAAAGCAGAGATTTAATTTTATTAACAAGTCACACAACACTTTTTAGAATGAAAGGTGTGTACCAATTAATTTATCCCACAGTTCTGCCATGCAAAAAGTGGTAAGCAACAAGAAATACAAATTTATATTTGTTGCTGTTGCTGTTGCACAGTTAAAAGCTGAGCGCCACTTTCCAGTTTTGTTTATGTTGTTTTTTGTGCGATGGCTTTTTGCGTTGCCAACATCGGTGTCGACCCCATGTGGCCAACACTGATGATAGTAATAACGTTTTTCCTATGCAAATTTTATTTTATGGAAGTTCGGTGTGAATGTAACATGGCTAACATGACCGACATTAAAATAAATGCACACAGCAAAAGTTGCAAACGACACGACAACTAACAAGTTTGAAAATGTGTTTAACTAATGAAAATATAGCAGTGCTTTAGCAAAAAGCTTGAAACAAACTTTTTCCCTAATTAATTTCAATCCCTTCAATATTCATATCTATACAAAATGTAGTGTAAAATTCAATTTGAGTCAATTTCTCATTTTATTTAAACTCAATGCAAACTACAACATATTCTCAGTTGGAGGTTATTAAACCATTTAATCACTGTTAAATATGACAATTAAAGATGCCAGCAGAATTAAACAATAAATCAAATGTGTAAGATAAATTTCAAATGGAGTATTACTGAAGTAAATGTTGCAGATGTCAGCCAAAACAAATTACCAAAGCTCTGCAAATGGGTAAAAACCCATTTTGCTTTACATGACAAATAAATTATGCCACCAACTATAAATCTAAAATAAATTTATATTTATATAAAAGAAAAAATTGTGTGGATGTCATGTTTGTTTGCCACATAATTTGTTGATGTGGCAAATGTGTCCAGACATTTATCTCGCAATTAGTGAAGTATAAACTGCATTGCTAATGTTTAATTAAACTTCTGTTTATCATGCGAAATTACTTAATTTAAAACGATATCTTTATTTTCTTTTAGTGGTCACATAAAATGTAAAGTGGATTTTAACTAGTCAACTTTTTTGTATACAGAGAATAATTAGAGAGAATTAATAGAGAAACTCTAAACTATTTTTCTGAGAATCTAAAAAGTTAGCAAAAATTGGCCATTCTGAATATACATTTCGTTAAATATAAAGTTTGTAAGACAAAGAAACTTTCTTTTGGCAGCTTGTCAACTTATATTTGAAAACTAAATCTGCACGGACAGAAATTGAATTTAAATAATTTAGTAACTATTTAAAACGAAATTTGTTTTCGTGTTTATTTGCAAATTTGCACTTCCAAATTACTTAATTATGTAAGTTATAACTCAATTTATTCACTTAACTACCATTTGAATAGCCTGCAACTATTTAGTAGATCACATAAAATTAAATGATAAACTTGAATTTTCTAGTTTTCTGCTAAATAAATATGAAAATTACAATTCCTAACTATGCCAGAAGGCAATAAAATTTAACTTGATGTTTGCAGTGCCTTGTGTGCCAACTGCTAACCGCATATATTCTCCATTAACTGCAGTTGTGGCTGCTCCGCCTGTTCCTTGACTGCTTTGTGCATTCTTTATGAGTGTCCTAATTTGCTTGTCCAGTGTGTGGAACGGTGTCCTGCAGGACTATCGTTAGCTTTGTGCCATTCAAAATGTCCGAGTTCTATTCCTTTGCCATCTTTCTGCAGTAACTCAAATATTTTGTATTCTCTAGGAACGATAGTTAACATTATTATTGATGTGAACGTTAAGGAAACATTATATCTCTTTAAGGAGTTGTAGAAGTTCCTTAAATTAGTTTCCTCAAGTACTAAATATTTAATCTTATCTTCAGTTCAATTGTTTTTCAGCTATAAGCGAAATCAGTATGCCAAGTAGAAACTACAAATTGAATAGTTTTTGGTGAATTTAATTATTTAGTTTTTCGATGAATATTCTATATGAATTAAGCAGAAAATTGGCAATTAGCTCAATGTTTTCAACATATCCAAATAATAATAATAACAAACTCAAATTTGTGTAAAATTGCATTTTCGAGCAGTTACTTTATTTTTAGTATTATTACATTTTTTTGATTTATTCTTTATTACTTTTATGACATCTCCACACAAACGTAATGAAAATGGAGGACATTTTCTGTGTCTGTTTTCATTCATTCCAGATTTTTTTTAATATTACTATAAAAACTATGATGCTATAAACATTTTGCAGCAGCAAGCTGTGAATATGGGATATGTATTTGCCACTTGAATACATTTTTTTTCAGTTGAAGTGCGCTTTTGTTCCATTTGCCATTTCTGCTGCAAATGCTGCTTCTGTTATTGTTTTATTGTTTTTGTTCTTGTTTTTTTATTGTTCTGCCTTACTGCAGTTTAACTTGGCATCGGCTTACGTGGTCTGTTTATACCTCTACAATAACCACAACCCTCCCCCTCCACCAACCCATACCCTGCCACCCGCGCACACATCGGCAATGCAGCACGAAGCTTATCAGAAAAATGCATTAAACATAATTTACAACCTTGTGTCTTGTGTTGAAAGAACTTTGGCACCGTACGATTTTTTCCTTTATTTAATTTATTGATCCGTTATCTTAACTTAAAAATTATATATATATATATATTAACTGCATTATTGCAGGCCTTACATTTAATTAAATTAAATAAGTGCAGCGGCTTATTTAACTTCTGACTTCCACCATTCATACAAATTGATGAGCATATACTTCTTGCAGTTTTCAATAGGTTTTTCTCTAGAGATTTCCTTTCGACTTACGCTGCATTAACAAAAGTCTCTGAAAATCAATAAAAAAAATTGTTAGTAATTGGCCCACAGGCCTCGTAGCTACGCTTTCTCGAGCGAACTGTTGCCATAAACTTGACGACATGTTTAAATTTATGTCGTTTAAATTATTCTGTTTGTGTTGGAAATTTCTGTGCCTTAGTTTTGGCAAATCAAATTTTCTGTTTAACGTGACGAAACTTTTAACACAAATAAAATTAAATCAAGAGAAATTTTACACTGTATTTTCTAACATTGCTTTCCTTACTGGAAACTTATTTTAAAACAATATTTCAATATTTAAAATGAAGCTGCAAAAGTTTTTTAAGGAACTTTTGCAACGGCAGCTAAAAGTTAGAACATGAATAACAATAATCTGGTTAAGTGAAAAACAATGTTTTCGATTAGCTAAAGTGGTAAAATGTATTTTGGTAAAATTGATTGAATTAGAAAAAGGGGTTTTTGTTATTTTTAATGTTAAGAAACACGTAAAAAAAATGTAGAATATTTATATTTTTCTCACGTTTTTCAAGCTAATCGCTTAGAATATAATGGGTCGGTCTCGATGTTGACTTTTAAAATTTAATAATCGCATTATGATAACAACACAATTAACATTGCCCAGTTAATATGTACACCCCCCGGGGCACAATGAATTTTAAGCTAATTATTTACGATAATGAAATTTGAAAATGGAAAATTGTTTTTTGTGGCCTAAAAAAAATTTGCACATTTTTTTAAATTGCTTCTCAATAGAATCATAAAAGCTAAATATTTGGTCTAAGAAATTGCTTTAAATATTATTTAATTTTTACATTATTTACTATAGAAAAATCTATTCCTTCAAAATATGAAAAGCATATAGTAAAGCGTGGCTCAAAGCCAACAGTTTCAGTAAATTCATTTAAAATTATTTAGGCTTTAATTTTTAAGCATTTGTAAACAAAAAGATTGCAATCATATATATTGCATTTATTTACTTTGGAATAACACTAATATTAATAATTATTAAATACTTTATTAAGTGGTTTTTATTTATGGGTATTGTTAGCTGTTATATAAATAATAATGTGTCAAGGTTTGTTACAAAACTTCGAATTTGGTGTCGAATCAATTACAAACTCATTCATTATTTGCATGCCAAATTTAATTGCCCCTTTTAGATAGGCAGTGAAATTCGCAATACATATTTTCTATGTGTATTTTGTGTGAGTGTGTGTGTGTGTGTGTGTAAATGCTATAATTGGCATCAATTAAGCTTGAATGTAGAAATCAAGGATATCAATATCTGAAACAGGGTGCACATGTGCCTCGCTCCTCTGACCTTTCCGGCCATCTACGCCTCAGCCAATAATTATTCATTTCTATTGAGTAAGTTTTGTCATCAGAAATCTGAAAAAAAAAATTGATGTGTTAATTAAGATAATTGCTTTTAATGGCACTTTAAAATATACAATTCAAACAACTGCATTTATTTTAAATGATTTTCTTTCGATTGGACAATTAATATAATTACGTATTTTTTTATGGATATTTTAACGAGTCCTTGATTAATTGTACAATTTTGTAACATAAATTAATTGTTTTTAATTTAACATCCACGGTTAATGGGTGTTAATTTGATTATGGCGAACGATAATCATTTCAAATTAAACTAGTTAAAATTGCATGTTGCCTTTTTAGCATGTTTGATTAACTCACTGTCATCGAGCCAATTTGAGAAATGGAAACAAGTCCAGCAAAATAATTCTTTTTAATTGTTAATTAAGCGAACTACAATAAGAAAAAAAGCTCAGCTTTGCTCTTTTTTAACGTACAAAGTTGAAGAAAAATTAAATATGCTTTAATAAATTATGTGGTTTATGGGTCATAAGTTATTATTGTTTTTAGTTTTTTTTTGTATTATTATTTCCTTTATTTAAATTAATAGATAGTAGAATGGAGTAATTCTATAAAATTGCGAAAATAAAGTAGCCTGTTTCAGGCAGAGAGGCAGAAAGTTGCATAACCCATTGGTGGTCAGGTCAGACACTGAACCAATGTGTGAGTGCTTCATTATCATAGTCCGGATATAATTTTGTTGAGCATGACTAGGACACAGATCCCTTAATGTAAAATCGATGTTAAAGTTCAAAGTGAGAGTCGAGTTTATCAGTGGCAAAGAGCACACACTTGTTGTTGGTCGACCAACTGCTTTAGGTTAGATAAGAAACTTATTCAACATCACTTTAATTAAAGTTGTATGCGTTTTATTCTTGACTGCACAACTTTGAACTTAATGTGCCGCACCAAAAAAAATTTAAATTTTAATGCGAGTTAAAGGCTAAAGTCTGAGAACTACAAACAAATCATTTGAGCTTGTAAGCAATTAAGTAATTATTCCACCATTTTTACGAGAGAAAAGAAAACTCAATTTAGTGGCAACATTTGCTTTTAGATGGTAATTTTAATTTTCAGCGTTATCTGTCTGAATTACCTCTTACATTTTTATTAAATAAATTAAATGAATAAATAAACTAATGCATGTAAAATGCTAAGTAAATAAATGAAAGATCCTTGCAGATGTTCAAGGAATACAAATAAACATTTACATACCATTTTTTTTGCATTCAAAACAAACATTTATAAGAGAATTCCACATACTTAATATAAAATATTTCGTACTTTTAATTTTATTCAATATATGTACAGCCAAATTTTGGAGTTAGTCTAATCAACTAGTTTTAAATTTAACTTATACATAGTTTTTTGCTCCTATAACATATGTTTTACGTTCTTTTCATAAATGTAAATGTTTTGCGAAGAATAACATAACATAATAATAGTTAAAGTAAATGTTATGCGACGAATAAAATAACATAATAAAATTTATTCGTCGCATAACATTTACATTTTAAGAAAGAACTTAAAACATACGTTTAGGAGCAAAAACCCATGTTGGTTGGTGGTTTTGGTTCAAGTTGGTTTTGGAGATGCCACATGCTATCATTGCCACAAGCAGTCACTCACACACACACACACCCATCCACTCTCTAACAATTGTTGGCTCGTTTCAGTAACTGACACCTGCAGAGCGGTTAAGAGACTTTTGACTGGTTGAATTCAGAGAAGCATCTACATAACTTGCACAATTTAAAATGTTTAAAATGCAGTTGGTCATATTTTTTTGAAAAAGAATTTGTCAATTTTAGTTCAAGTTTTAAAGCAAATGACTGCCAATTAAAACTTTTAAGAAACATTTTTCACTAGGTGCTGAAAATTGAGGTTGAGGCACAAATTCAACTGAAAAGTTTTCGAGTTGTGCAATTTCTAAGAAAGTGCCAACTGGGCAATGCACAAGCAATTCTCATTCGGCATAAGTTAAAGTTTTTACATGCTGTTAGACAGGAAATTCTTGACAAGTAAATGCAATCCTTTAGAAATTGATTTATATTTAATGCGAGTAAAATAAAGTGTCCTACAAAAAAAAGACCTAATTCCCCCGAGACAATAGCACATTTTTTTTCAATCGATGAATTTTCTTTAATTTAGTTCGGGCTATTACAATGCTTAATAGCTGAAAGTAAGTCATTGTTATTTTCCAAATGCACTTAGCACTTATCCCTTTTGGAACTCCGTCATTCATTCAGGGCATTCTCTTGACTATGTAATTTTTGTATAGTCAGCAAGGAAATGGCGGGGATAATTACTTGAAATGGGTACGAAAACAAGACAAGAAAGTAATTTAAATGAATATTTAACATGCAATACGTACAATTTCAGTTGTCCAAGCATTTAACTCATTAAAAAGTCTTATTGACAATTCGTACGAATTGCTGGCATTTAATTTGCCAACAAAATGTGCGAAAAATGCTGACACGCAAATGTCAGAGACCATAAATGTGTATTATTGAGAATAAGGATATGCACATTGGGATTAATGGATATGTAGAATTATCCAAGGAAAACTAAAAGAATTTAATAACGAAACAGCGATGTCAGTTGGGCAATATAAAAGAACGAAATGTCGTGTATCAATTACTTATGGACAAGAGACAAGAGAATATATATATAAAAAAAACAGCTTAAAATGAAAAATTTTAATTAAATTGAAAATTGAAATTTAATCGAAAATTTAAATATAAATAAGCCCGGAAATAAATAGACAAAAGAAAGAAAATAAAACGTTATCAAAGCTTTAGCAAGAATATTAAATATATTTCATGGCGGGATGTTTAATTAATTTCATAAATAAATCATTTACAACAACAACAATAAAGAAATTTCCATATTTCATTTCCTGTACAATGTAATGTCAATCACACATTTAAAATCCAGCATGAATGGTAAAAAATTGATTTCAAAAGATTGTGTATATAATACATAAATCACAGATTGTATCAGGTTTTTTTTGTGTGCGAGTGAAAGCGACTAATAGCTGTGAATAGAGCGGAAGGATGCATCGCAAACTGACAGCTTGCATTGGATTAGTATCTTTCAGATGTCAGACACAGTCGATTATCCTTGAATCAGAGAATTCAAATGCGATGCTTATCTGTTAGCCACATCCGTTACAAATTTTGACGGTTTCGTCTCATGAGAACAAACGGCGTCCATTGAATTTATGCAGAGCAAGGCAACACTAATTTATTGTGCACTCCCATGTGGCAAGTGCACACATAACGGTTGATGTGTTCTGCTCTAGCTTAAACTGATACACACACGCACACACACAGTCATAATTTTTACGCTTACACACACTGCAGAAATAAATTGTATAAGCTGGCAACTCAACGTCAATTGATGGCCAACAATTACCGCAGAAAACAACACTCTCAAAAATACACAATGAGACGAGACGAGAGATAGAGAGAGAGATGGAGAGAGGGGGTGATGACTTAGTGGAATTTGATGGGCAACAAGTGTAGCTTAATAAACAAACACACACACACACACACATGTGCATGCTATGCTCCAGATGGAACTCAATCGCAATCTACTCTCTCTCTCTTCTCCATATGAATTAATTAAGTTTAACAGTAGTGCGAAATAACACACTAGCAGCAGGAAAGACACAGAATTAAATCCTACGCAACACACACAGAAGCAAACTAACATTTTGTCACATCATACAGAACACAATATTAGCCATGAGTGTGTGTGTCTGTGTGTGTGTGTGTGTTTGTCTCTGTGTAGGATTCGACTAATAAGAGGAAATGAGCACAAGAGTCCTGTTTCCGTTTGCAGCTCAAATTCAAATTGTAGCGAAAATAAAATGCAAATATAGCAACAAGCAGAGAATACTAAAATTATAAATGATCCCCCATATAATGAATTTAATCACTTGTTGGTAATTGGATTTTGGTTCTTATTATTATAAATTATGTTAATTTTCATGAGGTTATCAAATATATAAAATATAACTATATTTAGATTTAAATATGAAACATATTTTTCAGTTTAAGCTTTACAAACATATTTCAGTTATTTTAAAATTATTAGGTTATATTGATCACATTTCAGGATCATAATGTTACATTAATATACGTATATTCCATACGTAACGTAACACGTTACACCAGTTGATAACAGCTGGCATAAATCAGTGTAGGTGTTCACTAGAAATTTTAATTTTTATGTAGGTTCCTAGTCATAATTTATAATATTTATTCTTTTAAAAGACATATAATTATCTTTATAAATGTTTATATATATTTGTGTACCTCTTTAAATAGTTGAAGATCTTTTTGTATATTTATATATACAAAAAAGTGTAATCATCAAGATACCTTTAAGAACATTTTTTGTTAGCAGCAAAACACTTAAACTATTCTGTAAGTGTGCGTGTGTTTGGTTTTATCATTTTCTCTGTTTACATTTTCATTTTGCGTTTATGTTTTGCGATTACCGTTTTGCTCTCCATTTAACATGGATCATGCTGTGCTTTCGACGCTCACGCTGTTACGTTTACGCTGACGCTGACGTTGACGCAGACGTTCAGACTCACACTCTCGTTTGCGTCCAGCTTCGGCGTCGTTAGCGCGTCGGTGCGTCTGGCCGGTGAGTTTGGGAGACGATTTGTGCGTTCAGTTCGGTTTTCGACTCGAAACTCGACGCATCGGCAAACAAGGCGCGCGTTTTTCAACTCTTCGGGAAAATAGTTATTTAAAAAACGCGACGGCTTTGGGATGCCCCAAAACATTGTGAATGTACTCGTAACTGAAGCTCATGGAAACCGTAAATTGAGTTGTTTATAAAGTCTCGCGTACAAAAGTGCTAAGATATTGACGCAAACATAAAAGTAAAGTTTTTAAATAGTGAGCAAATACAAAAACGATTAAAAAAACCAAAACAAAACTTCACCCAATGGGAAACTACATAAATTTGCATTTAAAAATAGCAATTGACTTGTGCCAACTAGAAAACGAAATTGAAAATAATAAGATATATATATATATATATATATATTGTCAAGTGCGTTCGAGTTCTTATCTGCCTCACATCGCACTTGACCTTAATATTGTCTATGTGCATATTTTTATCTTGTTCAATTATGTACTTTTCTTACATTTGCACATTTCGATATATATTTTTTTTTTTATCTTCAAATGCATAATTCTACTATAACAATAATTCAATGTCGTCAGATATTCAAATGAATTTAACACTTGCCACCTGTAGCTGCTGGCAATAGAAAATTATTAATAATTGTGATATGTTAACCAAATATTTTTCACTGTTTCCCAAAGATCTTATGTTTTGCATTGTTGTCATAATTTTCATGTAATCTCTAAATTATGTGAACAATAAATCTGATTAGTGGTGGTACTTGGCTTTATCATTTTTGCATGGCTGATATAGATCTATATCAAGTTCGACGTCTTCCACAAAATTAATTATGAATAACGTTCGCTTGTTTATTTTAAATTTATATGGCCAAAAAATAATATAATATTATTAAATGTAAAATGTTTTACTCTTCTTAATGCCTTTTCAATTCCCTTTAAATTCATTTCATTAATTCGCACAGTAATATTATTTTTATTGAGCTCTATCAGACAAGCTTAATTAAAAAATAAAATTTCTGTCGCCACAAACTTGTTTACAAACAAAAATTGTGTCTTATCATGCATTTTTTAATTGAAATTTTATATCGTTTTTCGTGTATATATACACATTTGTAAGCACTTCTACTAATTGGTTTTGTTGTACATATCGTAAGCATTTTTGCTCACTTGCAATTTTGGAGATGTGGTTCCCCACATCGGTTTAATCGGTTCTGTGTGCTGATTCATTCTAAATTATACTATATTTTGGAAAACATTTAAATTCGCATATTTTTTTTTTGGTATCAGCGATAAAATACATCCGAACAGAGGTCCTCTTAATTGCAGCAAATGAATTACAAATGGTTTTATTTTCATCTCAGTTGCAATAAATCCACAAAACTAAATAAATCAAATTTCTAACAAAGCATTTAAAATTCGCTTTGCCACCAAACATTTATACATTTATTATTTAATAATGAAATGTTGCCATTTCAAATATAATGAATTATATTGCAATTATTCTGTTTGTATTTCATCGAAATAAACCACAGCTGTGAATGAATTAGCATCGATATCAATTTATAAATGAATTATGTTTCTAAATGTGGTCATTAAAATGAAACGATTTTATTAATGCAGCAAAGCTACATTTTGTGTATTGATGCAGTTACCTAATCTTCACTGATGCATTAAAAATTCATCATTTTTATAATAGAGAAATGTAAAGGGTGTTAATCGAAAATATAACTCTTAAGGAAAATAAGATTGTATTTTGAAAATTAGACTTTGCTCTTGTTTATCAAACACATATGAATCGAGATTTTAAAAATAATTATTTTCAAAACCTGTTAAAATTTTGGAGTGTTAATTAATTAAACAATTCAGTAGAAAAATGATATCAGCCCAGCTCAATATTAATAAAAATAATTGAAGCTGCACTAATTGGAGCCGACTTATTAATAATTTTCTTATATGGCAGTTACACTTTTACAAGTTTGTTATTATTAATTTGATTCCTAAGTACATCAACTGCGTTACTCGACAATATTGTTCAACTACAGCTTGAATTAAGACAAAAGATTCAGCTTATATTTTGCTCAGAAAACCAGACAGCAGCGTAAACAATTTGCTTAGGCAGCAAACCTGACCAAAACAAAAATATTAGCCAACAAATAATGACAATAGTAATGAGTGAGGAATGCTTATTGGGAATACCCAATATACCCTTAAAAATTAAATAGTTATATTGAAGCAAACATAAATATGTTTAAATAAATACATTTCTAGTTGTCGTCAGAAAACTACAGTGCAAAATTTAATTTAGCTAATGTTATTTATTTTATTAATTTTTGGTGACCTATTTTCAATGGCCAGAGGCAAAGTGTTATTTATTTGTTTTCTACTAATTGCTCTGCAGATAGAATGAAAAACAATCTCAGCCTAATAAGGCAAAGATATTTATTTATATGTGTTCCATTTTTGAGCCATGTCAGGTGCATAACTCTAGCTCAGAGTAGGCTTACTTGGGTGAATACAAGCTTATAAATCATATCCAATCAATAAGTAAACAAGCCATTAGCTGATTGAAGCGATAACTTGGCCAACTTCGGTTGAGTTTTTTATACCAAAAGGGGGCTGGCCAAAATTCAATTCAAAATAGCTCAAGCAAAATGGATTAATACTGTGTAAGCTTCATTAGTGAGGCGTCGAAAAAAACAAATAGTCTAGGAATACAGATGTGAATATGAATATGAATTTGAATATGAAATGAATACAAATATGATCGATCACATGGTGGGAATTTTGAATTAAATATTATAAGTTCATAATTCATAATCATTGTGCGAACAACAATTAAATCGCGGCTCAGCTGTCAATAAATATCTGCAGCTCTAACGGCACACAAACAAGCCAACTCTAATGACTGCTGCCTATTGTTTTTTTTTGGCTATAGATTGCTGCCTCTTAGCTGGTCCGCCCCCTGTGAAGCTGAAGCTGCCTCCGCAATCAATCTCTTAATCCACGGCGCGTGTAAGCTCTTAAAATTGGCTGCGGCCAAAAATAAGATCGAAACACAAATTAAACAAGCAAATAATTCAAATGCCACAATAGCAAAAAAAAAAAAAAAAATATGTTGGTAACAAGCATTCAAGCTAAAATTAACTGTACTTTGGCTGACCACAAACTGCATGGGCCCAGACCAAGTTTGTGGGGCGACTCAAGTGGTTTGACCCATATTGTCAGATTGGCCTTTTCTAAAAATATGCAAATGCGGCCAACAAAATGGTAGCTAGTCAACTGACGCTGAGTAATGAACAAGTTATGAACAAGTTAACTTAAAATATGCTGGAACACTGAGTCTTCAAAAATGTATGCAGCCTTCTTTAATTGTTGTTTATTTTTGGGATAAACGAGATGTATAACAAAAAAGTAATTTACATGAAAATAAATAAGTTGAGTGTTTCTAAAGAGTGTTTTAAACTGCATTAGAATATTATAAATATACTGGAATAAATATACTTTATGTTATCCCATTTGTAATTCAATTCATTTTGAATAGAAAAATTTAGATAGTTTAATTCAAGATTACAAAACTCAATTAACAACTGAGGGAGTAGCAATAAAAATATCATGCCTCAAATGTAATTTCTCTAAATTTGTTGTTTACAAAATCTTTTCCCGCAGGGCATCACTGAATATTTTTGTTTGGCTTTTTGCTGCTGCTATTTATATGTTTATTGTATAATTATTTCTATTTATTGTGGCCAGTTTTGAATGCCTTTGGGTCACTTTGTGTTGAGGCTATTTTTGGCCACAACTTTTGGTGACTTACCTACGAATACACATTGTGTGAGAGAAGAGAGATAGTTTGACATCGCAATTAATTAATATTGTATATGTATTTGATATGTTAGTTAAAGTCGTTTTCTACACCTCTCCACTAATTCATTTGTGGTTCAATAAACTGCTTTTGGGCAAAAAAAAAAAGAAGCTTTCTGCCAATTCATTCGCCTCATTTTGTTACCTTGGCAACATTTAATTGGATAATTGCCGTTAAATTTGTAACAGATTTTCAATTTTGTAACATATTTCGATTAGTCGCGTTCGTTAAAATTCCACCGTATTTCACGCATAAAAACATAATGTTTTTTGAAAAAAAAAAAATTTAATCGTTTTTAAATTTACCATCCACTTACCGGTCATAATATTTCCCAAATACCAAAATTAAACTGAAGGTCAAAAGTATTGTAAACAGAGTAACTTGTTTATTTATAGCCCCTTTGTTTACTTTACTTTAAATACATTTTGTTTGTCTTCGTCTTAGCAACCAAATTATTGATCTTAAAGAATTATTATTTATATGCAAATTTTCTAAAATGTTGCCGTTTAATTTTAACCCGACTTTAAATTGTTGCCATGCTAAAAATAGCAACATTTTTATGTTATTTACGAAAGACAAGTGTTTTTTTAATATGCAAATTTTAATACATTTTTTTTTTTGCATTTGAGAACAGCGTATAAATATTTGCGAAATGCCAAAAACAAATAAAAACATATCGAAAAATGAGCAAATACAAGTGCATTAATATCTGCAACCAAAGTCAATAAATTCGACAAACAAGAGTTGTTAATAATTAAAAGTACAATAATGTTTGATAAGCGAATAATAATTTAAACACGTGGCTTAAAAGAAATATTATTAAACAATTAAATACAATTTAAAAAAAAAAATTGTATTAAGTGAACAGATGTGCAATAAATTAATGCGCCTTATTGTCTTTCAGGCAGTGTATGAAAATTCGAAAACAAATTAAGGTAAAACAAAAATGAAGCAGTCGAAAAAATAAAAAAAATAAAAGTGCAAAAGTAAAAAAAAAAAATAATAATTATTAAATTAAGAATCTTTATAAATAATGAGATCAAGTTTAATAATAAAGTGTTACGTTTCGATCGAGCACAAAATCAAATGAAATCAACTCGGAAATACAATATCAGAACAGGATTAACAGGAAGAGCAGCAGCTGGAAGTGCGACAGCAACACATCGCAGACGATTGGAGGCGACGAGCTGTCGCAGAATGTGCAGCAACATTGTGCGGCAGCCACACACAAACCAACCACAACAACAACAACAACAACATAAGGTGCACGAGGTGCTGCTGCTGTTGCTGCTGCTGCTGTTCCTGGTGCCCAGTCAGAGAGCAGGACCTGCGCCGGCCTACGCCTGGTTCTACGATGTGGACAACGATGCGGGCGTGGCCAGCATCCGAACCATTGCGGATGTGCATAGTTTCACTGTGCCGGAGACGAGAAATGCCCACAAGTCGCAGCGAACACAGTTGGTGCAACATTTTCGCAGCGCAGCCAGCAATGACCATCGAGATGCACATCAGGTGCGTCGTCGGCAGCTGGTCTTTGTGGCACTGCTGCCGTCGGTGGAATCGGACAACAAGAATGACTGCATCATGCCCAAAGTGCTGCCAGTGCTGGAACTTGGCATTGCCCATGTGCAGCGCTTGGGTTTTGTGGGTGGCGTTCAGATTGACATAACACTGATCGCGCGGGATACGTTCTGCTCCTCCACTTATGGGCCGCTTGGCTTCTTTGAGATCTACACCCAGTGGCCGGAGATGAACGCCATCTTTGGCCTGCCCTGCGAGTATGTGTTGGCGCCCATCTCCCGCTATGCCGATGTCTGGCAGATCCCGTTGCTCACCACGGGCGGCAATGCCGGTGAGTTCAGCAAGAAGACGGAGAGCTATTCAACCCTGACACGCCTCAAGGGCGCTCAGGTCAACAATCTGGGCAATATGGTGCGCGCCCTGCTGAACACCTACAATTGGACACGCACCGCCCTAATCTATCAGAATGAGAATGCCAAGATCAAGGGCAACTCCGTCTGCTTTCTCTGCCTGGCTGCCATACATGACACCATCGAAAAGGAATCGGTTTACCAGCTGGGCTTCGATACGGCTCACTGGACCAAGGCGTACATCATACGACTGCTCCGGAATGTGGCCATGCGAACAAGAAGTAAGTGGATGGGAAAAGATTTTTGGCTTTTGTTTTAATTTTGGAAAAAAAATGCCACTTTTTTTTATGAGATATTTTATTATTTAGCAGGAATTCACAGTGCATAAATGACTTGTGATAAATTGAGCAAATTCTCTGAATTTTAAAAATTAATATTTATGTTTAATTAAAAGAATAAGAAAAATATCTAACAATTTAATGTGTTGTTGTTATTTAAAAGTTAGCCAAATTTTACACACAAAAGCTGAGTCAAAATAATTATTCATATTTTAAATATAAAATGTATATTATTGGCAAACGAAAAAATGTCACTTGAATTTTCTTGTTCGCATCTGCATTTATTCATTCTACTTATTGGCCTTCATTCAATGTCGAGAATTATATGCGAACCTTGTGTGGCTGATAAACTTTCGCTTTCATGTCGAATCGGGAATACCCTGAACCGTATTGACCTCTATCAATTAAATTGAATGCAATTGTGTTAATTAGTTGCAGTTCTGAAACCAAGAATAAACTATAAAAAACCATTTAGTGTTTCTGTCGAGAATGTTTAACTAAAAAATGCCCTGTACCGAAGACTAACGAGATATTTTGGCACAGATGTTGGTATTTACTTCTCAATACAAATAATTTATTTAGTTACTGTTCAACATTTTTAATTCATAGTTGAAGTAACAATTTGAAAGATAAAAATGTTTTCCTTGTTTTTTCTGTTCATTTTTATTACAGTTTTCTTTTCTTTTTGTCATTATTAAAAGGAAGCATAATAAAAATTCAATGAAATTTTTATGTTGCCTGGCAGATTATCAATTTATTTCATTTTCATAAATTTTTTAATTACTCCGCATTTAATTATATTTATTTGCACTTAACAAAGTAAACAAAGCAAATTGCTGTCTAGAGTTGTGCCCATAGATTTATGTATATTGACTATTAATATATAAATAAAAATAGACACAAGTCAAAAAACAATTGCTTCAATGGCTTTTTAATTAAGCTTCCAAAAATAACAAAACCTATTAATAAACGCCGAACATCCAAAAATACCAACAGCTGCGTCAATGGATTATAGTCTCTTTGTTCGAGCTATCATAAAAGCCAAACTAATGCTAAAATACAAAGCTAAAAAAATTATTATTTACCAGGCAAGCTGAATGTGTCGCATTCATTAATAAAAGATTATCAATGAAAAATATTATTACATTTTAATGTATTTACCTAATCATAAATATGGCTTGATGGGCAATCAATGGGCCATTTATCCCAGTTTTGATTTGGATAGTTCATTTAATTATAAAGCCGACAAAAGATCATGTTGTACAGTGGAAAGAAGCTAATTATAGATTTTGAGTTCATTTAAATTTATTTAATCTTTTTAAGACATACATGTCACAGTTATTTAAAGCATATAATATTTAAATTAAGTTCCCTGTCTTGACTCTCAATTGAACTTTTAATTTATGGCATGTGCTATAACAAATGGATTTATTTTCAAAATGATCAAGCGTGTTATATATACAAATGCAGTTGATTATAAATGATAATATGCTAATTACTTTAAAATTAATATTAACAATACAATCTGAAAATATAAAGTCTAATTATAAGCCATAAATAAAAACAGATTGACAAATTTATGAGCACCACAAAAGTCACATTTATACTTTAAAATAAACATTGTTTGCTGACTCATGCGTGTATCAGAACAAGTTTTTACCTTTCAACTTTAGGTAAATATTGTAAGCAGACTTGTAAAATAATAATTTATGACTCAATTTACAGAGCAGCATAGACATGAAATGTACATCAGCCAAAACAATAAACAGTTCGGATTATGCACACTTAAGTGTAATCACCAAATATGCAAGTCACGTTTACATATTTAACTACATTTGTAAACTTTACATTGCATAATTTGTTTTTCGCATCTCTCTACAATCAAATTAAGTCAGACTTTTGCTCCAAACTTGACATTGATAGCTTGACGCATGGGAAAATATTCGACATTATGATTCCCTGTTGCTTCTGTACAATTCAAACTCTAAATCACAGATCGAATTTAATTACAAAAAACATACTGTTTTGCTCAAATGTATTTTCAAAATAAAAATACTTACATTAGTTGTACGAAAATTTAAAATTCGATTGGAGTTTGGAGAGAAAGGCACCTAATATATAATCTGATACACGAGTAGAATATTAATTATGTATTTACCTGTAGTAAAAATTGTCACATTTTTTAACTAAAGTTTTCTACAGGGTATACAAAAAGTCGCACATCTTTTAGGCTTTTAAGTCCTTGTCTCGGTTTGCCAAATTGACTGGCTTTTAAACAATTAAACCAATTCTCAGTCAGAAAGGCAACTGTAAAAGGTGCCATTGCACAGGCAACATTGCAAAATGCAATTATAAAAGATTGTTTTGATTTTATGTTTGTTCAATTCTACATATTAAAGACTAACACAAGTCAACTGGCATAACTGATAAAATATTTGTGGAATAACAAATGTTAAGCTACAAACATGCATTGCAACAATATAAAACAAATAGTTTAGCAATAGAAAAAATAACCATTTGTCAATTTTCCAGCTTAAAATGTCAATATTTAAATGTTTGGTCCTCATTAGCATTTTGTGAATTTTGTATCACGCTGTGGGACACACTTTCAATAATAGTTTCTGTATCCTGGCTGTCAGGCTAATTCTAATTTATTCACATGCCTGCAAATGTTAAACATGCCACTTAAAAATGTTTTAAATAAATTATTATACTTACATAAAATATTCAAAGCAGCACATGCATTGCTTAGAGCATTGCCTAAAATTTCGCCCATTTTCTAGAATTAATATGTAAAGTTTAAATATCTGAGGGTATCTGGTATCATTTATTGCAAGTTTATCATTTATTGCAAGAAAAATCCAGAAAGTCAATTCAGAAGAACCTCAACATATTAATAAGCTCATTATTCCTTATATATACCATAATTATAACTACAAGTACAACTGTCAAGTGAAGACACAATTTAAAAAAAAAAATTACTTCAAAATGGTACTATATGCCCCTTGAGTCAGATGAACTGCACATATACATCAAACGCTGCCAAATTATTTGCTGACGTCAAAGCAACTGACAAAAAAAAAAAAAAAAAAACCAAAATGAAATCGAACAAAAAATAACCTAACTACATTAATAACAAATTTTGTACATTTAAAAAATAAATTAATACATTTTTAATGACAAGAGTCTGCTTCTATTTTTAAATTGTAAGCCAAGGCAGACAATGTGGACAAGGGGTAGCCCCGCAAATGTTGAAGCTCTTTAACTGAAATCGCAATTTGTTGTGCTCATTTTTCGTGTGTTTTTTCTATTTATTATTTATTTCTTTTGTTTATTTTGCAGTTGTCATTATGTGCGCCGATCCGCAGTCCATACGTCAAATTATGCTGACAGCCGAGGAGTTGAATATGATCGATAGCGGTGAATATGTTTTCATCAATATTGAATTATTTTCACGGTGAGTACTCTAACTACACAAGTACAAAATCAATATATATAAATTACTCAGTTAAACCAAGTGGAGAGCAACACCAACACTAACACAAACACAAACAAAAACAACAATCACACACAAAATGATCAGTTATAGCAATCGCTACAATTTGTGGCCTTTCACTTTGGCAATCACGCGCACTTTGAATATTCTTTACAAAGTGCGCAAAATACATATTAGCCAAGGTTATTAAAAAACATTATCAAATTTACCATCAAAAATAGCTTTCAGCGACTCCAAAAATGCTGACCACTGAGCAATTAATATCTATTTTTAAAACGAGGAAATTTCGACGTTTGGGCACTTGTCAGGCTTCAGCATTATTAACTCTAATGTCAAACAAAAAAACGCAAAAAGCAGCGCAACAATTTCCATGCTGCCTCCTCCGCCCTCCGCACCTTGTAGATAATTGTGGGGTAATTACGATGATGGCTTTAATTCGTCGAGTCACTGCTTCCTCGCACCCACAAAATTATAGCTCTGCTTTTGCCATTATTTTTGCCCAGATTTGAGATTAATAAATCATTGTCTAATTAAATTAGTAAGCATAAATACATATTTATGTATGTATATTAATTCGATAAAAATAAACATTTTCGTTGACATCTTAATTTAGATAGATGATATTAATTATATATACCGATAAAGTAAAGATTAAAATTTCAACATTAGTTCTAATAATTTTTCTATTATACTTCATATTAGTTAAATTAAATTATATATTCACTTAGTTTAAATTAATATGGTATTTAAAATATTACCTTTTATATATTTCTCTAAAAGTCTGATATTAAATTGTATGTTACTAGCAATTATCTTTTGAAATATTGGTTCTTAATTGGTTTTATATTTGAATAACTTAAGTTAAGAAATGTTCAAGCTGCTAGTTAGCATAAATACTAGATTTATTTATGAAATACAGTAAGCTAAACGGTTATTGGCTATTTCTAGTATCACTAATTTATTATTAAATACCAAAGGTATAACATATCATATCTATAAATAGGCGCACCCATATTGTGTATATTAAATTCAAATGAGCCTTAAACAATTCAAACCTATGCCAAGCATTCAAACATAGTGAATAGAAATCTATTATTAAACTATATTATAAATATATTATTATTTGGAACAAAGAAAAGGGCAGCGACACCAAACTCCACACAATCCAAAAATCTTCTGGGGCAGTTGTAATCAAAAACGACTTAAGTAAACAATATTCATGGAGAAGAATAGACTTGGAATAATTACCGATCATTAAAGAGGAAGTCTCAAAATAGATTATTACAAATTATGCCTTACGCATAAAAAGATGTAGTGTTCTAGAGAAAAGCGTTAGAAGTAAAGGTACAACAATTAAAAATAATAATTATAATGATAAATCAAAATCAGAATGCCTATAAATTATCATCTGATCGACTGATTATAATACTTAAATGTCAGCTTGTAGCCTAGTGCAATCAATGCCAATTTGAGGCGTACTAAATTCAAATAAAAATCAATTGTAGATCATTGATAAAGTGTGCAATACGTAAATAATTTTCAAAATGGGTTACACAAATAGAAAATATTTATTTTCGAAGGAGAGAGAAAGAGCGAAAAAATCAACTAGAAAGGTTTTGGCTCCCGCTGAGAGCGAATAACTATTTTTGCACTTGCTCGTAAATGTTGTCTAATCTGTAACCTCTCTGAACTTGTAATCAATGTAAAATATAGCGAATGAATAAATAAGTAAATCTACATTTGTGCATTCACTAATGCATTTCCTGATATCAATGCAAAATTATAAGTAATTTAGCTGAAGCAATCAATTATTAAGTATAATTAAATAAATCAATCAGTGTGTTTCAGATTCATATTTATAAAATAACTCAACATTTATTTAAAGTAAATATGCCTAATTTTATAGCTGTTAACTTGAAGGTCACTCTTGAAATCGGTTAGTCGTATATATTTTTGAAAATTGCATTTTCATTACTATAGAAGCAATTTTTATGTAAAAGTATCTTCTGTAAATGTATCTATCTGAGTGAGATCCACATCAAAAAAGGTAATAATTAATTCAAAGTATATCCCCATACAAATGTACAATCATTTAAGCCCTATGTTCCATCTCAGATCCTTATCCATGTTAAATCTTTCTACTCTGATAGAGCAGAGTCAGCATTGAGAGTGCAAACTGTTTACTATCCATAATCGATTTGCTAAAAGTGTCGCTTGCTGAGTTGGCAGTAACCACAGAAATGCTGACATTGAGTTGGCAACACAAACAAACTGCAACTGATAACAACATGCACTTATACTGTGTACTAGTTGTACTAAGCAGGTCCAAATAGTTCACTTCAACATAGACAACAGCATCTACACTCAAAACAAAAGAATAACACTTGAGGAAAAAGTATTCATAGGAGATTTTCAATTGATTCTAAAATAGTTTGCGCTGCAATAAAGCATTAGAAAAGTACCTAATTAAAAGACAAGTTTTTTTCTATTTAATATAAATGTATTTTTATTTTCTTATAAATTTATAAATTTTAACTGGCCAATAAGTGTTGAGGAGTACTAATCCAGGCCTTTGAATCCATAATTTTATATATTACTATATATCAATGGGCTCATAAAGATATTCTTTTTAACCTTATGTTACTATCAGAACTCGACTTTGGTTTTTTAGAGGAAGCCACAAAATGGCATTTAATTTGCTCAGTATACGCTATCGCTTATTGACACAATTTAGCTGGGATGTGTAATCGCATAGACAAAGACAGAGCCATATGTTAGCTATAACTGGGAATCGGTTTGCATTTTGCAAGTAGCATTTCTATTTATAAACAATTCATGACGCATTTCAGACCAAATAACGATGATTAAACATAAATGCAAAACCAAATGGTTTGATAAGCCAAAAGTACAAACTGCAAACTGATACGAATCTCAAATGAAATACATTCACACACATTAATCTCTTAATTTGTATCACACATTTATTTTTTTTATTTTTTGCAGTGTACCGTATATGACGTCGCTGCCTTGGTATGATAAAAACGATACGGATTTCAACAATGAACGTGCAAAGAAGGCCTACACAGCGATGCTAACAGTGACACCCAAACAGCCAAATGACGATGCCTATACGAAGGTGTCCAACGAGGTGAGTTCCGGTTGCGGAAGCTGCACTATCACAATTCGCATCGCAATGAAATTGCCAGTATAAAACGTATTTTTTCACAGTTCTTTACGGTCAATTTCTGTTGGAGCCTTCTCGTTTCTTTTTATTGACCTGCCTAGGATATTATGATGTTGTCCTGTAGCTTGTGACGTATTGAAGAATTATAGAATTATATATTCTTGATCAGATAGTAAAGCTAGTTAGAAATGCCAAACTAACTATATTGATATATATATATAAATGATGAGTTTCTAAATGAAAAACTTTTTTATTTATATTTTTTTTATGACAATATTAAATAAATCACTTTTTCTTTGAAGCTGTTGTTAAGTCGGAAGATTACATTTTGAAGCATAATAAAATATGCGTATTGCTCTTGCCAGCTAAAACTTTTGTTATGCCTCGAAAAAATCAATCTTTCAATATTTGTTTTACCTCTAAAATTTTGACTTTGCATATGAACTTCGATTTGAAAAGGGTATTTAAAACCTTTCCTTTGATAGCCTTTGCTTCTTGTTTTCTTTCACTTCTTCTGTAAATTTTTTGCTTGCCGACTCAAGGATTCTGAATGCCAGGACACGTGTCCTGGTGCATGCTTATTTTGCATACGTGTCCATATATGCATATTTGATGCTACAGTACTTATGCACAGACACTCCAAACCTGAAACATATTTCTGACTCTGCAAGCCGGTAATTATGTTTTTGTAATCACGCTTGCAAATTATAATGATACAAATGTAAACAAACAAACAAGAATTCTCTAGCAAATGGTGCTCCACCGATTCCACTGTGTTCCATGTCTCAAAAGAGGATTTACTTAATATAAAAAATGGAAATTAAGGCAACCTAGATTTGCATACAATAAATAACGCGTTTATTGAGTGAGGTTTCTCAGTGTTTTCATAAAAAGTATAAATATTCAGCGCCTTTGCTTCATTTAATTGCCATCTTTAATAATTCCATCCATTTTTTGCGGCCCAGAGTATGGCAAGAAGAGGCTAAAGGACAACGCCTGAAAGTATTTGTTTTGGCCAACATTTGAGTGGCACTTGAAGCAAACCAAACAAACTAATGGCACAAGTGATTTATGTCATCCGTTTTTCACTCTTTCACATTTTGTTTGGGCTGTTGTCAGACTGATAAACATTAAATTTTCTGTATTTCCAAAAAGTTGCTCTTGCACTTTTGCGAGCGGAACTGAAGGCAAAATGGCCAAGTAAAGATCGAAAGCAATTTGACCACAACCAACTAACTGGTCACTTGTCCAATCCACAATCATATGAGGCTAATGACAAAAATTTACATATTTTATCATCCACATAATTTATATATTATTTTCAAATGGTTAAATATTTAAATAAATATTTTAATATAAAATAATCACAAGCCCAAAAAAAGATGTGTCGATTATATTTTATTGCGCATTATTTACAAATTGTGCTAAAATATTTTTAAAATATTAGCGTTAAATTCTTAAATTTGGCATTTATCTGGCTTTAGCAAAGCAAATATAAAATACTAAGAGACTTGGTTAAGAAGCCTATCGTTTGTCATGTCCTAGAAAAAGCCGACATGCTCTGGTTGAGAATACATTTTGAAAGACTGTCGAAGCCACAAATTTGCAACTCTATTATAAAGTCAGTGTGCAACTGCAACTGCAACTGCAAATGTGCGCTATTCACTGGCAATGGATGTGTCCTTGGTAGAAGCCGCTCATTTGTCTATTTGAGATGTTGGGTAGGCAATTGGTGGATTTGCCGCACGCACAACTTGGCAATTTGTGGACGACAATAATTTGCAGAAGGTTTTGTCAAAAACTCGTCGTTGCTGTTGTCGTTGATTTTGATGTTGACGTTTGCCTGTGCCTCAGTGATTTGCCAGTATTGTCAATATAATTAAATTTCACGACTGGGAAAACCAACAATTAAAGCTGGTTCTGAAGAGGAACAGAAAAATAAATCTCACTGCTGGCTATAATTATTGTGCTCTGTTTATTCTATTTACAGATCAAAGATATTGCTTCGGCTAAATATAATTATACGTTTAGCGAGAACGAGCCAATTTCCGCATTTGTCACCTCCTTCTTTGATGGTGTCCTGCTCTATGCCAATGCGCTGAACGAGAGCATCCGCGAGGATCCGAGCATGCTGACCAGACCCATCAATGGCACCGATATGGTTCGTCGCATGTGGAATCGCAGCTTTACTGGGATTACGGGCAATGTGACTATCGATTCGAATGGGGATCGCATCTCGGCATATTCGCTGCTGGACATGAATCCTAACACTGGCCGATTTGAGATTGTCGCCCACTTTCTGCACAATCGATTGGAGTTTGAGTCCGAGAAGGATATACATTGGGCTGGTGGACGTGAACAGGCGCCACCCGATCGTCCCATCTGTGGCTACGATGGATCACTCTGCCCGGACAATTGTAAGTAATCGCAAGTAGAGAAATCAACTTTATTTCAGACGGACATATATGAATTGATAGATATGTAAATTTAAATATTTTGATAGGCATTTTAGACTTAGATTTAGAATTAAAATTAAGATCTAAAAGTGAGAAGAAAAACGAATTTCCAAGATTTTAAATATTAAATATTATATTATATTTGCAGCTCCATTTATTTTGAAATATTTTATAATTCAATAAAACTCCAAAATCTGTTTTCCCATATACAAAAATTGTAATTACATTTTTTATTTAATTTAATTTAATTTTTCAATATAGCGCTGCCTGGCTATGCCATATTGTCGATTGTTCTTGGCACAATGGTCATCGTGATGGCCGTTTGCTTCTTCTTCGGATATCGCCATTATATTGCCGAGGCGGAAATCAATTCGATGAGCTGGAAGGTATCGCTGGAAGATGTCATGTTCCGCGATGGCACCGATCATGTTATGCGTGGCTCTTTCCATTCGCTGGTCAAACAGGGCTCCCAGTTGACGCTCATGTCCGAGGACATGGTGTCGATTAATGGCGATCGCCAGATCTTCATACCCGTCGGCATGTACAAGAAGAGCAAGGTGGCCATCAAGCCCATCGAGCTGGACAATGTGCAGGGCGTGCTGTCGCGCAATCTTATGTTGGAGCTAAAGCGCATGAAGGACTTGCAGCATGATCACTTGGTTAAGTTCTATGGCGCCTGTCTGGATCAACGTCGCAGTTTCCTACTCACCGAGTACTGTCCCAAGGGTTCGCTGCAGGACATCCTGGAGAACGATCAGTTCCAACTGGACTGGATGTTCAAGCTGTCGCTGATGCATGACATTGTCCGTGGCATGCAGTTTATCCACAGCTCAGACATTCGCTCCCATGGCAATCTCAAGTCCTCCAATTGTGTGGTCGACTCACGATTCGTTCTCAAAATCACCGACTTTGGTCTCCACAGTCTGCGGCGCGCTCATCATGACGTCGAGAGCGATATTGAGAACTGCAATAGTCATGCCTACTGGAAGAGTAAGTTTGCTAACCTCACCTAAAATCGTACACTTAGAAATATATGCCGTACAATTCAAAAAATCACCAAGAACCGAAATTAAATTTCTTATCTGCTGGTTATTTTCTATCTAGAAATCAGCAATGTTATTTTAAAGGTAGACTTTTAATATAATTTAAAAGTTTAGTTTCAAATGTATTTCATAAATTTAGAAATATTTTATTCTTGGCATATTTCAATAAACTCCTGATTTGTCTGCTTTCAGAACGTCTGTGGACATCGCCGGAATTATTGCGGTTGGAGCATCAGCGGGCACCCGAAGGCACTCAGAAGGGTGATGTTTACTCATTCGGCATTATTGTGCACGAGATAACCACTCGACAAGGACCCTTTTATTTGGGCAGATGTGCTCTCGAGAAAACGCCTCAAGGTAAGAAGTAAAATAAGTGAGGATCGTCACCATTTTAAATGTGTAATCATTAATTTAAAAAAACTTTATCCCGATATTTGAAATTTTTTTAAATAATAAGGATGCAGAGATCATTAATCAAAAATAGGTATCCTAATGGACTTATTATCTAGAACAGCAAGCCATGTTAGACCATTGTTAAAAGGAATGCATTTTATTCTCATAGTAAATAAATTTTGTAATTCTAAATAGTCTTTGAATATGTTCTTACTTATCACATAGAAATTATCTGATATTGTTTATCAATTCGGATCTCCAAATCCTAACTTTGTAGATGTTGCCTTTGATGCTTCATTGTAGTTACTCAAAAAGTGCCACTGAGAGTCGAATGCGAAGATATTTAAAATAAATTATTTACTTATATATTTAATTTCAAAGTGTAAATTACACACAAGATCTCTAAGTAAAAGGCACATCCGAGCTCTCCGTATCTGAGGTATAGCCACAGCTGCGAAACAACCAGCTCCAACACACATTTCTGGCCTTATGTTGATCCTTAGTTGGCTCTTTTAATTCAATGGCTGATGGAGCTGATGATCTGCTGCGTCTACTTGGCTGTCGCCAGGGTTGGTTCTCCAATTCCTGTAGCCACAGAATGCCTGAGTTATTCCAGCGGCTTTTGCAGTATCCACGCTTGCAAAATAACTTTTCGCAATCACAATTCCCAAATATAATTTCAGCATCTGTGGGTTCTAAGACAGCATTTAGGATTATATCTAATAGTCGATTGATATTATCTTCACTAACCTTTCGGACAAATCTTGTCTGTGCAAATAGTACCAGCGCTCCTTGAATTGTGCTTCAATAGGTTGAATATTTTGTTTTCGGCCTGGCTCTGACGATGCTCAGTATAAAATGTGAGGATTAGACAATTTCTGGTATTATGTTGCCACAGTTCAAGGATTTCATGATTACACTTTAAATGTCTCTTGAACGAATCCCTGTTCATTTTAAGCTGCTCAAATAAGAGTATGAAATATTTCGACTTTGCGTAAATCATGTGAGTTTCCTTTCAGTGTATCAGTGTGATGCAGTAAATATTTAGTGTGAATATGCATTGAGTAATTTACAAATTACTATTTTTCTAATAGATCAATTGAAATATAAAGCAAAGTGCTCTGTTTTCATTTTATTTGCAGAGATCGTCGAGCTGGTTAAGAGCCACAATCCGAGCCATAACAAACCGTTTCGCCCAGAACTGGAGCCCGGAGGTGATACCAAGGCGGATGTCGTTGGCATCATAAGGCGGTGCTGGGCTGAGGATCCGTTGGAGCGACCCGACTTTAACACCCTCAAGTCCATGATACGTAAATTTAATAAGTAAGTTTTTATTTTTATAGAAAAAAATTTCCATTTATAAATTAAATATTTTCTGTGCAATATAGAAAAAGACTTTATAATTTCAAGATATATCTGAGAAATTTGTTGATTATCCCAAAATGATTCAATATTTATATTCCTCATTTGTATACCCACAGGGATAACGAGACTGGAAATATAGTGGACAACCTGCTGAAGCGCATGGAGATGTATGCAAATAATTTGGAGGAGCTTGTCGAGGAGCGCACCCAGGATTATCTCGAGGAGAAGAAGAAGTGCGAAAAGCTGCTCTACCAGTTGCTGCCACAGAGCGTTGCCGCCCAATTGATCAGCGGGCAGCCAGTGGTGGCCGAAACCTTTGACCAGGTGACCATATATTTCAGTGACATCGTTGGCTTTACTGCCATCTCGGCGGAGAGCACTCCTATGCAAGTGGTACAGTTCCTTAACGATCTCTATACCTGCTTTGACTCGATTGCGGAGAACTTCGATGTGTACAAAGTAGAAACGATTGGCGATGCCTACATGGTAGTCTCCGGATTGCCCATACGCAACGGCAATAATCATGCCCGGGAGATTGCACGTCTTTCCTTAGCTCTACTGGAGGCTGTGCATAATTTTAGGATCCATCATCGACCCGATGATCGTCTGAAGCTGAGGATTGGACTGCACACGGGTGCCTGTGTCGCCGGCGTTGTTGGCCAAAAGATGCCACGCTACTGTCTGTTTGGTGACACCGTAAACACCGCCTCGCGCATGGAGTCCAACGGCGAGGCGCTCAAGATTCACATCAGTGAGACGACAAAAATGGCGCTAGATGAATTTGGCAGCTTTATAACTTCCCGGCGAGGCCTGGTGCCCATGAAGGGCAAGGGTGAAATGCTAACATATTGGCTGGAGGGTGAAGTGCCAAAGCCAGATTCCGTTATCTCGTCCAGCAAACTGATGTTGACGCGGCGCTCATCGTTAAAGCAACCCCATCGACAGGTTCCTCAGCCACATTCCTTGTACAAACAATATTCGGAGCTAGGAAGCATTGTGGGCAGTGTGTTGCCACCACCAATGCCAGCGATAGTGTTACCTGTTGTGGACAAGGAAAAGTCACCCAATCTGCGCGTTAAGCGCAAGATTAGCTCCAGCTCACCCAAGCTTAATGGCAACTGCTTCGAGCACATTGAAAAGACTGAATCCAACTACTATTTGGATGCCGGGCAACAGCAGCAGCAGAAGATGCCCTCTGATATCTACAGCAGTCGATCGCTGAGAGGCGTTGAAGTTGGTGGGGAATTAGCGACTACTGACGGCGACAGCTGGGAGCTGGCCAACTTTCGTTTGCCGTTGAGCGGCATGCTCCGCAATCACAACAGTTGCCTGGCCTCGAGCAATATCCACTCCAATTCCAATTCCAATTTGAGCGGCATACTGCAGCCACAGCCTCAAGCCAGGAGCCGCCTGAGGGCATCGCCAACGATCTCAATGTTGCTGAAGAGCAACGCAGACACGAGTAGCGCCAATATTGGGCAGCGAATAAAGTTTGCCGTCTGCGATGAGACTTCACTCCTAAGCAAGCAAGTGCCTGGTTTGACAACGATGGCCAACCCCAACCTGGAGCGCAGTGGGAGCAGCTGCAGCAATCAGAACATTCCAAGCCCAGGCAGCGACAATCCATACGGCTATCTAGTCAAGAACTACAAACAGTTGCTCTGCAAGCCCACAAACATCTCGAATAGTCATGGGCACGGGCATGATCTCTCCTTGGCTGAGGAGTGTCCACGTCCGCCGGTAGCTTCACGTGGAGCCGGCTCCAGTAGCACCGTAACGCAGCCGTTGTTGGCCAAAATCAACTCGTAGCTGTAAGCATTGGGACTCATATTTGTCCGACGGACCCTTCTATAGTACCTACTACTCGGAATGATGCATATTAAATGTACTTGTTTGTGATAATTAGTTTAAATCCAAGTTGAACAATGTAGGAGTTAATAATTTCAAATAAATATTTATATTTAAGTATATATCGACAATTTAAGCTCGCAATGCATTCAAATTAATATTTTAAGCTATCAAATATAATTTATATAAAATGTTTACGTAAGCTTAAAAAATAAATCCTTAGAAACGATCTTAAAAATGTTAAAAGAAAATGAAGAGATTTGAAACATATAACTGATTAGATTATTAAATTACAACTTAAATTTTATTTGAAATGTGCCGTTATTATAAGTAGCAAATTTGGTAATTGACTTTTAAAACTCCAATAAATGTAGATATATAATTTCAAGATATCAAATGTAGTTTCTACTTCAGATATAATCGTCTCTGGCGCTTTGAATATTCCTTCGTCAACAAACTCAATGTGAATATGGTTTAAGATTACTTATACTGTTTTCAAAGGTAATTATAAAGTATTAAATAAAAAAAAAACAAAGTTTCGTTGAAGAATAAATATTTAGTTAGTTACATAAAATACTTATGTAATTGCTTTGTTCACACTTAACAAATAAAAATAAGATTCTATTCCGGAATACTTGTATTTTATACTTTCTTCAGGTCTTAATTGTATATAATATAAAGTGATGCAATGCTAACAAATTCAGTTGTAAAAATGCTGTCAATTGATTTGTGAGCATACTTAGCACTACCAAGTTTGAGTTCAATAATGTTGGATTGGTTTACTTAACAGTGACATTTTGAGTATAACAGTACCATATGGATTCCACATCAGCCCTGTTTATTGAACGACAAAAAATTTCACGAGTCGAATTGCTATATATTTCTTATGCAAAAATGTAATGAATTAATTTCCTCACCGTTACGGCGTTTAGAAGATCACTTCTTTCTTGAAGATTAAAATCATTTTTCATTCAATATTTACTATTTCCATTTGAATTCATTTACCGCTTTGATGGTGGTTTGCCGATAACTTTCTTCAAAATATATCAAAGATTATTATTTTGAAACTGTCAAACAGCTGTTCACAAACTTTTTGACACCGTTTTTTTATATTTAGTTTTGCATAATCGAAAATGTTTTTTCTTAAACTTTGCTCGAGTGGAAAAGCTGCCGCTAGTGTGAAGTTCCTGAAAGCGAATGGGCCCACTTAATCACTTTAACAAATTATTCCTAAGAAAATTCATAATGTTTACATTTTTTAAGGGCCGTTAAAATATATTACAGCTGTTTATTTCGCGCGCACAACCAAAAGTCGAACAGCTGTTCATACAATCCACACAGGTTAACAGTAAGGCAACAGTGTGGATTTTAGGTCTTTCACAGCGTACCGACACCAAAAGATATTTTGCTGACTGTTTTACGACGTATTTTCATATGAAGTTTTTCGTGCGCCCAAATTACTCATCGACCTGAGTACTGGGCTTAACAAAGAATTGCTAATAGTTGACAATTGATAAAACCTAATAGTTAGATTTTCAAAAAGTATAGAAAAACAAACCAAGCAGCGAGTGAAAGTTAAAGGTAACTGTGAGCTAATTTGTTGTATTTCATTAAAACTATGTATAAATTAAAATCGTAAAACAGAGGAAAGTAAATTGCATAATAAACAATGCAAATTAGCAATGTTGTGAATGAGTTGCAAGTTTTATTTGTATGTATATGGATAATAGTCTGGAAGTAAATAATGGTTATTGTCATTAAAATCGGTCGGTGTTTTCTATGACTAAATATTGTGAAATAGCAACTTGCCAGAAAATAGCCTCCCATTAAATATATATATCATATCTATTTGCTGTAGTTAATTCGTTCTGTCATCAGTTTGTGCACCCGGCTCTCTTATCGCATTATATTTAACACATTTTGCGCACGCCTTCTGTGTGTGTGTGATTGTGACAAATAGTTTAAGGTCTCAATAATGTTATATGCATGCACATTAGACATACATTTCAACATTCAATCAAACGCAGGGCCCGAAATATGTTGTACTGTCCGCCGAACGTGACATTCAATGAGATTTGGACGAAGCATGGCATCTCGCACTGTTTTATGGACACCGTGGGACCGGCTGTCTGTGGCGGTTTCCTGCTGCTCTTTGGCAGCATTCAACTGTTCATGTACCGCAAATATGCAACGCCCAGAGATCCAACACAAATCACCAAGTCGCGTCTGTATGCACTGCAATTGTTTCTGCTGCTTCTAGTTCCGGTTCTGGCTTTATTGCGTTTCTTTTTGAACGCTCGCATCTATCCTGATGGGGCAATCTATGGCTATATGGTAAGTGCATTGACAGTAGACTCTGGTCATCGATTGACTCATTGCATTTTGTCTATTGTAGATATTCTACACAAGCGTTGTGTGCTTCTCGTATCCATTTTGCATTTGCATCATAGTCAAGGAACGGCATTACCAGTTACCTTCCGTGCCAACACGTGGGCATGGACTCATTCTACTGCTCTTCTGGACATTGGCGTTGATTAATGAAGCGCTTGCCATGGTCAATATGGATCATGAGGACTGGTGGTTCCACTTGAAGAAGTATGTCGACACTCATTTCTTTTGTCTACCAAATTCATTTAATTTATTGATATGCTTCACAGTAACAAGGATCAAATTGAGATGGGCATGTTTGTTTCACGAGCAATATGCTCACTGCTCATCTTCACGGTGGGTCTGAAGGCGCCAGGCATTATGGCGCCATATAATCCTCACGTGCGTCTGGAAAATGAGTCATCTAACGATTCGACAGGCAGTGCGCCAACGGGCTCTGCTTTCCGCAACGGTTGGCGCAAATTGCGCACATTATTTCCATATCTGTGGCCTAAAAAGGATGCAATGCTGCAATTTGCTGTTGTTGTTTGCGTCATGTTGCTTATCGCCGGTCGCGTTATCAAACTGTTTCTGCCCATTTATCGCAAACTGTTGGGTAGGTCATGTTCTAGAAATTGTCACGAGTGCCAACAATATACTAATCTCACTCTCGCACCCTTCAGTCGACAGCCTGACCATTGAGCCCATCGAGTTTCGTTGGGACTATGTGCTGATGTATGTGGCGCTATCGTTTCTACAAGGCGGCGGCACCGGCGGCATGGGCCTGTTCAACAATCTGCGCACCTTCCTCTGGATTCGTGTGCAGCAGTACACGACGCGCGAGATTGAGATTGATCTATTTCGGCATCTGCACCAGCTCTCGTTACGTTGGCATCTGCAGCGCAAAACGGGCGAGGTGCTGCGCATCATGGATCGCGGCACAGACTCTATTAATAATCTCCTCAACTATATTGTATTCTCAATAACGCCTACCATACTGGATCTCTTCGTGGCTGTCGTCTTCTTCATTTATGCCTTCAACTGGTGGTTTGGTCTCATTGTGTTCCTAACCATGTTCCTGTATATAGGTAAGTCAGCTGTGCTCTAAAAGAGTGTTCTCATGAATTGATCAAACACTTATTGTGTTCGAGTCATAATTACCCATGGAAATTTATGTAATCGGTTGAAAATTACAACTTGCCAACCTAATTTAAATAAAATGTTTCTTCTAAATCAGTATAATTAATTTAAATATTCTTCCGTAGCCTCCACAATCGCCATTACGGAATGGCGTACCCAGTACCAGAGACGCATGAATCAGGCGGACAATGAGCAGCGCGCTAGAAGCGTGGACTCGCTGCTGAACTTTGAGACCGTTAAATATTATGGAGCCGAGGGCTATGAGGTGGACTGTTACCGGGACGCAATACTCAAGTACCAGAAGGAGGAATTTCTATCGATGGTGACGCTGAATTTGCTCAACACTGCCCAGAATATTATATTGTGTCTGGGATTGTTGGCTGGCTCAATGCTCTGCGTCTATTTGGTGGTGCATCATCAGACCTTGACAGTGGGTGACTTTGTGCTCTTCTCCACATATCTCATGGACTTGTATATGCCTCTGAATTGGTTTGGCACCTATTATCGAGCCATACAGAAGAATTTTGTGGACATGGAGAACATGTTTGATCTGCTGCGCGAGGATGAAGAAATTGTGGATGCGCCAGGCAGTTCACCGCTGCTTACGGCTGGCGGCGGCATAGAATTTTCGAATGTAACATTTGGCTACTCGCCGGAGAAGTGTGTGCTGCGCAATGTCAGTTTTTCTGTACCCGCCGGCAAAACAGTGGCCATTGTTGGTCCCTCAGGCGCTGGTAAAAGTACCATCATGCGACTACTCTTCCGTTTCTACGATGTGCAAACGGGTGCGATCTCAATAGACGGTCAAAACATCAAGCTGGTGCAGCAGCAAAGTCTGCGAAAGGCAATTGGTAAGCAACGAAGAATACGGGAACTAGTTGATCTCATTAAATTAATCTGCCTATCTTTTTCTCAGGTGTTGTTCCCCAGGATACGGTGCTGTTTAACAATACCATTTACTACAACATTGAATATGCCAAAATTGGTTCGACACCAGATTCGGTCTATGAGGCAGCACGCTCAGCGGACATACACGACCGAATTTTGGAATTCCCCGACAGCTATGAGACCAAAGTGGGTGAGAGGGGTCTGCGTTTGAGTGGCGGCGAAAAGCAGCGTGTTGCCATAGCGCGAACACTGTTAAAGTCACCCATTATAGTGCTGCTGGACGAGGCCACATCGGCGCTGGACACGCATACAGAGCGAAACATTCAAGCGGCATTGGCACGTGTCTGTGCGAATCGTACGACAATTATTGTCGCCCATCGCCTGTCCACCATAATACACGCCGATGAGATTATTGTGCTGCAGGAGGGCAGCATTGTTGAGCGTGGCAAGCACGAGCAGCTGCTGGAGCGTGGCGAGGGCATCTATGCCGATATGTGGATGCAGCAGCTAAAAAATTTAAATTCTGATCAAGGCTCAACGGAGGGCGAAACGGAAGATCGACCAAAGATGCCGCCAACAGCTTCGGGCAGTGGAACAAACTCGAGAACGGGTCACTCGAATGGTGTTGCCCGTTAAGAACTGGCAGCTTAAAGTATAAGGGATAATTCTTAGTCGTAATTTTGATTTGTTTGTTGTTATACGTGATTTGTGGCACTTTTTGTGCATGATGGGCTGCTGTTTTGATTCCTAGTTCTTGTCTACATTATATTGTAATAATAAATATATAATTCTAATTTTTATAAAATAACAAAAATACATGTCTCGTTTTCTCTTTCTCGCTCTCTCTTCCTCTGCCGACTGTTAGCGCTTAGATGTAAAGAGCATCCACGACATCTGGCGACGAAGAGGCGCCGCTCTCAGCAATTGTCGTAGATTGTTGCCGCTTATCAGTAAAAACCTCCAGCAAGGCCAGATCATCGGCTTCAATGCGGAGCCAGCTTCAGTTCGAGTACGGAACGCGAGCTAAGCAGACGTGAAATTTAAAAGACGTTCTGCGTTACGTTGGTTATAAAGAATAAATCGGCGGCTTCTTTGAAAACATTTCTAATTACACTTATAGTTGATATATACTATACATATATTATAAAAATATATATATTATATATACGTGGGAGATAAGTGTTTCGTGTAAATCGTTATTAAATCGGCATCTTCACGAGCATTTTTTGCCAGTTGATCATGCGGCGACTGAAGAGTTCCGTGTTTGTTTGTATGTAGAAAGTAGCAAATAACCTAATTGATAAACCCCAGGGACATATCAAAAATTTATATACTTATTCAGGAGCATGACGTAATGTTCATTGAATAACAATTCAAGAAAAAAAACAAAAACACTAGCAATTTATATATATAATTAATAATAATATTGATTAAACCGCTTTGCGCTTTGTGATGACCACATATATAATCTCATACATACATAAATATTATATATATATATACATATATATATATATATATATATATATATACTTGCATACATACATGCTGACAAGTATATAGACAAAATTCAATTGATAAAGTGTATTGGATGCTGTTGCCCCCGGCACGGGATGTCACAAAGTTTATTGCCACACACAACAATTTCTTGTTGAATGCAAATGCTCAACACCATTTTCAATTTTCAGTTCTATTTTTGGTAATCGATGTCGGTCGTGCATTCAACATAATTGGAATCAATAAGCAAATGCTCTACGAATATGAGGGCAATGTTCTCGTTGGCTCCAAGCCCCAGGACGAAGGACTCCCAGCACCACCAACCACCGGTTGGATTGTTCGCGGCAAGCTAACCCTTCAGCGTCAGAGTAAACTGGCCATGGCCGCTGCGGTAAGTAAACCAAATAGTTTTTTTTTTTTTATATAAGTTCTATATCGGAATTAGAATAAATATGTCAAAAAAGTGACTCAGGTATTTTGATTATTGAAGACATTTTACGTTTTGTAGGTAGAACAAGTTAAAACGCATTAGTTGAAAAATATAACTGTATAATTTGCTTATCAGAAAATAACTATAAATATTGAATTTAAGAGTGTTAAAAAACTCGTCAATCATTATTTTAATATTTGTATTGAATATACTTATAAGCTATCAATCTATATTTGAAATAGAACTGCCTATTCATATTCAAGAATATATATTATTTATATATATTAATATGTATTAATATACCTATACTTATACATGAATTATTATTGAATTTGAACAGAGATTCGAAAATTCGAATTGGGGTTTTTTCTTTAACAAAACTCTTATCATGATTTATTTTTTGCAAAATAGTTGTTTTTGTTGTATATTGCTCCACTTGATATGCGTACATGTTTATTTCTACATACTAATAATCAATTATATTAAACTAGTGTGTAAATGAGAAAATTGATTGATTTCATAATTAAATTGTATTCAATTCAATCAAGTGCGAATACATTGCAAGATTGGCCGACGAGGTCGCTCCTTCCTGTCCAGCAGATTCAAGCTCAAGTTTTTGCAGACACTTGGCAAACGAATTCGCAGATGAATTAAAAACAATTTAACCTTTCGCCAGTCCCCCAGTGCACAATGAACTGAACTCGACTGTGAACTTCTTTCATTGAAAGCGCAACAGATAATATACATATATATATATATATATATACATATACGATGCTACCAGTATATATACATATACATATAAACCACATAGCATGTAGTATATAATATACGCGAAGCAATCAGCTTAGATTGTTTTGACTGTGTGAAAGTAGTGGTGGTGGTGGTGGTGGTGCTGGTGGTGCTACTGGTTGTGGTGCTGTGCTGTTGATGGGGATCATAAAGCGGCGCTATGCTTATCAATGGACCCAACACTTAGACATCTGTTTGCCATATGTAAAATGGCTCATGATTCGTTTCGCTCTTTCCGCGACGAGGCTGACTAATATTTTGAATTAAGATAAACAGCAGCCCAGACAGCTGAGTGGCTACAGATTAGAGTGTCTCCGGGATTTCCCGACATGCCCAGATACATGATGCAGATGTACACAGACAATTGATAAAACCAAAAATTAAGAACTATTTTCTAATGTCAATCTAAGTTGTTCTCCTTACGAAGGTCGTCAATATTGATCTGACTTTAAGTTTGAGGAATTAATATATTTTTTCTGAATAATTAAATATTTATCTACTTAAAAATAAAGCATTTAAAGAGAAAAAAATAAAACATATATATTAAAAATTATAATTAATTTCTTATTTTGTAATAATAATAATATTTTATTTTATAATTATAATAATTGTTTATTTGTTGCTGAACTCTTCTAATTATTTAAATATAATTTTTTGCTGGTTCCGGGTGAAGAGTTTTTTTTTTTTATTTAAAACAAAACGTTGAAGTTATAGATATTTGTATAAAACATAAACACTTATAAAATATTTAACCAAAAAATTGGAAATCGTTTTAAATCACTTCATGAAACTTTAAATAAAATAATCATATTTTAGTGTCTCTCTTTTCTTAAATTTATTAGAATTATTTAATATTCCAAATCATACAACTGACCTTATGTCTGAAAATTAGTTAGTGAATATTTTCTCTCGGTGTACTACATAACGGTCATTAAATAAATGCTTGTCATCTCTTTAATCGTAATTTAGCTGGTCATAGACGATGTAACGCTGAACAATTCGGGTGAAAAGTTTACGCAGAACAAGGAAATGTATCCGCCGTACAAACCGTTTAAGATTATACTTACGGAAAGTGGCATAATATCGCATGTGGTGTTCAAGGAGGGTGATCCCATTTGGTCGATGAACTTCAAGCGTGCCATTGCCAGCACACTTAAATTTCACATCAAGTCCAGCGGCGCCTATGTTGTGAATGAGGTGAGTGATCCACAGTTTATGAAAAAATAAATTTGCAACATTGTAGCATCTGCATTTGGTTTTAGACGGGCATCCACGGCGAATGCCAGACGGAGTACTCTATGTCCAACAAGACCAAATATATATATATACGAAAGACGACCGAACTGAAGACCTGTACCCCGTACTCAGAGGCGGTGCATGTGACACACAGCAATGTGCAACCGAACACTTGTGAGTTTGATCACCAGAAGAGTGTCATCATTGGTAATGAGGCCATCTACGGCATATTGCCGCACAATGAGACCGGCTACTTTCTGAGCATGGCGCATGCCAAGGGCACCACCCTAATTCAAACCTTCGAGTCGACGGGTGAGGCTCAATACATCAACTCGGAGTAAGTTGCACTACTGTCCATATTGGCCAATCACATCTTATAAGAATTGCAAATCATTTTACAGACTTTTGCTCAATTTTCAAAATGAGACACCTATTGATAATCTCATTGATATTGAGACCTCGATGTCGCCAGAGGTGTCCAAATTGCAGTTAGAACCATTGGAAATGAATGATCCAACGGGCGGGCGCAATCCACAGCAGCAGGAGACATTGATCTCTGCCGCAGCTGGACTGCTGGACAGCTTGGCCGAGGCACTGGAGAGAACAGACTTTAAATTCAATGAACCCTACGACTCCAGGTTGTCCGATGCGATTCGGCTGCTCAGTGAAATGGATTTGGAGTCGTTGAAGAAACTCTACACAGAAGTGGACCTCGGCACATCGTACAGGCAGGAGACGATACGCAAAATCTTCCATGAGATCATTCCACGCATTGGCACCAAAGCCTCAGTATTCTTGACTCGCCACCTGGTCGTGGAGAAGTCCATCAAATCACATATTGCTGTCCAGCTGCTCATTCCAATGCCTTTTCACATATTCGAGCTATCCGCGGAGCTGGTGACGGAGTGCGAGGATTTCCTAAGAATCGGACAAGATCGTCCCGATGTGCGGCAGGCAGCGATCCTGAGCTTTGCCACACTCGTCTACAACGTCTATGTGGCAAAAGGAATTGACAAGGATCAGTTCGAGGAATATGTGCAAAAGTATTTCAATATGTATTTGAGTAAGTGCTGACACATCTTCAGCAATTGAGGAGCCTCCTTAAGCCAACTCAACTTTAATTCTCTTGCAGATAATCGCGACTATGAGCAGAAGATGTTGTTCCTGCAGGGACTCAGCAATTTGCAGATGGGCAATGTGGCCAATTATCTGGAGCCCATTGTGCAGGAGGGCGATAATGAGGATCTGAGATTTATGGCTGCCTGGACAACACTGGCATTGGCCCACAAGCGGCCCGAGCGCATCTACGAGATCTACTGGCCCATCTTTGAGTCCCGCAATGCCAGCCTGGAGCTACGTGTTGCCGCCGTCACCTTGCTACTAATCTCGAATCCGACTGCGGCGCGTCTGATCAGCATTCATCGGCTCATACAGACCGAGACAGATCCTCACTTGATCAACTATTATCGCACAACGGTCACCAGCATATCGGAGACAACATATCCATGTTACCAACATCTGTAAGTGATTAGCAAATAACTATTTGATTATAATCCTCACAATCTGATTATGCAAATATATTCAATGTTTAGTCGGCGCCTGCTTTCCTACATGCATCGCCATCTGCCCCAGAAGCCAGAGCCGCGCTACTGGGTCACCGGCAATTACATATTCGATTATCGTGACTCCAAGTTTGGCATTGGTGCCGTGCTGCAGGCCTTCCTGGTCGGCGATCCCAAGTCCGATATGCCCGTGGTGGCATATTTCAAATTTGACTCCGAGGCACTCGGCAAATTTACGGGTCAGCTTACGGTGCGTTAGTCAACCTAACTGAACCAAATCCTTTTGATTTGTATTTATTTATTGGTTTATTACTCCTTTGCAGCTGTACATCAAGGCTCGCGGTTTGCCCGATGCCATTTGGCAGACATTGCAATCCAAGGCCAATGGCAACGAGCCCTTCTCATTAAAGAGCATTAAGACACTGCTGTCCATGCTCCACGCACCCATACTCAACTCCAAGGATCTGCACTTTGAATTCATCCTGCAAATGGAGGGCAAAACGGTGCTTTCCTATTACCTAAATCAACAATTGTTCCAGCAGCTGACCTATGATAATAGTGAGTTCGACTGATATATGATCTAGAAAATATATATGTATATATATATATATTATTCATTTATTTATTTCTAATCATTTTTCGCCTGAACAGTTTTGGGTCGCATACAATTGCTGATCCGCACTGACAGCCATATAAATATGCAGACTGTGCGCTGGCCTTTTATGAACAAATACTCGGTACCCACTGTGCTGGGCACTTCCGCGGATGTGCTGCTGCAGACAACGGTGTTGACATCGCTGCGTGGCAACATAACGGAGCATCGAACGCCGCCGAGCACGAAGCACGCATTGGAGATCGATGCACGCTACTCGTCGTATGCCTCGGTGCGCAGTCGCAGCTATAATCCGTTCCTCAATCTGGATCATGATATCAATCGGGAGCAGGGCTTCCTCATCTACATACCGTTCAGCAGTGAGCTGACCCTAAACGAGAGCGGCTGGTCTCCTCGCTTCACCTTCACCCGTCCCCAGAATCTGACAAGTGGATTATCATTCAAGTCCCGATCGGTGACCACAACGCGTGGCCTGATGACAAAGACACAAGCAGCACCCTATGAGGAGATAATGTATCCAGATCGTGGCAACGAAGTGGTATATATATCTATATATATATTTTTGAGTGATCCATTTAAATATTTCCCTTTTGCTTGCAGTTCCAGCCGTTTAGCTACTCCTTTCCAGACTTGGGCGTCAAACTGAAGATGAACATTAATCTAAATGAGATTATCAAATTTCGTGGAATGCTGCTCAAGTCCGAGTTTATAGAGAAGTAAACCAAAAATACTTTCTGAATCCTCAGTGTATCTCACATTATATTCTTTTTTAGTGGCTTCTCTCGCAACATGGTCGTCAGTCTGATGATGTACATCTTTGGCTTTACTCAACTGAGCTCCATACACTTGGGACATGATCGGAACTTTACCTTGCTGATCTATAATGAAAATGCTACAAGGGTGAGACTTAAGTATATATTTTTTTTATTATTATTATTTGTTTATTGAGATCATCCTGAAATGTAAGTGAAGAAGAGCAAAGTGTATATAGAAAAGTTATTTTAAGCCAGATATTTAAGACTTTTTACTATGAAAAAAATCAAAATAATTTTTTAAACATATTTTAAACTTATTTTAAAAAGGTTTTTTTATATTTCTTGGACTTGTTTATTTGTTTTTTCACTTTAAAATTAATATAATTTAATTTGATAAAACTTGTATTTCCTCTGTAAAGCATCAATTTTTCAACTCATTTGAAAATATAAAAAATAAATTCGATTTGTTTTACATCGCTAAGTGAATACCCCTATTAAGTGATAAATTGTTTTTAGATTGATGGCAGCATACTCGTTGAGGACGTACTTAAGACATCGGAATTGAAGGGCAAGAAGATCGGCTTCACAATGGAGCATGCGGATGAGACACAGAATTTGGAAGCAATGCACAAATGGGATGTCCTATTGGATGTGCAGACGTCAACCAAGTCCAACTGGTTCAATGTGACGGGCAAGGTGCAGCGCAACTCCAAAGATGACCAGGATGATTGGAAGGTGAGCGTTTCTATGAGGGAATTGATTCAATTCAAAGAAGAAGAAAAACGCAGATTTTATTTAACATTTATTCACTTTTGGGGCTTGGACATGATTTGGAAATTCACTAGTGTGCAACATTTATGCCCCAGATAATGTCAATATATTTAGCCCTCCTGTCCAGCTATCTCTAGCTCCTCCTCGGCATTGATAAGCGCCACAATGCCATCCTGCAACGATTTGACCAGCTCGAATTCGGTGTAGCCTAAACGGCGCTTGTTCGATATATCCATGACGCCATCCTCGATGATAGTGTGCTCGCCTCCAGTGCCGCGTACCTGCAGGGACAGCTCATCGGCCATTTTCTTCAAACGGTCCTCGTTCTTGCTGAGCAGGGGCAGACGAATGTGCACCGAGGCGCGCAATGTGGTGCCCAGATTGGTGGGACAGGCACTCAGATTGCCATAGCTGGCATGACGAGCAAACGTTAGATTCTTCTCGAGCTCCTGAATGCCGGTGACGAGACGCTGATAGACATCGCCCAAATCGCCGCACTGTGCCATCGATATGATGCGCAAGTGATCCTCCTCGTTAACCCAAATCAAAAATGTCTCTGCGGGATTATGGTAGATACCGCGTCCGGTTGGCCAAAAGCGATAGCAACCAGCTGTCTGTAGATATGTATCCCCACGCTGGAACAGTATATGACGCTTGACCATCTCCTGCTGAGTTTCGGTATCGATATCGGCCATGGTTAGATAGGTGCCAATGAGCTCCCCATCCATTGTTTCCGTTGCGCCACGCACCTTCTCCTCCACCTCGACGAGCTGCTTCTCCGTCAGCTTGGGGAAGAACGGCAAACCTTCAATGTTGCGTGCAATGCGTATACGTGCCGACAAGATATATTTGCGTTCCACATCCAGATTCTCGATCTCATCCGCATTGCCCCAATCGGTGTCCTTTTGGAGGACATCGCTGTCGTTCTCCTGGAGGCCATGATACTCCTTGATGATCGGATCGAATAGCTTGCCAAACGTATCGTATGACTCGGGATCTGCCGCATAGATGCCCACATGCGAGTCATGATGCCCGAAACCGGATACGGCACAATCATACAGATAGGCATCCACTGGCGATGCAGTGGTCACCAGCATATACTCCTCGAGCAGCTCGGGTGTTAGATATTTGCGCAACAAAGAGCCGACATTCTCCTCGTCATCCATGAGCGATTTGTAGCCAACCATGGTGAGCTCCTGGTACTCCTCCGGTGACTTCTTGCTGCACAACGAGAAACCAATCAATTAGTGTTTTTAATGATTCCACATTCCCTTTTGAGCACTTACATTTGGCCACGCAAGCGCTCCAATTCCTGTTCCAAGCGAACGACTCTTGTCTTTGCCTCCTCGAGATCATTCTTCATCAGATCGTATTGTGCATCGTCCGGGCAGCTTTCGCACATGAACTTGCGCACAAACCGAATGGCATCTTCGGGCTTGTTCTGCTCCTCGTAGAGCTTGATGAGCGCCTTGCTGAGTGCATCAATGACACCGGCACGCTCCAGGTACTTTCTATATTGCACACGTTTTGATTCAATCTGACAGGGGTAAAGTCAAATGAAATAAAAATCTTTTATTACTCCTCCCTTCCCATCCTTACCGACGTCATATTTAAACTGCTGAACCGAATTCAAATAAACCAAAATTTCTAAACTCAAAACTAGTCAAAATGTCAACAAGCTGACAAAAGGCTGCCACAGAAACGGGAGCCTTTCGATTATTGTTTTTGTGGTATTTTTTTTTTTTTTTTCTTTTTGTTCACTAGAAAACGAACTAAACAAAATTGAATTTTTGCTGAATTTACAATTTGAGAAATGCGTCTGAAACGAATCGTAGCTGACTGCTTTTTAAGCAAAACGCCTGCTTTTGCTGCTACATATTGATCAAACTGACTACCTTCAACGCCAAGCCTGCTTGCCCCCCCTCCTCCCATCGTAATATGAATGTGGCACAGTAATTGTGGCAGGCAGACGGAGCTTGTATTGTATTCCCCTGCCGCATTGTATTCTTGTATAATAAAGTGGCACGCAGACAGACAGACAGACAGACAGCCTGAAGTACATGCAGTGTGTGGCAGAGCCGTCGACAGACAACCAGGATATGTGCAGGCTAATCGTTGCCGCAGTTGTTGTGGTTGTCGCATGCCCCACTGTTTCGTCATGGTAATCGGAGTCGCCACCCTCGTCTCGCAACCAAAACAAGTGCTTCCAACAAACGTTGCTCAACACACACAACAATAAAATATATATTATATATATTTAATATGCTGCAAGGTTAATTATTTCCTTTTTTTATTGTTTTTTGACGTTTGACAGTTTTGTTCTTACTCACAAAAAACCGGAAATACTTATGAACAAAAAAAAAATAATTTACATCTTATATTCAATTCAAAATTATTGAATTTTTAAGCAATATATAAATATACATAAATTTCATATTTTATTCATTTATTTTTATTCTATCTATAAAAATTATTTTCATTTGCATTAGTATTTGCAACTGCTTAAAAAGTATGTTATTGTTTAATTTTTATTTATTTAAATTGAATCCCAGTCTAGCTTTGAGTTTTCCAATGTTTTATCAAATTACTATAATAATGGTAGACTATAGAAACATAATTCCTTTACCATATATAATACATAAAACGGGAAAGAAATATGCTTACTCATAAAATAAATTAAATCTCATTCTAGAATTTAAATAAATATAATTGCAAAAAGTCAAAATTCTTAATCATCACTTAAACAAATTAAAACTTATAAAAAAAAGAAAGTATTTTAAATGTTTTAACTTTAAAAACCACCTGAATTCTTATATACTAGTTCCATTTTTTAGTTAAGAATTTCAAAAACAGTTTACTACTTGCCTTGATTCACTGATGCTATTAATGTGACCAGCAGTGTACTTGTATAAAGTGTATGTACTGGTTGCAGGTGTTCTCTAAGGAGAGCACTTGGCAGGCACTTGAAGCCATCTTTGCCAGCTTTTGAGCTTACTCTCTGTGGTGCTGTCTATTTCAGGCCTGCATCAAGTTAACCTACGAACCGCTTGTCTTCACCAGACGCCCACACACTCTCAACGGTCATGTGGTCTTTGGCCTCGCAGCCGAAGACGGCGAATGCCCGAACAACGGCTCCAAGGTGGAGTTTGCGGCACGCGCAGGCGTAAGTACTACATAAGTTGCAACAATCTGTATATAGGTTAAATCTATATATGTATATAAATTACAGTCGGAACATGCAAAGGGCTTGCTTTTCTCGGATAAGACATCGCTCTTTGAGACCGACTTCTGTCCCATGGAGGTGCTCAAGTTTTCCCCCATACCCACATCGAAGTTTTGCAAACGCAGAAACTTTGAGGGTTACACATCTATAACGCAATATGACACGGATCTGAAATTTAACAATGTAAGTTGAAGAACTAATTAATTATTTAAATAAATGATTAAGTACTTTTTTGGGTTAATTAAATAATTAATTATTATTATAAATTATTAATAAAAAGGAAATCTTATTTATTTAATTGAATTTGTTATTTAAGAGATTGAATTCGAATGATTTACTATATCTCTCCGTATAAAAAGAGTTAATAAAAACTTTTACAATTAATTAATTTTAGAATATTGTCGAAAAAAGTTATTTAATTTTATTTTATAATATATTTTTGAAATGCAAAAATTAAGGTACTGAATTTTAGACAGCATTCCCGATTTTTTTTTTTTATTAAAGTTAAGAAATATATTTTTTAAACACACTGAAACACTTTCTTCGATTAAACTTGATTTGCTAAAAACTTCTAAATTAAAAACTTCTTAATTTATAAAAACTAACTTATATTCAGAAGCCTTATGTTCTTATTAAGAAACTTATAAATTTATATTATTAAATTGTGTACAAATAACAAATTTATATTTTATTTACTAAGTTAATTTTTATCAAAGATAAGTTGGTTTTGTTAGTATTTTGTTATCTAATTAGAGGATGATTGGAAGCAACATCTTCTTCCAAATGTGCAAATAATTTCTTAATTATGAATCCTTAATTTTCAGATGCCCGCCTGGTTTGAGCTGTGGTCCACCCGTCTCGATCACATGGTCTCTGCTCTGGCCACCGATAAGGTGGATAGCCTGCACATGAATGAGCATATTAATATTTCGATACACATGCCCAATACTCAATTTTGGCGGACAGTGGATGTGAATGGAGTACTCTGGCGTTTCTATCACATACCCTTTTTGTATAAGCTGGACTCCAAGTTCGATGCATCGCACGAATTGAGCTACGATTCGGGCTTTAGGCGTTCCTGTTCGGTGATCAATGGCATGCTTAACTCGTTCGATGATTATTTAATTAATCTGGGAGAGATTGCTGCCCAGCCGGATTGTCTGACGCTGCTGGTGGCCGATTGTTCACCACAGCCTCAAATGGCTGTGTTCCTAACACCATCGCCGAAGGGCCAGAATCTGTCCAGCGATTTCGGACTACGCGTTCACATTGGACCAAACTATTTCAATTTCCCATCGCGTGTCGACTCCATATATGAGCTGGGTGATAACGTCTTCATCTACGTGAATCAAGAGCAGGCGCCGCATGACCTGCTCCTTAAGCCGTATCAATGGCCCATCGACGAGAGTGACTATGCCTTCCGGTGAGTATTAAAACACTGAAAACAATTTATATTCATTCATTAATAACCATTACGGCTGCAGCGTGGAACTAAATGAGCAATATCTCCTGATCATCGAGTTCACCAAATTGGGCGCCACCATGCAGTTTGACATGCACGACATCCTTAACTTCGAGATCTATGGCGTCTACAAGCATCAGATGTGCGGCTTGTGCAGCAAGCCCATCAATCGCATGCACAACTACACGCTTTGCGAACTGGACACGAGCGGGACGCCAACACCGACGCCAACACCGACGCCGACGCTGACGGTTACACCGACGCCGACGCCTGCTGAGAACGTGTCTGAAGTAACTGTATCGTAAGGACGATGTTTTTTAAAGTATGCAAGTGACGAAATCGAAAATGTAGCTCAAATAAATGTACAGCTCATCGCTCTTAATCGTACTCTAAACAACAGCCAAAAATAAATAACAAGTGATTGGTTTAAAAATTAAAATAAATTTCATTCACACTGCCACTTCAAAAATTAAGCATTAGGCTACTTATTAAAACAATTTGCAAAACGACTTATTATTATGTTCATTTATTTAAATCAATGTGTGTAATTTGAAAAATATAATATCATAATCTTCAGTAGAAATTAAAAAAAATATTGTTAAATTTCATGTGTAACGCTTCTGCGATGATATTAAAACAAATAATGCCCTTTTTTGGGAGGATAATTCAAGCTGAACTTAAAATTATGTACGTATATAGATAATATTTATTTAATTAATGTCAGTCTGTGTGACAAAGGCACAAACTCGGTCTCAATTGCTCTACACAGGAACTGGCTGAAATATCATTTGATTTACTACTGATGTTTCCAGCCGACTTGCTTCTCGCGATCGCGATGCAGTTGGGTTAGCAAATGTAGGCGTAACTGGGCCACCGTCTCCAGTAGTTCGTTGCACAGCCTGCACTTGAGGGGCTGCATAACACCATCGCTGCAAGCAAATCAGGAATTTAGAAAATGTATATTCTTCTTTAGATAATGAAACACTTACAAGTTGCGTAAGTCGTACAGTTCCCTGCAATTCTTTTGTAAGGCCATCAAATTGTCCATGTTCTCGCTCTCTAGATCATAGGAGGTGTGCATGGGAAATATAGCACGTTTGCCATACGGCTCGGGTGGCGGCTCCAAGTCAGACATGTCCTCCCAAACGTATTCCGCATTCGATTCGTGTCGTTCAATAAAGCTGCGATCCTTGCTTAACAGTCTAACAAATAAAAAGAGTTCATTAAAATACAATTTTAAGTTGGAGATTCCTCTGTGCACAAACCGAGTAAGCAATGAACGCAATTGATTAAATATAACAAGGCGATCCTCTAATCCAATTGCAGGCAATTCATTTGCATTGAAATTGAAGAACAAACTATCGATATTATAGCGCATTTGATTAATCTGAAATTAACGAAAAAGATAAGATAAAACACAAACTTAATACTACTTGTGATTCTTCATTACAATACGAATATCATCCTTGAGTATGGCGACATCCAAGTTGATGACCATGTCGTGCTCTTCATAATACGGCTCCAAGTTATCCGGATTGAAGCCCAGGCCGGCCAACAGGCATACATATTTCGTGCGTTCCCTATTGCATTTGATCTGCATGGTGGGGCAGAAGAGCATGGTCATTAGAGCACCAAATCCGTGTATATTCGGCATCAATGTTGTCCCACGAGCAACCAGTTTGTCATTGCCACCCGACTGGGACACCGAGGCGGCGACAATTAGTTGATCGTGACGATCCTGCGGATCTGCATCCAAAAGTACAGCGTTTACCGACTCCTTCTCAATGACTACTGACTTGTACATGCCAATGCGCAGCACTGAGTACATGCTGTGCTCGAGCGGACTAAATGGTCCCTTCAGCCGTACGGTCGTATGGCAATTGTTCAGCGGCGGTGGCTCTAAATCGACATCCATCGGCAGTTGGTCAAAGCTCAGATACTCCTCGTTGACCTTTTGTTGCTGTGCGACGGACATATAGCGTCTCATCTCCTGCTTGCGTATGCGGAAGTCGTGATCCTTGCGAGACATGTAATCCTCGTCGGCACGCCTTGCAAATTGGTGCTCCACTAATCTGTCGTTGAGCACTCCGTCGGGCATGTGGACGAAGACAGCGGCCACATTGTTAACCAGCGAGTACACATCTAGTTCGAAAGGACCACAACTGGCCAGCTTGATCAACATTTCGTTGGCCTCTTGCGGCCAGCGATTGTTGCAGCTGGTCACCGACGATGGCTGCACCAGGGCCAAGCGGCACTCGAACATGCGCGGCGGCATCTGCTCATAGTCGCACCTTAGTTCCTGCCGCATAAGACGCAGCTGATCCATGGCCAGCAATGCCCGATCGCCGTAATCAATGAAACGCACTAAAAACTTGGGGATCGCATTCGATTGCTGCTCCACCTTTAGCACCACAGCACGCTGAAACATGTGTCCACGTCTCGCCAGCAACATCTGACCCTTAGTTATGGCGCTCGCATTGCGCAGGTGGCAGCTGAGCTGTTGCGGTGCATTGAATATCTCCGTCATGCGGGCAATACGCTCGGCCTGCAATCGGGGCTGGAAGTAGAACTTGCCACAGCTGGCGATCTGTGGAATGGAAAAAGGAGCATGTTTATTTTTTTATTTCATTTTTTGATGTGGGAGAACCAAAACAAAATTTCCTGGATTGATTTGCTATTTTGGTAACTCTGGGTTTGAAAACTAAGCTTACGTAAGTAATGAGGCCTTTGATCTTCTTGTCGAAGACCGATGGCAATGAGAGCAGCTCCACATTCCATTGCTTGGACGGCGGAACCCATTCGCACTCCTGGACCACACCGATATTACGCTCTTGCACATACTTCAGAGCGCTCTTTTGACTGCCAATTAAAATACGAGAATATTAGTTACTGTTTGGGAATTTACTTAGATTATGTTGTTGAAACTTACTCCATAACACGCAGTGAACGATTTAGATTATTGAGACGCATCCAAATGGCTTTGTAGACTTCGGTGGTTACGCGACCCGGAACCTGCACCACATCTGTGGTGTTCATATCATCATCGTCATCGGCCTTGAACGTCACAAATATCTTCTCAGAGCCATGCTGAAAGGTTACATCGATCTTCTCTGGTGGAATTCTCGCCTCCAGAAATAGTTCCTTGACACGCCGCGTATACAATTCGCCCATGTAGCGCGGCACAAACTTCGTGAAGTAGACGGTGCGGCATGGATCGTTGCCACAAATGGTCTGATACACGCCGTGTTCATAATCTGGCGACGTTTTGTAGTTGCGCAAAAAATAGTTGGGATAGAATGCGCCAGCGATGATCACTTTCAAAATAATCGATTTCTCGCTATCTTGCCAAGTTTGGCTGGCCCCAAGGTGCAGGGACACTAAATTAAGGCTCTCGCAACGCTTCTGCAACTCCTGGACCAACAAATACATCTCCTTCAGCGAACGCAAGCTCACATTAAAGCGACGTGCCCACTGTACTTCCGACTCCTTCATCAGTCGATTCTGGCACATGTTTACATACAGCTTAAAACAAATTCAATAGTTTATAACTCGGTTTCTCTATCAACTGCTGCTGCTGCTGCTTACTTTATACACACGCCATAAGGCCACCAAATCGGAGCCGGAACCATCGGCAAAGATGTAGTGCATCCAAAAGCCATCGCTTGAGCCCGGACGGTGCCCCGAGAGATACAAAGAGCGCACAGTCAATCCAGCAGCTATAAATTCCACATTTCTAAATTTATCGCAATATATTTTGAAGCTCACTCACCAATAATAATCGCCTCGTCCAAGCAATTAAAGATGTATCCCAATATGACAAGGCGACTGAGGCGCACGTCCAGCGGGAATCGTGACATGATTGTGCCCCAAAAGGTGACATCGCCGTCCAGCTGCTCGTAGACGCCATCCACCGTTGTGTAAAGGGCGCCCACCTCCTTCAGTAGCAACACCGTGTTATGGATATCCGAGAGATTTGGCGGCGACATGGCAAGTGCTAAAATCTCCTTTGGGGCACCCATTTCGAGCTCCTTAGCCTTCAGCACTGAGCTATGCAGTGGCGAACGCAACATTTCGGGTATGCCAAACTCTCGCATCTCATTCTCATAGAAGTCCTTGGTGACCATGCGATAAACTCGACCAACTCGTATGCGACCAACGCGCCCAGCACGTTGACGGCAATTCACCTTGGATGCCCATTCGAGGCGCAGGCAGCTGAAATTGGTGGCCGTATCGACGTGCATCACCTTGGCGAGGCAAAAGTCAATCACATAGGAGACATCTGGCACAGTTATGGAACTCTCTGCAATGTTCGTGGTCAGTATGACCTTGCGGTGGCCATGCAGCGGCGGCTGAAAGACATCTTTTTGCGAATCGGATGACATCAGCGAATGGCAGCGCACAATTGTTATCTTCGTTCTGGGACTGGTTGCGAAAAAATATTAATATTATTATGTCTTTAAGGGATGAACTTAGAATCACTTACCTCTCCTCCATGATGCTGATGATGTGCTCGGCCATCGTTTCGATCTCATTGACGCCCGGTAGAAAGATAAGCACGGAGCCCGTGCGCTTTGCCTCCTCATAGGACTGCTCGGATTGACCCTCCGCCTTGCGTTCCATATTATCGATGACCAGGAGGATTTTGACGGCATCGCTGTAGCGCTCATGGGATATGCCCGGTTCACGTTGCTGCGGCTCATTTTTCCAGTTAATGTTCTTCAAATGATCGCGATAGAACTTAAATATTTGAATCTTTCGATTAAGACTTGCGGTCACAACTGGAGGCATCGATTTGCTGCTGGCAAAATACTGGCAAAATTCGCGTGTATCGATTGTCGCAGACATCAGAATGACCTTGACATGTCGGGAATTGAGTGCCAGCAGACGTCGCACTACAATCAGCAGGAAATCCATATCCTGATCCCGATCGTGCACCTCATCCAGCACAATGTGCGTGTAGGGGGTCAACGTCTTCAGCCGAATCAGATTGTTCAAGAGAACCCCGGTCGTGCAGTATAAAAGACGCGTATCTGCCACATTGGACTGCTTATGCAGGCCCACCTGGTACCTGCACACGGTGCCCGGTTGCCATCCGCGCTCCTGGCAAACGCGCTCCGCAATCGAAATCGCAGCAATGCGGCGTGGCTGTGTCACAACAATATTACAAAATTCACGCCTTTGAAAAGCCTCGTCCAGAATGTACTGCGGCACCTGGCGGATAAAAAGTGAACCACATGTCAATACAGCTGGCAAAAGTGCGTATTGCAAGCACAATTGTTGAATGGCAACAATTAATATTAACTTGATATAAAAAAGAAAAGTTCGATTTAATGCTAATTTAATTAAAATAGTTTAGTTTTAATGCTTATTTAATTAAAATAGTTTATTGCATTCGCAAAAACGAAAAAGTAGAAAAGGCGCACACAAATATCGATACTAAATGGTGCGATGCAAACGATTTCGATTAACAGATATGCATTGAATCAGGCGGCAGAAACAAGCAAAACATAACAGAGAGGAATGAAATAGCATGGAGAGTATTGTTTACGGCGACTGTTGGCTGCTGTTGCATCGATATAGTAAAGCTGTCGCCGCCGTCGCCAGTCAGGATGCCAAATTTGAGCTGTTTTGCAAAACGTGGCATGAGTTGCAAATGCAGCACATCTACTCTGCGCAAACGAACCACATCGAAGTGATTGACACGACAATGGCGGCACTGCATGTGGCCAAGCGAGTTGCATGTGGCCGTCGCACCAACGGCGATGAATTTAAAGCGACGCGCGCCCAGCGCATTGGCGCCATCTATTTGATGTATGCGATTTACTACAAACAACCGACGAAACGCTTTATTAAAATCGAAGTTTCCCAAAGTACCTGGCAATGCCTGACCGTCTATATAGAGCAGTTGCGTCAAGTGGAACCGGAACGAAGCGATACGCAGCAGGTGAGCTATGTATTCTGGCGACTGGTTCAGGATCAAGCGTTTCGCTATACAGCACTGGACTACTGTCAGGCATTGGATGCTCTGGCCGCCTATGACAGCTTAGAGACCATTGCGGAAAAGCAAAAAAACAAGAATAAAATGAAGCTTTTAAAGCACCAACTGACACAGTGCGATACCAGCATTACGGAGGAGCTGCACAGCGTGGCAGAACTGGCGCGTTCAGCTCGTTCCGCTTGCCACCTGCAGACCGAATACAACAAGCTAATGGAACCGCATCGTGCCTCGTTTCCGGCCACAAAAATCTTCAGCCAGCTGAGCGACGTGTTTTCCGAGATAAACGATCTGCTCGAGGACGAGGAGCAGCCGACAACCTCCTCCTCCGGTAGTTTCGACCAATTAAAAGTACGAAAGCGCATTCGCCAGAAAGCAATGTGGAATGAAGCCAAAGAAATGAAAGCAAGACTGGATGCCAAACAAGAGAAAGATGAGGAAAATGAAATGGAAGAGGAAAATTCATTAACTGATCAACGCAATCCATACGATCGACGCATTACCGCGGCGACTGTCTTCAAGCGCAAATTGCCAGAGGATGTGATAAGAGACTTGGAATGCTGACTCAGATTAGTATGCAAAAGGTGACTTGCTAGTTAACAAATTACAATTAAAATGTTAAAAAAAAAAAATTACAATTAAAATGTTAAAAAAAAAAAAAAAAATAGATTTAATAATAAAATAAATATATCAAATAAAATATAGTTGAGAGATGACCTGCTATTTAAGGATAAGTATTTAGTGCTAAATAAAAATAAAATTTGATAACATAACATAAAAATACTACATAACTGTTAAAAACTATCTCGTTAAAAATGTCTACATGCAGATGTAATTTTAACAGTAAAATTCACCTGCGTCGTTTTCCCGCAACCCGTCTCCCCTGTTAATATGACCACAGGATTCTCTCGGATGGCTTTCATAATTTGTTCGCGCTGCGCATAAATTGGCAGGGATCGATTGCGGTTTAAATCGAAGTGATATTTCTCATAGAAACCTTCGTCTGAGCGCATAGTGGGCGCTTCATCCAAATCCATATTTTCGTCATCATCATCGCTCTCCAGTTCATCGAGTAATTTGCTCCTTTTGGAATCACTTGGCCCATCGCCGAGCTGTTTTTAGAAAATAACATCAAAGCACAGCTAGGATTATAAACAAACTCTCTGTCTCACTAACACACACACACATAGTTCAGTACAAATGTGCCATTACAGCTTAATAAGTTTGTGTCGCTTACTTTGTTCATGAGTTGCTTCTCTTTTTTCACAATGTCATTGACATATTCTGTGCCGATTATCTCTCGTTTGATTTGCTTTGAGTCACTAGATTCTGCATTGGATTCACCACTTATACAGCCTTTTGGCGTAGTGCCACGCCTGAAATCCTTTGAAAAATCAAAGAAGTCCATCAAATCGTCCATGTTGAGCGAAATCGGTGGAAATAACTTTAAGAATGAAATTCTTCTTTACTACAAAATTTCTTAGAAAGAATGTCAGCGCCAACTGGTTCAACGGTAAATGACTTTGCGCTATGCTGGCAGTCCTTTTGTTCAATTGCGCAACTCTCAACACTTAAAGTTTTAATCATAAGTGCAGAATGTCCAAAAATTATAATTATATATTGCAATGCTAAATAGCAACTAATTATGATATCATGATAATCCTTTTTTATTTATTCATATTTAGTATTACTATTTAAACTATTAACTATTTAACAAACTAAAAAACATCGATAGGTGGGCGATAGGCGTTAGCGATAATTTTTGATAAATTACAGAAAAATTAACTCAGTATCGAAACAGAATCACACTACTGCTGACGTTTGGCTGTAAGATAGCAAAATATAAAACAAAAACAATTTTTATTGTAAGGGACAAACAATATTCAACACTTGGATTAAAATTATATAAACAAAGGAGCTGCCCAACAAGGAGCACACAAAATGACACGTAAGTGAACAGAACTCAAACTGTGCGATTTGCGAATTCTTTGTTGTTCGTTTGTTCATTGTGCACTTAAAGTAAATATGGGATGTGAATCAGCTTCAACAAATCCATAAAATCCAAGCCTGAGAAAAAACACTTAAATCGATTTAATGCACATTAAAAATAATATTTTGAGATAATAACAAATAAATAGATGTTGAGCCACGTATTTATATACGTGTAACTGCAACTGAGTAAATAGACGGCGTGTTTACTTCTAACCTACATTTCGCATGTTGATTTGGCCCAGTCTGGGACATTGGCAACTAGACTGGCTCAAGTTTAAATGCAGAAATATCGTACTTTATTGTGATTATAAAATAATAATTCCATGCAAATAAAATGTTTATATATACTCTACACAACGACAGGCGGCAATCAACGAGACCTGGCCCGCGCCAAGAACCAAAAGAAGCTGGCCGATCAAACCAAAGGCAAACGAACCGATGACCTCACCGTGGAACAACGCAAAGCCAGGTAAATAGAAAATGGAAAACTAAAATTAAAAACAATTAAAGAAAAACAATTTTCTCAATTTCCCACTCAATTTGCAGGGACGCTGAAGTGATGCGGGAGAAGCAAAAGAAAAAAGAACAGGATGCTGCTGCAGCTGCTGCTGCCAAAAGTAAATAGAGAAGTGAAAGACAAAGAGGTTAATTCCAGTTTACAGACAACAGCTAGAAGAGCCAGCGTATACAAAAATCCGTGCAGTCGTCGTAGGGTCACCCAAACAGTTTCGTTAGGCATAGGCAGATATATATAAGGCATCTAAGATCACAGCACAATCAACAGTCGCAATCCGGCGATCTACAAATCGGTCGACTCCAGGATAAGTCAATGTAAATCAATTGGTTAAATTGCGCTATAAAAAAGTGAAAGATTATCAATAGCTTGGCATCCCAACAGAAAAAGGCTCGTTTTCTTAAATGTTATGCAACACTGGTAAACAGTTTTCTATATGATTTCTCTATATTTACCTGACTAAAAAATTTTCTGTGTGAAATATATAAATTTTCAAATAAAATGTGTAAAACAATATACAGCCAAAACTACCAAAATATATATCGCTAAATAATTGTGTATTGTAATTTTGTAATTTTGTACCTAAGTAAAACAATAACTCTTAAATTGATATTAAGTGGTCCACAGACAAATTAGGATTGAAATTCCAATCAAAAAAATAAACAAACCAGATCTTATGTATACCTTCGTATACCTTTTAAATACCTACCACCTTCTAATATTGTTGGGCTTCACTTTTCGTCAGATAAGATATGAAAATATTTAATCAGACTTTAAAGTTACTAATTATATTGATTTATTTGCGACGGGTATTAATAAGCCTGTAGACAAAAAATGTATTTAATATATAAGGTTTACCATGGATCAGTTTTTCGAAGACCACGTGATTTAAGTTATTATTCGACGATATGCTTGCTTTTGGTATTTGTACTATTACTTAATATTGTATTCATATGGTTCATACAACATTTTTTATTTTAACAAGTTAGGCGCATTTTTAGTCAAATTTTATGAGTAAAAGAAACGTTTTTACTTTTAATAATAAATATTATTAAAAAATATATACTTTTTTGCCATGCAATTCTCAAACGAATATAACACCGTTTAGATAAAATATTATGAACAAATTTTATTTTTTTTTTTTAAGAAAGCAACATGTTACCTAGGTTTTATGAGTACAGGGTATAAATAGAAAGACATTCACCATCAGTGCACCTCACTGAACTTTTCAGGCGATTTTCTTTTCCGACCTGTTGCTTAGCACAAATTTGCACACAATGGATAATTTGTAGGTCAGAAAACAAAGTAGAAAAAATAAAACAAGAAAAACGGTTGACGTTGAGATGACTTAACAAATACATTTATTCGGTTTATATATAGTTAGTTCGAGGAATGCAAACAAACTGATTTGTCAAAATGAAGAATTTATTTATAAGATATGGGAACTAAGGCCGACTTAAATAATTCGATAAATGTATTTATGAAAGTGGCAACAAACTGACCACAAATAGCAACTCTCTCGCCAGAGCCAAAAGGAACCCAACTACCAATAAGTTGAATCTGGCATTTACCATTTATACGTAAATAGGTGAATTTGCCAAAAGCAAAAAAAAAAAGAAAAGAAATATAAACAACTAACTGGCAAAGAGGCCAAACTAACCAAAAATGGGAGACAGGCGAGCGTGTTGCGGCATCATATCTGTGGCGCGTATCTTAAATGACTAGTCGCAGCCCCATGGATCCATAGGATGGATACGGATGCCAATGCCAATTCGGAGACTCGTTGTGGAACTGCAGCTAGCATTGAATCTGGCCAAGTGGAGTAGGCTTCTTGGAAATGAAACAACAACAACAACAGCATCGATGATGACCAGCTGCTGTTGCCCAAGTAATGAGCAACTTTTAATGATTTGTTCGGTTTGCTAGTGCAAAACGTTGTAACAGATATCGCGCAAAGCTAACAAGGGTCTCCCAATGTTAGTTTACTTTATTTGTTTGGTAAGTTTGTGCCACGCAAAAAATCAAAAACAATAACAGGTTTGTTAAATTAACAAGCTTGCACAGCAGAGAAAGCTTCTCAGCGACCGAAGCTTGAGCAACAACAAATAACCTTTTAGGTCTTAGAACTTTAGAAAACTTAATCAACGCAGTCGTGGTCGCAGTTGCTGTCGCAGTCGCAGTCGCAGTCACAGTTGCGGTCGCTGTCGCTGTCAGCGTCGCAGCAGCCCATCAGCAGCTAGCTGAGAGCGTTCGCTGCTGCCTGCTGCCAACGATCGCGACTCTCAAGTGCGACGCGCGTTTTCAGTCGCTACGTGAAACTCGCCGCAAACACAACGCAAAACGCGCAACGCGAAACAATACCCCAAAAATTCGCGATTAATTGAATTCTTTTAGAAACATTCAATTAATTATCATTAAATATAAATAGCAACAACAAAAAGGTGAACCGTGCGTCAAAGTAGAAAGTGTAAGTGAAATCGGCTAAATGCTGACATATTGATTGAAAGCAATGCTAATGCAAATGCCAAGTGTCTGCTGACATTATCAACAAATCAAATTGGCAACAAACGAATGCAACTGCAATTTGAATATTGTGTCTGGGCTGCCTGTCGATCGAACGCTAAATGCAAATCGAGTGATAAACGATCGCCGCGAAATTGAAATAACAGGCGAGCAGCTTTTTAGCTGGCAGAGGAGCAGCTAGCCGACTTCCCAGTTCCCCAATAGCTCACCCCTAACCACCCCCTCCATTAAGTCTGACGCGATCTGCCGTTAACAGTCACATTCACAGTCGTGTGTTGCTTTATTATTAATATTTTTTTTTTCATTTTTTTTATTTATACAAAATATATTCAATTTCATTCAGCTGTCGCTGTTGTTATTGTTTTTGTTGCTTTGAATATTCAAATGATGATCATTGCCACTTGACTACGTTGCCTGCCTCTCAAAGCTCACAAAACTTCTGAGCGCCTGCCAAACGCAACACCCCAAAAACAATTATGGTTAATATGCTAATAATAACGAAACAAAGGAGGAGCCAACAATTAAATATAACAGTTTATTGATTGTTTTGACTACCCATTTTTGGGATATGATCGTACAGCTTTCTTACCTAAATATTGTACACATATCGAACGACTGCTGACCCAATTTGTTGACGGCATTGATGAAAAATTACGAGCAAAACAAAACAGTTTGTTTGTTTTTAAAAATTTTTGCTTTTGCAATTGCACTCTATATAGACATGTCTACACATACAGATACAGATATATATATATATATATATATATATATTTAATGTCGTTCCTTAGCTGGTTGCTTCATTGCACATTCACCGACATGATGTCAGCTTTATCATCAGTTGACATTGAATTTGCAAAGTTGAATTTGTATTTTTTTTACTTTTGGGCAGACGAAGTGCAAATAAAACAATTGCTTCAAAAAACATTTTCGAATGTACAAAATAATGAACCCAAAGATTGCATTCAGTCGTGTAGAACATTTTGACACACTCGACTGCTTGGCCATTACGTATACGTAATTTGCGCATAAATAATAATATTTTGGGCCCAAAACAAGCAGAACAAAACAGCAACAAACGTTCATCGGTCTACTTTTCAGCCATGCCAGTCAGCGATACCCAATAAAAATCACATTCGAGCCCAATTTAAGGTGGCAAGTTCAGAATAAAGTTGAGTCAATTATTATTCATGCTTTTCAAGCAGCTTTCGTATTGGTAAATATTATATATGTACAATAGTTGCTAAGGATACAATGCTAATATATATTTATATATATCTATCTGAAAAATAAAAGGCCGCATTGAGTTCCCTGTGGAGTTTAATGACGCTTTCCCATTAAAAACCAACTAAAATTATCAATAAATTAAACTCAAGAGTAAAGTTCTCTGGCAAGAAAAAGTCATATACATATATACACTTAGAGAAAAATGGATTCGAAAGTGGCTTAATTGTCTCTGCTTATTATTCAGCAATGTGTACAAAACTTTTCTAGATTTTGTTGCATATTTTTCCAAAGTGTTTTTTATAAAAAGAAATTTACATTTCTCTTGTTAAGCGAATATTCTTTGGCATTTGTGCGAAAAATATATGAATTTTAAATGACAAAAATTTCTTAATATATCGAATTTGAATTCTAATGAATATACCCAATTCAAAGTTTAAATTTCAAGAGTATGTCGTCAAAATGCCAAAAAGAAAGAGCAGCAAAACGTGAAGGTTAATATTTACAAGGCAATCAGGCGTTTGGCAATAAGATAAAATAGCAGAATACTAAATGGAATACATTTCTAGAAAACATACTCTAGTGCCATAAATGATGTAGCCACACACTCCTACGTACACCACAGTGGGCGTTAAATGTGGCACAGTGGGACGCAAACATCTTGTAAGGGATATTCATAGATACACATTAGGGTAAAAGGGACATAAAATATTTAAGTGTCGGCATCAATTTATTTTGATGTTTGTTTAATGATTCAATGGAAATTGTTGTTAACAACATTTAAGAATTTTTTTGATTTACCTTGTATAAAATAATTCCATTTAATTACACCTCTGAGTTAGCCGACTGTCCGAGACTAAAAACATATTTAGATTTCTAGATATGAGAGCACAATTCTCTCGACCTTGTCGTCTATTTATAAACAATTTTGTATTTGTGCTTTTTGTTAGGTGCTCACATGAATCATTTTAATGGCAACATTTTTGTTATTTTAGAGATTTTCTCACTTTCGCTTTGGCGAAAGGAAAATCCAAGCAAACTAAATGCGATTTTGTTGTTGAACGCGTTCAATGTCTGTTCCATGACCATGATGCTCTGTTGACAGCGGACTGTCTGACGATATGCAACACATAGAATAGATTAGAAATTAATATATAATAGAGCAAAAGATAGTATCTCAAAGAAAAATAGCGCCATGTGCGTGTAAAATGGCGAAAGAAAAAATTGCGTCCATTCACCCAGCAACTTCAAAGGCGGCAATTGAATGTTGCAGCTGCAACAACTTTAATTGATTTATACTTGTGGCATTTAGCAACTCAAGTGATTGAAAGCCGTGGCAAAATCAACAGCAACAATAAGCGGAAAGACTAACAAACAATAAACGTATATAGCAATTTTTATCATTCCCAAAAGCCAATCGCAAAAAACAATTATAAATGCTGTAGGCGAGGTAACTCGACTTTGAGATTCCTTAAGCACAGCTATTAAATTTATAAATATGTTTTTATTAATAAATTATATTTTAAAGTGTTGTAGCTGCAAAGGTCGGTGACTCCAATAGCTGGTCACTTTTGATTTATAAGCTTCTACAGCATTTGGTCAGAAAAATAAATATATTTAACTTAAAACAATATGTTTAGAAAGAGGCTTTCCAATTCTTTTTTTGGCTTTTCAAAATAAATATATATCAACTAGTAAGAATTCTTTGTGCGACTACGAAATGTTGGGAACATACCAAACTTTGTAAGCAGGTGTGGAAGTACTCTCATTTCTCAATTCAAACATAGGTGTTTAATTGTCAAAACTTCTTGGGTCTAATGCTTCTAATGAGATCAATATGAGAACACGTTTTGGTTCCTTACCGATCTTGATGAAAATTTGACAGTTGATTACCAATATAATAAGCTAAATCTTAAATCGATTTGTATCGGTTATAAAAATTAATATAAAATTGATTTGCTAATGGTATGCGACAATTTTAACTTCAACTTTGAAGTCTTTATCAGGCACTTGATTTATGCCTTATGCCTGAAACACACTTTTGCACAAAACTATTATACCCTTTTTAACGATTTTCAATGGGTTCAGTGAGTAAAACAAAAAGTTTCCATTCAAGTTTTTTTTTTTTGTAAAAGCCGCGTGCTTTAAACATGTCAAATTTGGTAGAACGATTTTTGACCGGTTTGTCCGGACTCAGCGTATGGAGACAAGTGCTCCCACCAGCCAGATCAGATCACAGATTGAGTAATTTGCAGCTACAACAAAACAGACAATAAGCTTTTGTAAAACTGCTTTTTGTATATTGTTTTGTACCGCGCCAAAAGTAGCACAAAAAATGTCAAATTTAATTACGCGTCGATGCGCAAACGAATTGAATGAAACAAAAGTTTAGCAAAGATTCAATTCAATCAACAAAGAGAGTTGTAAACAATCAGCGACTGGCTCACGATAAATGCTCAAAGCTTAAACTAAAAATATTAGATACGTGTTTACAGGTATCTGAAAGATACAAAACCTGAACACGTGCTCGCTGCACAATCAAATTTTGTTTTTTTTTTTTTTTTACCTCTGGCTGGTTGAACTGGACAACTCTTGACGCCTTCGCAAATTGAATTTTGGGTTTTTTGTTATATTTTTTTTTTTTTTTGTCTATGCCCGCTGAATATGAAAAATCAGATCAGTTGACATGATTTATATTGACAATATTTTCAATATTTTTCTTGGTTTATTCGTTAGGCAAATGGGTCATGTTTTGATTAATTTACGTATTATTATAAAAAATACCTTTTTTTTTTTAAATTTTGAACAATTTAATAGAAAGTGTCAACAGGTTGGTTGGTTTTTGACAACATACATAAAATAGTTATCTTTGTACCTCAAATACACATATTTAATAAAACTTGATTATTTTTATAAGATAACTTATAATAATAAATCAAATAGAAATTTGTGAGTTAATGAATGAATACACATTTAAAATTTATAACTTAATCATCATAATCATAGTGAATCATGCTCTTTGCTTTTTTTTAAGTGTCTTGTATAACCGCAAAAATATGCGTCATGTAAATAATTTGATTGTACTGAGATAACTAAAAAAGAGATAACTAAAAAAAATTGGTTTCTTTTCAGCATCAACAGCCAAGTTGATATAAATTTGGAATATAATATCTTGTATACCTTACACAGATCAACAACAATTGTACCAAAAGAACTTTTCATTTGTCAGATTATTGAGCAGTAACAAAATAATTAAGATTGATAAGATTAGTACATATTTTTATTTTGCACAAGCTGATGTCAGCAAGTTTGCTATATATATACAAGATTAGTTAGGGTTCAAGGTATTTTCTAATCGGGTTGTCATGCCAAGATTAACTTGTTCGGCATATGGTAATCTTATTAGTCATTAAAAGTTTAAACAAATGATGGGCTTTCAAAAATACATAATTTCAGTTGACAATTAAAAATAATTTATTTGGGAAATCGTTGTTGGTATTTAAAACATAAACTTTCCCGTATGTGCATAATAAATTAAATTTATAACTCATTTGTTGAATATGTTAATTTATTAATGTGTAGCCTGAGTTGTAAGAAATTAAAAGTGAAAATTAACGACAGCTGCCTTTGTAAAGGTATCTTTTCATCAATCTATACAAAAACTTACATTTTTCGGTAGCTGCATAAGCTGAAGAGTCTCAAATATTTCCCTTTTCCAAAAATCATGTTAACTTGAGATCTCTTTAAGATCTTTTAGCGAACCTTTCACAATTTTTCGAGATTTAACGGTGTTTTCGTTGCGAGTGCTCAAAACGGCGCCCACACACATGCATGCAACATGCTGCAATGACAATCGCAACCAGTTGCACTTGACAAAGACAAACACTTTCCAACTGGAGCCCACACATAATCATCGTCTCGACTGACTGACTGACTGTCTGACTGACACCAGCAGTCAGTGGGAAATTCTTCAGAGATGTCGCTAGCGAGACGCGTTCATATCGCGCGCGCTTTTGTCTGCCCACGAATTCGCTTGAACTTGACTCTGAGCTTTTTTATTTTTCGCTTTTATTTGTGAGCTGTTTATGACCATGGCACATGGTAATTGTATGCAAGCGGAAGTCATCATTAGAAATTAATGTGTTTATTACATGGTCTATTGGCAGATGGCTGAAAACAACTGGATGTGGCCAAGAGAACAGCTTTAAACATTGTGTGCGTGATACATTTGAGGGCACTTAGTCAAGCAGACACCCACACAGATACACACATACATAGATACGTATACGTGGCATAGTTGGCATTCCATTATTGCATTGAATGTGGGTTGCCTCATAGTGCCAAGCTAATTGGCCGCATCGAGAGCTTCAAGTGCTGAACAGCCTCTCTTGCCACACACTGAGCAATCGTATGCCGCACAGACCTGCCTATCGTATGACAATAGATATGAACAACTTATGCGTTTTTTGTAACTGGAGAGGGAAGACCTAGTTGTTCTGCGGCCAAATTGCGCATTTTGTGTGCCCAGCTAGGTTTCAATTTATTCACAATATTTCCACACAACTACTGAAACACGCCAGCGAAACGCCTCAAAAACGCGCCATGTGTCTGCTTAAATTCAAAGCCCGCTCGCCGATCTCACTTCAAGTGTACGTGTATCTGTGTGTGTGTATGTGTGTTCTTGCCCAGCTAAAACACAGCGTGCTTGAGTAGTACTCACTAAAAAGTTTACTCTCCTATTCTATTCTTTTCTATTCTATTCTATTTTACAGCTGCCTTCACCCCAGTGCTTCCCTCTCCTATACACGCATTAATTGCGTAATTTGTTTAGTGTGTTTGTTGCTTTTGCTCCGTCAAGATTCTTTTTCACATCTTTGCTAAGCGCTATTTTGCTTTGTTCGCTTTTGTGCAATTTTTTGTATATTTTTATAACGGCATTAAAGAGAAGGAAATAAATCGCACCAACAATTTTAATTGAGCATTGAACATTTCAAAGTCAACAATGCTTATATTTGTTATTTAGTATTGGTTATATAGTATTACTTGTTAATATAGTATTAATCTAGTTGATGTCTATGCTAAAGCACAGTTAAGTTTTTCCCATCGCAGCGTATTATTCACTCTACAAACTTTGAGCAACTTCCTCTTTTGTCATTTCAGCGTTTATTTGTACAATTTAAGCTTTGTTTTGTTTTCTGTTTTTTTTGGGAGGTGTGAACAAATTTGCACGCAAAGGAAATTTGCATTGTTTTATTTAACGGTCAGCAATAAAAAATGATTTTTACTGGTATTCAACTGGGAAAGAAGCGAAGTTAAATTTTTTGAATGTGATTTCTTTGGATATGGCGACTGTTGTAAAGTGTTTCCCATGTTTGACAAGACATTTTGGCGTGTGATTATCTCATCAGCGTCGCATTGCTCCAGGCCCAAACTTGTTAGCCATCACGACTGAGGTGTATATGCATCCGATAGATAGATAGATAGATAGATAGATAGATACAAACCGGCTAAATTTGCATGTGCCAACATTAAATTGGAGCTGCGCCGTTGTCGGCGTTGCATGTTAAGCGTTTGATTAATTTAATGACAATGCCCGTAGGTAGTATCCGATGAGGCATTGCTTACATTGTGTGTGTGTGTGTGTGCCTCATGTGGATGATATCAGCTTTCGAAACTGCTGCAAGGAAATTGGCGCTGTTCAATTGATTTAACTAGGCAATTTCGAACATGTTTCCTCGAAAAACTAAAAAACAGACAAACAATGTTTACGCTGCTCAGCTGATTTTGATGATTTGATTCACAGATTTATTTTATAGCTATATTTAACAATCTGATGTAAAAACACACACACATATGCATATATTTATTGGCTTTGTATCTGGCAAAAGCAAATTTGAATATTTTGCTTTTGTGATTGTGCTTTTTCTAAATTTAAACGGGATTTGTTTAATAAACAATTTGACGCTGACCAAATGTTCGAACGCTGATTGACGTCACAGAAATCCGTTTTTCTTTACCTTTTGGCATAGCCAACGAAGTCAAGGTGGTCAAAACACATGTATAGACATCTAAGCAGTAGTTGCTCCACTGACGTCACAGATTACATAATCTTGGTGCCACAAAATAGGGGTACTGGTAATACATCTACAAATTGCAATACAAACTGATTTACTTAAATGACGCCAGCAAAAAGATCGACGAACTCTATCATCACAGATAACGTTAATATAATCTACAAAATATGAGTCTTAAAGTAGTTAAGATTTGCTAAACAAAGTGAAATTAAGATAACGTAAAAAATAATCTTAGAAATATATGTTATTGTTTTTGGCGACAATATTAACTCACTTTATTTCTTACAAATTATATTTCTAAAGATTTCGATTGTGTTTTTCTAAAAACGAGGGTTTTTCTTTGCTTTAATCCAGTGTTCAATTATCTAAAGTGCAGAAATAATCGGTCTAATTTATAGGGAGTTTTTTTTTAATATGTGTAGCACTACCTTTTTTTTAACAATAATAATTATAATTTCTGTACATTACTAAAATAATAAATTTCCTTATTTTAATTCCAGATATAAATCTCATACAAAATGCCAAAACCACTCGTTAAGTCCTGTTGCCTGTGTTCGTCGACGAGGAATGGATCTGTTATATCCGGCGCCTTGGCCATAATACTATCTATAATCACGATAATTGTGATAGTCACAACGCGTGTGCATTTCAAGACAATTTTATTTGACTTTTTATCAAATGATGTTGTTAAAATTATACTCGTGATAAACCTATGCATGACGATATTAATATCATTGCTCATGATTGTTGGAGTGCTAAAGGTATATTAATAATAATAATTCTGCTTTAAAATATCAACTGTGGTTAAGCTTTTATATTTAAATTTATATTTTCATTTTTATTTATATTTATAGCGTAATCATTATCTGATGGTCCCTTGGGTGGTGCTGGGCATTATGATTGCTATTGGCCTGTTGATTTCTGTAATATACACTGGAGTCGTCTTCTTCATTGATGGCTTCGTGCTGACGGGTGTTCTCTGGCTGATCTTGGGGCTGATCTGCTGTGGTAAGTGCACATTCAGCGTTCATATCGCCAGTGGTGGCTTCTACTTGTGCGGTTTTTAGCACCGGATGGCGTTTTATGCCACTCGTGTATAGTTTATTGATGCATTTATTATGCGTCGATTACCTGCATGCTGAAAGCAAAGGGGGCAGCTGGGGCACAATTCAGTCTGCGGACAAATGAGGCGCGAAGTGCTTGCCACGCAATTAGTTTGGCTGCCAAATTGCAAAAATAATAAATGGCCATGTGAGGCAAAACAGTAGTCATTCGTATATGAAGATCACACCTATACCGGACAGTTAATATCTGTGTAAAATAAAGACAGTTGGAAAGTTAACTTATCTTCCTGCTCCGAATCATAACAATATTTTTTTTTTTCAATTTTAGTCTATGAATGAATTATGTTATTAGTTTATAAATAAAATAATTATTAGAAAATTATTATTATATTTAAATATTCCCTCTTAAATCTATTAGAATATTTTAGATACTTTTATCTTTCGTGCCAAGTAATATAATTTCACAATTCATTTTAGTATGTATGCAATTGTAACTTTTGATTAATTTGAAGCTATTGTTTCGAGGAACTGATAAATTTATTATTTATTAACAGGCTAAAGAAGTACACACAAATAATTGATTTTTTTGAGAATAGTTTATTGCTTGGTGAGCTGTGATTATATTTATTATATTATATTTTAAACATAATATAATATTTTATATATATATTATTTTAAGCAAACACGTTTTTAGCACATATGATCAATGTTTTGCATTGTTTACATTTATGCCTAAAAGTATGCTTTTCTTTTTCGTAATTCATGACGAATATTGTTAAATTTTTCAGCCAACAACAAATGAGTAAGCAACTGAGTGAAAATTTGGAATTATTGTTAATATATATATATAAGGATAAGCTGGGATTTATTTCTTTACATGTTTAATTATAAACTTATGTTTTTAAATATTATCAAAAGTATGAAGCACCAGTTGTAAGGCATTTTATAGAGTACACGAATTATGAATTTTAGATTGGCAGTCAGAAACGCCCACAAATTCGAAAATCAGCTGTTGTCAAATTCTTTTCATTCACAGCTAACTTATATTTACCGTATTAATATGTCTGTTTATCTTTTCACAGTTGTACTCACATATTGCTGGTGTGTCGTCTACAGCGAATACGCAAATCTATCCGAGGAGAGCGAACGTGGACGTTACAACAAGCAGCCCTATCGTCGTTGATCAATTGCTTGTACAAGTATATACAAGTATATGTACACGTATAGATATATATATATATATTTATATTTATATAAAAATATATATATTCCGGATTTACTCACTTCATCGTTTCACGGCTCAGAAAGCATACACTTATATGTACATCTTATCTGTTAGTTGATAATACTAAAACCGCTTATGTTCGTAATTAGCTCTTATGTTTAACTAATAATTGTAATTTAATTATTTAAAAAGAAAGACCGCCCCTTTGGCATATACGAATACTAAACTTTAAGTAAATTAATTTGATGGGGCCCCGTCCTAAGTGCAATCGAATTACTTAACAATTCAATTTCTCTCACTGTCCAATAATATTTGTTGTAACTTGTAATTTACTTTTAATTTTTGTATCGAAAGAATAATATTGTTAACACGTACAGAAATAAAACAAATATGAAAAACGTTTTGTGTACGAGGTCATTGTGGGTTTATTGTGCTACTTCTCTCACAAATGTTTTTTATTTGAAAATATATATATTTATTTCTTCCAAAGTCTATCAAAATTGTAAATTAACTATAATATATATTTAGATATATATACATATATATATAAATACATATATGTGAATGTGGGTGTGATTTATTGTTGAGTGGGTGTGTGGTTTTGCCTTGTAAAGAGCTAGGTGTTTGTTTAAAGTTCACTGCGTGTATATTTGGGCTTAAGCTCTTCGATGCGCTTAATAAAATCGGATTTCTCCAGACAACCATCGCAGCTCTCGTCCCAGTCGTTTAGAATCTTTTTCAGATCGCGCACTTTCAGTTTCTTAAGATCCACATTATTCAAGTCAATTTGTTTCTCTACAAACGAAAGTTGAATACAATAATTAAAATTATTAATTATCTTAAGTTAATTAATTAAACAAGGACATACCATAACGTAAATCGCAAATTTGGGCATCCATCTTCTTTAGTTTCTCGCACACTTTCTCCGCTGGCAAGGACCAGCTCAGGGGCTTGCTCAGCTCATTCAATATGCCTGTGGCCGACTCCTCAAGTCCGCCCAGGTAATAGCACTATTTTTGTCGAAAATAACACACGTACATAAATGTACATACGTGTTTATTTTTTTTTTTTGTTAGATTTGATTAAACACAACCTGTTTGCCGGCAAATTGGCCTTGGGCTACTTACGAATCTGTGCTCTTTATTTTTCTGTGTCTTGCAGAATTTCTTGAAGTCTGCTTCGATTAATTTGTAGTCCTTCTTCGTTGCATCGTCTAATGTGTCAGCAAAGCGTCTCACAGTCTTTACACAAACTGTAATTAAATTTGGTGAAAATCTATTCGACAAGCATTTTATACTTACGTGGCCATTGTCGGCACACGATTTACATCTAGCTCAATTCTCACCTTCGCAGTCGTCCTCCTTGAGGGCCAGTGCCGTCTGTGCGACGCCAACAACTAAACAGATCAACAGGACAATTTGTGATTTGTTCATTTTGCAGCCAGTGTAAAATGCTTTATTTTAATATAAGAGATATTTCAGTTGTTGGTTGATGCCCACGTTAGTGTTCCTGACAGCCAACTTGTTAGCTTGACTTGTGTTCTAACAGTGTGACCAGTTCGTCAAACTGCAAGAATACCACACTTTTCCAGAAAAATACCAAGTCCAAAAACCAATCGATTAGTAAAATACACGTGTTCAAATATAAACTAAAAATATAATTAATAAACTAAGTAGGGCATGTGTAATTGAAACTTAAACCAAAGTAAATAAAAATGTTAAATAAAATATTATTATTATTGTTATCAATATTAAAAATTGTTTTTATGTTGTTCAAAATGTTCAACCAACAATGTGATTATGAATTTTCGTATTTTTTTGTTTGTTATTATTTATGAATTTATATATATACTTATATTAATATTGTTATTAATGTTTATATCGTTTATTAATGAAATTCCTTAACTGAGTGCAGCCCAGAAGTATGCTACAAAAATTATAAAGCTGTAGGTTCAGAATGGGTCACAATAGATCAAATAGGTCGCATTACAGGTACCCCAATTTATAATAACGTTTTAAGTATTTGGCTCAAATTCAAACTGTTTTATCTTTGCCAATAATGGTGCCCTGCAAAAACTAAATAAATTGAGGAAGTAATGGTTAGAATTTATTTTGAGTTCAAACTGTTATAACTTCGCAAATAATTCTTGAGTAAAATATATTTAAAAATGTATTTCGGACGTTGGATATAAAATTTCTCCATTCTCTTGAAAAATACGTCCGGCAGAAAGTTGACTGTACTTGTTAGCCTAAAATTTAATTATGCGCTCACTCGCCAAAAGTATCAACTGTCGCCTTGAATATGCAAATGAATTCGCGGTATCCGTTTATTACTTGACATAAACTTAAGCAGCTGTCCGTCTTTGGCCTTATCATAATCAGTGCAGCCAGAGTTAATGAATTGTATGGCAGAAGCTCACAGAATCCGTGCAGATGAGATTTTAATTAGCTAATTTATTTATGCGTAAAATAAAACAACACTAACACGAAAACAATTATTAATAAAGAAAACACCCTTGCACATTAGCGTAATAAAAAAAACTGAGCGTGTCGGCTTGGTCAATATCCATAAAATATTAACACAATATGGCATCGACGGCATCGCACTGATGGTGGATAATACTTGCGCTAGCAGCATGCCTCGAGTAGCCCTTTAAGTTAATAATTACGGCAAGGACATGGCAACACAAGTACATCAGGGACTGCCCTGAACCCTTGCCAGACAGATGACAGTAGCAGCCTCTTTCCCCCCTCAAGCGCTCGCTTCACCAATGTTAAAAATAATGTGCAGCAGAAAAAAAAATATATATATGAATATATAAATAAAAAATAGCAACACTCCTGTAATGGCACTTAAGGCATTATTTCTGGTATGCACAAAAGATGGCTGGAATTGACACTGTGTTGCGAATTCCAATCTTGTCTTCATAATTATTTGTATCGTTTGGGAGTGAGTGCAAAAATATTGTCCTTGCTTGGACCTTGTGGAAAGTCTGTCAACACATGTATTTGCCATTGAAGTGAATGTTAATACAATATGTGATACTTTTATAAATGTACAATCAATAATAATTAATAATTAGTAAGTGCACGCACAGTTTCGCTGTTGACCATATATTGCTTGGCTTGCATTACGGCGCCACATTAATCAAAAGTAATTTGCTGGCTCTTTACAAGGCGGCCAATGCCAGCCACCTGCCAACTAAGATGGCGAAAATGTCAGCTATAGTAAAAATGTTGGTCATTTTGCATGGCCAACGGAAATGAGAAGTCGCTCGGTCAATGTAAATGCGTATGTGTGTGTGTTTATGTGTGTTGTTAATTAACTGTTTTACATTAAGTGGCCATAAAGGCAGAGGCTGTTGTGCATTTTAGTCTATTTTAATGTGGCCACACAAATGGCAGGCGTGATCGGCTTGGACAATGAGCAGAGTCCAAAACCAGCCGCAGCAGCAGCAGCAGGACGAGCAGGAGCAGGAGCAGCATTAACAATGGCCCATTAGTTGGTTGTCGTTTTGGGACTGTTCTGGAACTTAAATGATTTACGAACGCTTTAAAGACCGACCATAAACGTGATGAAATTGTTGGCCTGTTTTTCTCCTCTCCTCTCCTCTCCTCTCCTCTTCTCTATGTTTATCCATTTCTCTTTTGTATTTAATTTAATTAAATACTTTAGTTTGGTATTTGGCAGTGCTGAATGGAATGGTTAATGCGGTCTCCGTTCTACATAAATTGTGGCAAACTCACTTGCTTTAAATTATTTGCGGCTAGTATTTCTTGTTACTGGGTCAAATGACTGAAGCATACGTAAATGCTGGAAATTGGTCAAGTGGTTAAGCCTGCAGCTGACCGAATACTATTGGTCTTTAGATTTATGTACTTGGGACTTGGTCCTTTTGAGCAGCAAAGTAAATCAAAATCTACAGCAAATTATTAGTTAGCAGTTTTGTATGGCATTTGGCCAGAAACTTTCAGCAGGTGTTTCCATGCTGCACGCCCACAAATCACAAACCAATGACGGCTAATTAGAGTGAAAAATAACAGCAGTGCCTCAAAAGTGTAACAATGACTTTTCCACAAAGAATTCTGAACTATTTTAAGACCCCCCCATCCCTCACTGCTAATGCTGCTTCCCCCTGAATCCAGTTCTCGCCTTTGTTCTAACTTATCAAGTGTAAGTGGCGGCAAACTTTTGGCCCACACAGCAACAAATTGTTTGCCTTAAACACAATATTTTAATGGGTTTTTCATGTAACAACACAAATCAAAAATTGAGTTTAATTGCATTTAAAATGTAAAATTAATCAATAAATTTTAAAATAGCTGGAATATTAATAATTTCGGGTTATTTTTTAACTTCTGATTGAATAAGTTAAAGCATTTGGAATACCTGTCTCAGTTGATATTTAAATATTATTACTTATACTTAATAAAATTAACTAATGCTCAACACAAATCAATATTAACCTGCCTAAAGTAAAATTTAAATAAAATGCCAAGCAAAAGCAAATAAAAAATTGTATGTTTTTCGGTTTACAAATAAAAGCAGTGTAAAATTAATTCAGCGCTTTAAAAACATGTAAATTCGAAATTTTTGTTAAAATTGTTTTGGCATTAAATTTAATGAAAATACAACTTTTTTTTGGAGTGCATTCTGTTGTGAGGTGAGGGTGGCACAATTTAAAAGAAGATTAAGCCGCAAACTGCTTTGGTAGCCATGTGGGCTTCTGTGCCGCTTCCCCTTGGCAATATCACAAGACGCAAGAGCTGAAAACTTTGCAGCCGGCCAAGGGACACGTAGCACCCACTAACACTAACACTAACACTAACACTGGCGGGACTATGGCGATTTCTCTGGCGACACTTGTCGAAAGTTGCGCGTAATTACGACGATGTGCGGCAAATAGGAGTGAGCAAGTGTTGGTGGAGTTACAGTTTTGTGTTGTGTCTGTGTGTGTGTGTGTGTGTGTGTGTGGGGGTCTTGTGTGTGTGGTAGTCAGTCAAAGTGGCACCATGCTGCTAGCTTGCTTTAGTTTAAGGACCCTCGATGCCCTGCAATAAAGTTGTTGTTTGGGGATGTCCCTTAGTGTTTGTGTTCATATAAAAAGTAAATCCATCAATGTTTGCATTTAATATAGTATCCAAAATCACAGCTCACTTTTAAGCTAGCTTTGATGTGAACAATTTAATAATAAAATTATTATTTAAGAGAAAATCAAAAAAAAATTCGTACAGGTTCTTGTATCAAATTTGGGTTAGTTAGTTAGTCAATATTAATGATAGACGATAGTAAATAAATCCGATTAATTTATTGGATGTAAAATCTGGTGAATTTTTAGAACGAGCTACAATTTTAGTTAGGCTGATAAATATTAAAAGTCATATTAATAATAGGAAACATAATTTAAAAATATTTTAAATATTACGTTGCTGTAAGTTTTCATTTGTAAGCATGCATCACTTGTAGATTTTTGTAACTTTTCGCCAACTTTTGATTTGTGTGCCCGCTGCAGAGCATTCAGTTGTCATACCAGGATTCGTCCTTTCAAATAACTTGAGACAATCGCAAAGTGTCGCCACAGAAAACTTTTGCTTGTGCTGCGCTGGTTTTTAGTCTCAGATTGTTTGGCCGTTGTTTGACGTTTCGGCTTTTGGTCTATGGCCATTGTTAGACGCACCCCCCCCCCCCCCACCACAACACAGAGTTGAACTTTATTACAAATTTAAAGAATTTCCATATATTAGGCAGCTGGGGCAATGACACGGGACAGCATTAATGTGGTTTTAATATAATGAAGCAACACTTAAATGACGGCTCACTCGAACGACAGACAATGAATGAATGAGACAATGAGCCGTGCGGTGAATCCGCAGACCATCAATCAATTTGTTTGGTATGAAAACTATAATAAAATCATTAGTCTGGTAATCCCTGAACGTTTTGCAACCGAAATCAAAATAAAAATCATCAGGCCAGAAATGATGATGAATGGTCCTGAATGGGGATCTCTGTTTGGTCATGGCACAATCTCTTTTTAATAAACAAAATATACACACACACACACACACACACACACACACACGCACCATGGTAACTATATGATAGGGAGCAAATGATTGTGTTGGCATGGCATGGTCGAGTGGCCAACACTCAGCAGCCACTGGGATCAGTAGCGACAACAACAACAACAATAGTTGGCCCTACGGCATCATTATCAGACAAAATAACTTGCATTGCAAGGCTGAAATGGTTTTATTTTCATTTCTTTCTTTCTTTTCTTTTTTTTTTTTGGCAAGCAAGAAAAATGAAAATGTTTAACGGGAAAAAATAAAATACTCACGTTTCTCTCCCAAGCGAACGTGATTCAATTTGTTTTGTTGGTTAGAAAACTAAAATAGCAAAAAGAATATATAACTAAAGCCAGCAAAGCAAACCAAACCAAAGCGAAGCAGACCAAAGCAGACCAAAGCAGAGAAAAGCAGAGAAAAGCACAACAAGCCAAAGCGTAAGCATGGCGAAAGCAAATTATAGCAATGAAATAGCAGCATTAAATGTGGGCGGTCGTCAGTGGTTGAGAATCGAGCAACTAACCAACCGAGAGCACTCTCGCAACCCCTTCCAAAGGGCTGGCAATGCGGTCAGCAGAGCAATCCCTGGAACTAAGATCAAGGCGCTTGGCTGGACAACCTAAGGTGCTCCTCATACGGGTTGCGGGCGGTTTGTCCAAACTATGCAAATAAAACAAAAGTAGGCAATGAATGAGCGGGTCGAGGAAAGTGGGTGGATTTAAAAGTTTTGAAAATCTTAATAAGTGCACAGCGAATTTTTATAAATAAAACTAATGTGCAACCAGAATACTAAATGCAAATATTAATAGAAGAAAATATATTTATTCAAAGAAGTTTTTTTTTAAAACCATTATCAGAGCTTTTCAATAATATATTTAGCTATAAAAAAAATAGTAAAATCTTATAAATTTTTTTATAATTAAAAATAAATTGCATAATATTAATTTAGGCTTTGATTTATTTTATTTGATTTATTAAATTGTAATAAGTAGTAATTAATTTAGTTTGGACTTAAAATTTAATCTTCAAATTCATAATATGTTTTTTTTACGTCTAAATACAAAACACAATTCGAATTAAGGCACAAAATGAGAAAAACAAATAAGGAAAATAAATCTAGGGGCATTAAATATATAATAGGGACTTGGACACCCATAAAAAAAAGCCCAAAAATAGTGGCATAGTAATGTGGAATTATTTCATATATTCTACTACTTCTACTCTTTTCAAAATTTCTCGCATCCCACTCGGGTTTGTCAACCAAATTAAGTTAAGTCTGTGTGGGCGGGGAACACGCCCACAAGCGAACATGTTGTGCGGTGTGTGAGTATTGTGCCGACTTTAAGGTCATTTTAAATTAGTTTTTGGTTGTGTTTCTGTTGTTTCTTGACAATTTTGTCTATTTTCATTTTGGTTTTGTTCATTTTTTTCTTCTTCTTCTTATACTTATATTTTGGGTTGTCTGCTTTGCGTTTTGGGACTTTGGTCAGTTGTTAGTTGAATGTTTGTCCAGAGAGTGAATATACATCGAGTGCTGCCGTTATGACAATTACGTAACACATTTGCGTGACGCAAGAGGGAAGCGGTGCAAAGGGAAACTTCAACTTATGCAGCCCTCAACTGGCCATACTTGAGCCCAGAGTGCTTACTCATGCCACATTTTCGATTTGCCCCCCTGAAAACACTCTCGATGACATGCCAATACACAAGAATATTTGTTTGGGGTCGATGTGTGGGGGGGGGGGGGTTGGGGGCAATAGGCCACGTGTTCAAGTGTCCGACAACATCAACAGCTTCATTTTGGGCCAAAAAGCAAAGTCAACGCCAAAATTAATGGTAGTCGAACAGAGTCGCAACCGATTGTTGACAACTGTTGTGTCATGTCGCAAAAAGTAATAATAAAATAACATTAGCCAAGTGCGTCACACACACTTTTGCCACCTGGCTTACAATACTTGAGTGCAGTGTGACCAGCTTAATATATTTTTTTTTTCGAATATTTTCTTTCTTTTTAATGTTATTTTTAAGTTTGCCAATTGACTTGATGTCATTTATTATTGTGTATTTTATTTAAACGCCTTTTACTATTTTGAGACCTTTGTCAATAACTGAGTTCCAAGGCTGAGACATGACAAGCCAGAACCTTTTTAAGACTTCATTAATAGAAATTGATTGACCAGACATGCTGACAATGCTTAAAAAAAAAATCTATATTCAATTAATGTAATATTGAACACGAAGAAATTTAATTTATATATTTTTGTTAGCATTAAATTAAATTGCATGTTGTATGATATAAAATTATAGAGACTTCTATTACGACTAATAATATAAAATAAGACCGTTTTTTCTTTATACTCAATTTAAGTATTTGATTGAATTTAGCTAGCTGTCTTACAACATCAACCTAAAACTTGTAACAATAGAGAAATCTTTCAATAATTTGCACAAAGCCGTTTTGTCATTTTCAGGGCACGCTCTGCCCACATTCACCCACTGCGCGACCCCGCCCCCGCACCCCCCTCATGCAGCCTTAGGATGTCAGTGGCAGACTTGGACATCGTCTGAGCTGATACTTTATTGGAATTGTCGTAAAAGTCGATAACATCAGGAGCAGCAGCTGGAGCTAAATCGCTGTTGGGCTCAGGTCACAAGCAATTTAATGTCAATTTTGGTATTAAATGTGCTGTCCGAGCACTTCACCTGCTGTTGCGCCACTCACCCACATGTCACAGAGAGAGAGAGCCGACTGTCCAACTGCCACACACACACACACACACACATAAATAAACACTCAGCATTATTGATGTAGTTTCAGATTTGACACAAATATCTTTTGCAAACGAATGTTGACACTCACCGCTGGAACTTGATTAAATGTAATTAATTTCTATCTTAGCTTTTCTCTCTTTGAAACACAAGTGTTGATTTATATGCAAGTTATGTGGATTTATTTGCTTAGCTGTACAGTAATAAAATTTAATTAGTATTCAGTATACTATTTATGCCCCTTAAGTTGTGCAACATTATTTTATCGACTGCCTGCAGATGGCGGAATGCAACATTATGTTGCGGCTCTTGTGGCTTGATGTACATAAAGTAAATTGTGTTGTTATGTTGAGGCACACACACACACACACACACACATACGCACAATTGTAAGTTGCTGCCAAACGCAGTCAACTTTTTGACTAGTTGTTTTTATTTACATCCAAGAAGTGGATACAAAAAGAATATTTCCCCGCTGCGTTTTGATTCTTCTCCGTCTGGCGTTGGCGTTTCAAGTTGAGAATTTGTAAACAACCAAAAGACGCAAACGAATCATGTACATATATGGATGTGGTTGTAAGGTTAACTTGCCACCAGCTGTAAACAAAAATGCCCAACGCAACTGCGCCACACATTTTAAATACTCTCTTAAATACAAAAATATGTTGAAATGTTAAATTATTTATTAGTGACTCTTATTTTTAGTTACATAATTTGTGTGCTTATAATTTGGCACCAGCTGAAGCAGGGAACAGTAATCCTAAATAAAAATGTATGTTAATTTTCAGGCAAAAAATTGTCTTAATTTCATGCTTTAAACTCATTGAAAAATATATGTTTTACTCAGACTTTGTTTAAGCACATTTATTAATTGCATATTTTATCTCGTAAGTGTTTTCAATATTTTAAGGGGATTGTTAAGCTGTCAAAAAATGTATAAGTCATTGTCCATGAATTTTACTTGAAATTATTTATATTCTACCTTAGAAAAATCACAATGTTTCCATGTGATATATATCTGTGCAACTCTATACAAAAATGTTGTATTGCATGTAAAAGCTGCCAAGCTAATAAAATATTTATGGTCGCCTTGAGCAGAGTATAAAAAATTGCAAACTTTTTAACACAGCATGTAAAAAGTGGAATTTAAGTCACATACGCATAGCTACAGGGTGGGAGGGGGAGTGTGGGGTGAGGGGTGAGAGAAGAAAAATTGCGAGAGACTGGCTACAGTTTGCATCAAGGCCAAGAATCAGCGTGTGTCCAAAACAAACGTACACAAACACGCAAACACATACACACACACACACACACACACACACACACACACACACACACACACACACACACACACACACACACACACACACACACACACACACACACACACACACACACACACACACACACTATATACACAAACACACACACACACACACACACACACACACACATACACACATACACACACACATACACACACACGTAGACACATTAAGTCTGCTGCATGTTTGTTTGTTGAGTCAGCTGTCGCCATTTTGTAACCATTTTTCCATGTCATACACCCGGCACACAAAGTGCTCACCTCCCACAACCCCCCCCTCAATCTGCATCTACATCTCAGTTGATTTTATTCTGTTGCCTTTGGGCTGATGAATTTTCCGCACGCTCTGCTTTGCTGTCTGCAAAGTTATTTTCCACTGTGTCAAAATGAAGAAAAACTCGTCGCTTGATTAGAAAATTTCCATGCAGCTATTTTACTGCCTCCTCTGTGACGCCTCTGTGACTTCTCCCATTCGCTTTCTCCAACTAAAAGTGGGTGGTTTGTACAGCAATTAGGCAAATTGTTCAGCTATCAAGCCAATATCTCCAATGACTTTCTAAATTCGTTTTAAACTCACACACATTTTGCCCACCCAAAACACGCTTATCGACTTGACTTGATTAACCTGGTTAGTCCGGGTTAGCTGACGGTGTTCGGACGGGGGTGGGTAAATTTAGTTTCTGGAGGCTCTCAGGCGTAATTACATTAACAATTCTGAAAACATTTCAAGCATGCGGGTGCAGTCCAAAACTCGTATAATGTCACTCCACTCAGCTGCGCCATTCAATGTTCCCCCGATACAAATCCATTATTCAGAACGTGGTGCAAACAACTCGTCCGGCAAGTACAACAACAACAACAACAACAACAACAACAACCTGTGATACGTGTAAGTAGCAGCGGCGTGTATAAAATCTCTTTGCCACATAGCTGGCCATCGCATGGCCTCAGCATATTTAGTGTATGAACTTGCTGCCTAACCTTGAGTGTGTGCGACTGTGCATGTGGCATTCAACCAGCTTCGGGGGTTCCAACAACAATAACAACTCGCCCCACTGGCACTCACACCCACATACACATACATAAGCGCATTCAAAGGTTGCACAAACATGTTGCTGCTTGAAACAGCATGGGGCACTTGGGTGGCTTACAATCAGATGCTTCGAGAGTTTGCTGCGAGTTTGCTGCAGTTGTTTCGGGTATGGCGGGAATGCGGAACAAAAACTGTCGGGCGACTGGGTACAATCTGTAATTAAGATTCGCCAAAAGTTGCGACAACAATGTACAAATTGTATGATTGAAATCATTTGGCAGATTTCAAGCGAAACTCATTTTGCAATGTTGTTGCTTAAGTTGATTATTCTTGTTGTGCTGGTAAGCAAAGTGTAAAAAGAAGACAAATATTAATAATTAAAATTATTAATCATAGATTTAGTAAACGGTCAACAAAGTCTTCTTTTAGAACTATTTGAGCTGTGCTGTGCCACTGCCAATCTTTTCCACTTGATAAAATGGTTTGAAACCCGACTCGTTTTGCGACATTCAGTCAACTTGTTATCGTTGACTGCCCATCAACAAACAGTGTGTGTGTGTGTGTGTGTGTGCAAGGGTTGCCCCTGGAGGCACTTGTGCTGCTTGCAACATAAGTCACACAGCGTTACATGGATGCAGTGCACAAAGCTCGACCATGTTTGGCGCTTTGTCACATTCTTTGCCACAGTCACAGCAGCAGATGTTGCGCCTCATTGGATTTCGTGAGCGAGGGGGCCCACTGTAAGTGGGCAGGAGGGGTTCTCTGTGTGTATTTTGCCTTGACAATCGCTGTTGTGCAGCACTCGGGGCGAGTAAACGACCAAAATCTATGCGGTTCCGGCTGAATTGCAGACGTAACCACCGCACGTTTGTTTGCCCCTTATATATTACAGCGATTTAGCATCGGTTGTACGCTCCATAACGCCTCACAAAATATACACCTTCAGCAACTAAGCAGCCTATGAAATTATCACAGCTTAATGCGGGGCATGCCACCCCCCCTCCTCCCACAAATCGATATAATTGCATTACGAACTTGCCATATAAGCGGATTACATTTACGCATGTTTGATGACAGCCGCTTGTCGCCCGGCAAACATTAAACAAAAATAATGTTGCCTGCTTTCAGACGCCGCTCATAAATTATAACAATAAAGACACCAAAGTGCACAAAAAATTATAAGGATAAAGGAATGTAAAAGGCGTAAGGCATCGACGTGAAGATAACCTGTAAGCATTTTCTAGTTTTTAGAATGTATTTATTAATTTATTTACATATATTTATTTTAATGTATTTATTAATTAAAGCAAAAGTTATTATTATATAGCAGACTTCCTCGATGTGTGTTTTTTTTTAATATTTGGAATATTCGATTGTCTCTTTGTCAAAAAAGCGTACAAAATGTTAATAATATTCTTCATTTGTATTAAATGAGTTCTTGGCAATTTAATTTCTACATTTATATTTTTTTTTATATATATTTAAAAACCCGAAATAAATAAGTTTCTGTATACCCATATTTTGGATGTCAATTGTGCACAGGGTGTGGAGCAAAACACGCATTTATATAGCATTTGGGCATAAAATCGCTGCGTTTGACTTTGCCCCCAAGGTTTGCTGATAATTTACCCACATAAATTAACCAAAGTTGGTGGACTGCCCCCAGAAATCAAACACATACATTAGAGATGAGGTCAAATATAGGCATTGTATAGGGTTCCGATTGGTTGGGTCACACGGGAAAAATTAAAAATACTGCTGAATAGTTTTCGCTTTGTGTGCGTGTGTGTGTGTGTGTGTGTGTGCGTGTGTGTTACGGCATGCAATCTGTTAATTTTGGCCAACTTTGGTTTGGCTATTTATAGCTTTTACTAACTGCCTCTTTTGCCCGCTCCTCAATGACGACTGCCTTCATTGTGTATTGATGCGCCCTCATGTGAAATAATTGGCGCTGTTGTCCAACGGCGTTTAATAATTCATCTATGTGTGGGTGTCTCCCTGTGTGTGTGTGAGCCAAGTCGTGATACTTCTGCTGCTGCTGCTGTTGCAAAGGCTATTAAGTTGTGAACTCAATTGCCAGATGACTAAGCTTGCTGGCAATTGCCTGAATTACAGCCAAAAAGCGAAAACGCCCTAAGAAATATGGCTTGCCTTTTCTCCAAAGGGAGTTTAGCGAAGTCGGCTCAAAAGTGAATAAAATTGAATTTATAGGCGATTTTCCGATAAGGTCAACTAAATGATATGTTAGAAAAGTTTTGTATTTTTATAAAATTGGCTGATTTAAGGTCTTTTAAAATTGTAATTTGATACCTTTCGTTTTTGTTGTATGTAATATTTAAAAACATTCAGTTGTTATTTTAAAATTCACTTTATTTTTGAATCAACATTATGTTACAATATTTTGTTTTTTCTTTTTTAGTTTTCCATCATATTAATAAGTTTTTTGACATGTACCATTTTTATTTTTCTTGTTAGCTTATGATTTAAAAAGCCGTTACACATATATGCTTTAAATTATTTTTAATAATTTCTCAATTACCAAATTCAGTTCCAAATTTGTTTTTTTTTAGGAACTAAGCAAACTTTTATTTTTCTGTTAAATAAATAAATTGTTGTGTTTTAAAATATATTACATACTAAATAAAAGAGAAGCGTTTTCAGCGATTTAAATAATTAAATAAAATAAATTGCGAAATAGTATTTTAATATGTAAAAACTGATCACAGCAAATTGTTCTGAATACCCAAAAAATAAAGAGCAAAATATAGGCAACAACAATCTTGTTGTGAAATTTTGAAATATTCCTTTTTATATATATATATTAATCTTACGCTATTAATTTATTGTATTTTCTTTAATATTTCCCAAAAATGTATGTACATAAAATATTTGATTTAAAAATTTTTCTAAATGTGAACCAACTTGTGATAATTTGTTTTTATTTTGAATTCATTTTCTAACAATAAATTATTTATCTAAATTGTAGTATATTTATTTCTAGTGTTGCAAATACTTAAATTATAAGGATTTCTCTTTCAACTTTTACATTGTATTGTTTTTTCTTTTTTTTTGTAACTTCATAAACCAAAAATTTTATATTTTTCAACTTTTTACAATTTATTCCAAGACTTACAATTAAATGTTGAGTTTCGGGCTGTGTGTGACTTTTGGCTCGCTCCTGTGTGTGTGTGTGTGTATTAGTGTGTCAGTATGAATTTACATACAAATGTGTGTGCGTGTGTGTGTGTGTGTGTCTTTTGACGCTGTTAGTTGATGTCAAAACGTTGCGCCTAGAAATAATTGTGTATTAGTTATGGGAGTGTGAATGTGGGCGTGTCTTATGTGCTTTATGCTAAATTAAAATTTTAAGTTAAATTTTAAATTAGGCAACAAATTGAATTTGTCGAGTATTTTCATTTCCCCATGATAACATTTAGTTCTTGTATTTATTGTAATTGAAATATTCTGAGTTCGCTTTACGCAGTTGTTGTCTTTTTTGGCATGCTTCTTTTTTACTTACTAAACAAAAGTTTTCCTCTTTTTGTTTCTTTGAGTAAGTTGCCTTAAACTTAAAGGACTTCATAATAGGAGTTTTCTTGTTGTTGTTGTTTATGTTGTTTATGTTGTAGCTGCTGCTCTTGATAAACGCAGTCAGTTTGGATATGTCTCATTTCATATATATGGTCTGATAACGGTGTCTTTCAGACACATACTGTGCCCGGATCTCGTAACGGTGCCTGAGGCGGGAAAAGTAAATAGAGAAATTTGTTAGAAATATGTTTATCGTGTTTGCAAGTGAGAAGTTATTCAAAGAAAATATTATTTTAAACATAATCTATTCTAAATATGGCAAAACAGCTGTGTAAACAAAAGAACTAAAAATATAAATATTATCAGTAATTATAAACTATACAAAAATAAATAAGCTATTGTATTCAACTCAAAGAGCAATGTAAATTTCATAAAAAGCTAAATTTCCAATTAGGTTTAATCATACAATATATTATAATAAATGTATAGAGTGATTAAGTAATTTAAATAAAATAGGAAAAAATAAATATAATTGAGAATGATGTTGTATATTAAACATTTACAATCTAAGTAAATAAATAAACAGATTTTACAATAATTTGCATTGATTTCAAATGCAAATTTCTGTGGCATTCAACCACAATGGAAAATCTCGTTTAATGACATTTTGCTTAATTTAGCATAATTATTCTGTTGTTTTTCACCACCAACAGCAAAATTAAGCATGCTAATTAAAAATGGTAAAAGGCGAGACGAAAAATGTGAAATTCAATTTAATTTAAACATTTTAGTAAATTATTTGAAAATTCTGCACATTGCACATTTTTGCCGCTCTATTGGCACATTTAAACTGGCCTCTTTTGGCAAATTGGCCAATTGATGTGCAAACTTTGATTGCATTGCATTAAAGTTGCCATTCAATTAATGGGCATGGCCCAAGGGAGGCGGTAAACTGCTCTGTCAGTTAGTTTTCAGCAAATAATTGGCCACTTCGGTTATGCGGCTTTAGGCGATTTATTAACTCGCCATAAATTAAATCATCGAGCAATAAAAACGTAATTATTCGCAATAAACGTTGAAAAAAATATAATAATACCAATCGAAATTATTGTGGGTATTTATTTACTTAACCTGCCACAACTTACCTTTCGTTATGTTTATAGTTTTGTTCATTTTTTGTTTTTTGTTTGTTTCGCTCGCAGCGTGCAAAAATGCATAAATCAATATGGATAAATATACGGTGAAGTCATGTGTGTTAACGGGATTATATATATGCAATTTATGCATAATTGTCTTAATTAAATGTGAATAGCTTTTAGTGGCCTGAGAGGAAAGTACGAAAGGCATCTCCGGGCTACCGAAGCATAAAAACCATTGCAGATACAACATTTATTCAACTGCATATCAATTATTATTTAGTAAAATATTTTGGTCCGCAGTGCTGATCAATTTGAATATAATTTTTTTTTTTTGTTAACAAATGTTTTTACACTATTTTTAATATGAATACATTTGTAAACAGACTACATAACGTTACGACAACTTTACATTTATTGTGTTCGTACAGACAGAAAATCAAGAGGTAAATTTATATATATTTCGTATGTAGAGCACCAAAGTCAGTTAACTTAATCAAGTAAACTAGTTAGAGGTGTCAAACTTAGTTTAAAATAATTTTAATATAAATTTAACTTTTGGCTACCAAATTGAAATATTGTAAATTCTAAAAATGTCAGTTTTGGAACAGTTAAAAAGGGTCACCACCATAGTCGCCGATACGGGTGACTTGGAGACAATTAAGTTGCTTAGACCCACGGATGCAACCACAAATCCATCGCTTATATTAAATGCCGCCAGTATGGAACGCTATAAATATCTAGTAAATGATGCAGTCAACTATGGAAAAATTAAAGGAGACTCAATGGCCAATCAAGTCGAGGAAGCCATGGATTATTTATGCGTGCTGTTCGGAACTGAAATATTGAAAATAATACCCGGCAGAGTCTCAACTGAAATTGATGCACGTCTTTCATTCGACACGTTGCGAAGCGTGGAAAAGGCCTTAAAATTGGTTGGCTTATATAAAACATTTGGCATTGGGCGAGATCGTGTCCTCATCAAGCTAGCCTCAACCTGGGAAGGCATAAGAGCTGCCGAAATATTGGAAAAGGAACATTATATTCACTGTAATCTGACGCTTCTATTCGCATTGGTTCAGGCTGTGGCCTGTGCGGAGGCTGGCGTCACATTAATCTCACCATTTGTGGGTCGTATTTTGGATTGGCATGTGGCAAATACAAATACCAAAACATTTAAGCCACTGAATGATCCTGGCGTCATATCCGTTACCCACATCTATAATTACTTTAAGAAGTATGGCTATAAAACTTCGATTATGGGTGCTTCATTTAGAAATACGGGCGAGATCAAAGCATTGGCTGGATGTGATCTGCTTACGATAAGTCCAACTTTATTAAATGAATTGAATGTTGATCAAAATGATGTTCCAATACAATTATCCGTATCTAAGGCTAAAAAGCTGATTATTGAAAGAATGTGGCTTTCTGAAAACAGATTCAGATGGCTAATGAATGAAGATGTCATGGCCAGTGATAAGCTGGCGGAGGGCATCAGAAAATTTACAATGGATACGTTGAAATTGGAGAATTTACTAAAATCATTATTTTAACATATTGGATAAGAAAAATCGAAGACTTCTTAATTATTACATTTACTTTGGTTACTTTTATTTTCATCAATAAATTTTCTTTTTTTTTATTTTCTCTATACTCAATAAATTGATAAGCGCACATCAATAGTTTTGTTGACTTATAAAATAATATTTAGAATATGATAAGTTTTATGATACAACAAATTTAACTTTTAATTATTAACACTCAGATATCAGCAAGAATGGCACATCTCTCAACTTGTACTTGAATTACTTATGTATAGTTTATACTTAGCCCGAAACAATAAAACTTAAATAAATTGCCACATGCTCTGGTCTGGAATGCAGATGTGGCTTAAACCCTATTGACTACTTAGCCATCTATGTACAACATTTAGTTCTAGCTTAAGTTTAGTTTAAACATCTTAAAATCTAACATAACTAAAGTCATTTGGATTTGGATTTGAATTTGAATTTGTCGCTGACGTCACTATTGACCCGCTTACCTCTTCTTCAGTTGCGGAGGCGTATCGATTAATCGGCGCATTCTTCTCCAAGCTGAACGTATCCTCAGTGGTCTTATTGTACGTGGGATTCACAAAGTTCATCGTATTGCCGGGCTTCGAATATCTCTTGATAAGGACGTAGGTGAACTGTCGAGTAAATAAACACACAAATTAGTTGCCTTCGCAAATGCGGAACAAATAGCCGCTACTTACGCATATAATAGCCGTTCCAGCAATGAGTCCGCCTATGACTATTAGCGCTATTTTGCCGGAGTCGCTGCCCGTGGTTTGAGTCGCCTCTGTGTTGCTGCTGTTGTCCGGATGTGTCGCGTTCTTAGCGTTGCCAGTGTCTACAAGGTCAAAATAGAAGGAAAATAAGTGTGAGTTTTATTCATTTTAAACTATAAATATATATTTTATACCACAACCAAAATTAGTACACAAATAAAAAGAAATTATTATAATTTCTATTAGAAGTAGTTTTAAATTGAAGAAAACACCATATCCAATCAAAAAATATACATTTCCCAAATACTAAACATCTTTACACACATTTAATTAAAAGTAATCAAATTACTTTCTTTAAAAATCTATTTCAAATGTTTCTTTAACATAATAAATTAAAAATTAATCCAATAAGATAAGTCGATTATTTGGAGTAAAATGTTTTAAGCACATTCTCCTAGAAAATGTCCTTAATATCTCTTAATAAGCATTAGCCAAAGTTAAATTCCAAGAATTGGCCAAGGATTCCCACTTGATTTGTCCTTGCTTCTGTTTTGTTTTTGCTTGTTTTGGTTATCCTGTCCCAACCAAATATAATTAAAATATCGCATTTTTCCTTTTTTTAGGACTGCACCGAAAAAAAAGTCAACGACATCCCTTGGTGAATATTTTCGTCGTATTCCTAGCTCCTCCAAAACTCGTCTCCACGTCCGTTTTGTGTACCCGGTTTTTTTTTTGTTTTTTTTTTCAGTTGTCAACTTTTTGTGTCACGCTTTTTGCCTTTTGTTAGGTTGTTGTCTGTGCGACAGGAAGTTGTAGGATTTTTCCGCTGTCAACATAATTCGTTTTCATATTTTCCGTTTAGAATTTGTTCAAAAGTTGAGACGAGGACACGGGACACGGGACACGGAACGCGGGAAGCAGTACGAAGAACGCGTTCGTCTGGCAAAGGATGTGCCGCATTTAACGGCATCGCACGAACTGTCGCCTCTTCATCTGCGACTTATTATTGTTCATCTTTGGCGCTTTTTGTTCTTCTTGTTGATTTTATTAATTTTTGTTTTTGTTTTTATTTTTTTTTGTGTATATAGCTTGTTGGAATTTCCATGAACTGAAAACTGGCCGCCCACCAAACCGGATCAGTACGTGAATCTGACGCATATGGCATGGCGGCAGGCGGCAGGCAGCAGTCAGCAGGAATTATCATTAGAAGTTGGCCGTGGCAACAGCTGCAGAGCATCAATTCTCAGCGGCAAGCGGAACGGGGGAAAGCCAAAGAAAGATGATGATGAAAATTTGTAGGTTGCGCTCTGCGTAGGTGCTAGCAATTTATTTCAGACACTGAAGTGGCTAAAGAAAAACAGTTGGAAAGCTCTACGCACATTTGCCACATTAATTGCACGTTGTGCGTGTGTGTGTGTGTGTGTGTGTTTATTCTAATAAAATATTATAAGCCGCCGTCATATATATATATACTTCATATTCTGTTTCCAACACGGCTAAAAAGGTTACACACAGCTGTGAAATAAGCCGAATTTAATATGCAAAAATATTCCACAAACAGAATTTCAAAATATTTCCAAAGTTTTTTGCCAGTATTACAAATTTAATTAATTATAACAAATTAAATGCATTTGCGTTCAATCAGAAATGGTTGTGTAAATACTCAAATATCTGTGACATTTGTAATTTTATACAAATATTGTTTCGTATAAATATTTTAATACTTGCATTCAGTTTTGGGAACACCCCTCGGATTGCCATAATTTATGTACTCCCATAAATGTCATATATTATTTTGTGGCGCCCTAATCTATAGCAAATGCAATTTACCTGCTCCGCCGCACAAAACAACAAAATGTTCCCCAAATTTATTTCTGCGCTCTTTTTTTTTATTTATTTATTTTTTTTTTATAATCCTGCACATGTGTTTCATATGGAATTTTTTTTTGTAAAGAGACTCTCACACGTAAAGTGTGTCTGCCACCAGGTGCGTGTCTGTATTTTTTTTTTCGAACGAAATTCACATAAAATTTCGCGATAAAAATTCCCGCTAAGCAAATGAAATAAAAAAGGCACAAAAGTGTTGCCATTGGGGATGTCACCTTATGCTTTTTGTTATTTCGATTAGATAAAGAAAAGTTGAAAACTTTTGTCGGATAAACTTAGATAGAGAAATTGTGTGGCATTCGTTGCCTATTTAAAGCATTCCACGTTGCAAAGTTCAGTTGCAGCCAGTGTCAAGTCATAAAATTTGCAAACAGCTTCTGACCAACAGAGCAATCACAAATTTACCCCAACCCCACCCTATCCCAACCCGCTGCCAACTTTATGTGTTGGCTATTAAAAATGTAGTCGATACTGCCAAGAGTTTATGACGATTCGTGGCCCTGTCTATCTGTCATTTCGCCTGCCTTATTTGCACAACTTTTCCTGCGCTTAATTAAGCAATATAAAATGGGCCGTTTCCAGGGGTGTCCATTTGGAGCTGCTCGATTTTGCTACTTACAGTTACAATTTTCGTTCTTTCAAATATCAGTAACTGTTGATATGCACAATTACAGTTATTATGTAAATGATTTTCAGTTACAGTTATTACTTTATAATATCAGTCAGGCTGTCAAAACAGCAACTATTATGTAAATGAATTTCAGACCTACAAGTGAAATCATTGTATTTTTTTAAGCAGGCTAAAAGCATAATTAATTTTCGTATTTTTTAGAAAAATGTAAACTTAACTCTTTTTGAATATATAATTCTTTATATTCGAATTATGTATTTTATAAATGCAGTCACAGTTTTAATCACAGTCACAATCACTGTGAATATTGCTCAACGCTGTTGGCCATAATAAAAGTAGCGCAAACCACTAATTGAAATTGCAGTTATGGCCAGCTTGCCTTGGCTTGGCCATCTAATTGAAATAGTCCTTAACTAGTTTATAGTTATTTACTTGATCCCTTGCCACTTCTACCATCTTTTGAGCTCAGCAAACTTTTGCCTAAGCACTCCAACATTAAGTCCTGCGAGTCCTTAACTGCTCTCGTCATTTTCCTTTGGAATTGTATTGCAGCTGAGCGGGATTGCGGAATCGTAACGGTATTTTCTTGAGCCGCTTAACGTTTTCTTTCGAGCTGTATTTATTTCATACTTTTTTTTCTCCCCATTTCCTTTTTTTTTTTTTTTTTTTCTTTTTAATTGACGTAATTAGAGGCATTTGAATGGGAAGCCAAGTGGTCAGCTCGACAAGTAGCTGATTTGGGTAGGCATAGAAACCAACAAAGTGGTCTCTGCCACCAGCATATTTTTATGGCCAAATATGTACATTAACCGTGGTCACAAAGGCATTTTTAAGGGACTAGCAGCACACAAATATTAAAGCAATTGTCAAATATGCCAAAAGTGTTTAAGTAACTTGAAATAAATAACTAAATGATTTTGTCTATATTATATATGATTGCAAATAAAAGTAGACACTTAAATAAAGTATCAACTTGATAAATCAGCTAAAAAAAAACTCTGCCTAAATTGTCTTTCAAGTTTAACATGCAGAAAAAGGCAAATTGTCTGACAATTTTTTTTATTATTTGATTTCAACGCTATTTGCTACATATTATTTTTTATGTTTTATTGTAATTGCAATTGTCTGACAATTTTATTTTTTATTTCAACGTTATTTATTATTTTTTTTATATTTTATTGAAACTCTGTGTTCACTTCTAAGAATTGCTGTGCATCGCCTTTTATCTTTTATCGCTTTGAATTGTAACGAAAAGTAACGACTAATAAAATTGGTTTCCCAATTGGCCTCATTAACTGGCGACGAGACAATCAAATGTAATCGATACATAGATGAAAAAAAATATATGCTTGCATGTGTTGCATACTTTTGGCGGACACTGTGGTAATTTATTCTTGACTTTCCGCCACGTTTTCCACATTGCTGGCTGTAGGTGTTGACAGAGCCAATTTTCATGCTGATGGATGCGAGTGAATGTGTGACTGATGTGGATGATGAATATCTGGTTAAACTATTTGCTACTCCTCCTATAACCTCCACATCTCCCACTTGCTCCCCTATTGCTATTGGCCATGTCGTTGATGTGTACAATTTAATTTCATGGCGATTTGTTAAGCGACGATGACAACGCTTGCCAGTCAGCCAGTGAGCTGCTGCCTCTGTGGCTGTCAGCCGTTCATCATCGGCATCCACATCCACATTCACATCCGCATCCGCATCAGCAGCCCCATTCGCATCGTTCGCATTGTCATCGCTTTTGGCAGAGTTGCGCACAAATTGCATGCAGAAATGCTTGGGTGTAAGTGTCATAGGGTTGTCGCTTGAGCGTGGTGTTGCCTTTGAGCTTGTGTGGCATGGGTTACGGGCAGTGGCAGGGGGCGGGGGAGGGGGAGGGGAGATTTGGGTATTTGTGTGGCAACCATTGTTGCCATTAAACATGTCACTAGCGCATCCTTTTTGGTGGTTTTATCCCTTCCATATATTTATGTATGTTTTACGTGGCACAACATTGTTGTGGCTGTGTGACTGAGTGTGTGTGTGTGTGTATGTGTGTTTGTGCATTTTGAGTGATTATGTCGATATCATTGATGTTGATTTATTATGATTACATCTGAGCGTCGGCGTTGCTGAATGCATATGTAAGAAATTGCCGTGACAAATGGCACACAAAATTAAAAACGAGAACGTGAAACATTTATATGTTTAAGTATGTATGTGTGTATATGTGTGTGTGTGTGTGTGTGTGTATGGAAAATATGCAGATATCACAATAAGACATTAAGTTATAAGTGGATAACAGAAGAAAACAATGGCAAACCAGGTAAAAAAAAACACGTAAATAATGAGACACATATAAATTTTACGAAAACAATCAGAAAAAAAAGGTTTAATTAATAATAATAATAAAATAGCTAAGAAAAACCAATATCTAAAAAAATATAAAAGTGGACGTATTAATAATATTGTAAACATATTTATCACAAATATTATTTTTATGTTAAATTAATTTTGCATTTTTGATTTAGTGCAAACCATAACCAAAAAAGGGAAATCATATAAATAAATAATATAGTTTTCCAATAAAATAACCATTTGTAATCACAAATACAAGTTGCCGACACCAATAGAAATGGAAATGGTAAATAAAATTCATACCCGGCGCTAAGCTTGCCACTTCTTGTGGCAATTTCGCGGATTTTGGCTTTGTTGTCGTTGTTATTGCAGGTGGCAAATTGTGTTTTTCATGTGATTTTGTTGTTGCATTAATGCGCTTCGTGGGTGGCACGGGGGGGCGTGTGTATGCTATCAAATTGGACAAACATTAAATTTTGAACAAAATAAATATAAATAAAGCAAAAGTAGAAGAAAAAAAAAGGAAACCAAATGGAAACAACATCAGGGCACATGTTAATGGCCTTAATAAGGATCAACTGCCGCGTGGTGCTGGTTGCAGCAACCACAACAAGGACACGTCGCCATTCAACCGCGAACGCAGCGGTCCGTGCTGAAAATTACAGTTGCTACAACGAATACATCGAATGCGTTTACAAAGTGCATTTTAAGCCGGCCCTCACCCCATCCCCCATTCCCCCGCCCTCCTCATGATTACCCAAAAAAATGGCAAAGCTACTTACGATCTTCGACGCACATGAGGCCATCGGGCATGAGCTTGAGACCGGTGGGACAGGCGCAGGAGATGCGAGGACTGCGCTCATTGATGCGCGGCGCCGGCAGGCAAAGATGTGAGCAGTGACCATTAACCGATTGGCAGTGATTAATGCCATCGGGCTGTCTATACGGATGATACACATGGATGACCATCGGATGCAGGAGCTGTAAGTGAGTACAAAATGTAATAAGGAAGGATCACCCTGTCTATGTATACCCACCATATGCAGAGCTGTGATGGGCTCAACATCTGCACCAGTAAATTTGTTGGCCTTGAAGACGGTCTGCTTGTCCCAGTCGGACCAGTAGATGTAGTCCTCGAAGGTGCTTATCGAGAAGGGATGTCGCAGGTACTCCGTGGAGTACAATATCTGTCTGCGCTGTGAACCATCGTAGTTGGCCGAAGAGATGACGTTCAGCTTGCCATCCACCCAGTAGATGCGCTTCCTCACCAGATCCAGAGTGATGCCATTGGGCCACTTCACATCATAGTTGATGATTGTGGTGCGATGGGAGCCATCCATGCCGGCGCGTTCAATGCGTGGCGAGGCTCCCCAGTCCGACCAGTACATCCATCCCTCAATGGGATCCAGGGCAATGGAGCGTGGTATGTCCAGTGCATCCTCGATGAGCACTTTGCCCATGTTGCCGTCGAAGTTGGTCAGCTCGATGGTGCACTTGTGGGTGTCCGTGTAGTAGACATGATTGTAGATCCAGTCGACTGCAAGGCCATCCGACGTAACCGAGGATTGCTTCAGGACCACCGTCTTCTCGTTGCCCTCATCGATGGGCGCCTTGTAGATGCTCTGTGTGGTCACATCGCTCCAGAAGATCATGCCCGTGCGGAAGACAAAGTCCAGCGCCGTCGCTGACTTGGTGTTGTTCACAATCGATGTCATCTCCATGTGATCCAGCGCAATCTTGCGTATATCATGACGACGTGCCAGGAGCAACGAGGCGTGTCCTTCGGTTGCCTTGCAGCGTGTGTGATTCCGAGGATCTCGCCTGTAGCCCACCTCACACTCGCACTTGAATCCGCCCACTTCATTCACACAGATCTGGGAGCAGACACCTGGTTGCTCGCACTCATTGACATCGATACAGGTGCTATTATCACCAGACAATTTGTAGCCTTGGTTGCACGTGCAGCTGTAGCCCACCAAATGGTCCACACAATGATGCATGCAGCCACCGTTTCTCGAGGCGCATTCATTGATCTCACATTTGCCAGCCGGCTCATCCTCGCCATCGGGGCAATCCTTGTGCATGTCGCACACCTTCGACAGAGGAATACACTGTCCGCCACCACAATCGAATTGGCTGGTGGCATTGCAACTTTTGGGTTGAGCCCTCAGCCTGCAGTCGCGTTCATCGCTGCCATCCGCACAATCCTTCTGCCCATTGCAGGCCAGATGGCCGGCAATGCACCTGCGATCGCCACACTGGTACTGATCCGGTCTGCAGGTGATGTTCTTGCATATGGAGTCATGCTCATCGTCACCGTCTGGGCAGTCCTGTTCCCCATCACAGATCCAGTCTTGTCGCACACAGGTGATGCGATCCTTGCACTGAAACTCATTCACCAGGCAGGGCGTCACAATTGCCACTGATTTGCCACAGTTCTGCAAAAATTTTATTAAAATTTAGAGTACAATTTAGCAAAGTGAAGAACTGCAATTTTAATTAATCTTTTGTTTGATTTATTAATAAAAATATAATATATATATTTATTTATTATTATTATTATTTTTATCTAAGAGGCATAATTTAGGCAATGAAATTGTTGGACTGCTGTGCAAAGTTAACTTTAAAAATGCATTTTGGACCATTGCCTGTCAAAGCAGCAGCTCTGCACACACACACACAGACGTAACTATTTATATATATACTATTTATATATATATATATGTGTATATGTATTGTAGCTCGCTTCATCCGTGGCTGGCATCCCATCTTTAGTTGCATACTTTTCGGAGGCTGCTCGCAAAAATGTTCACATTTTTTTGCGCATAGTTTTTCCGCTTTCAACAAGCAATTTTAGACATTGCGTTGCTGCTTGCTGCGACCGCCGTCGCTGCCTGCTTGCCTGGCTGACAACAACAACAACAACAACAACAAAAGCTGCGCGCATCGGTCACATAACTGCTTATGCAAGCAGTTGCCAGCTTCAAACGCTGACGTCGATGTCGACGTCGACGTCCAAGTCGACATTGCCGGCTTTGAGTAATGCTTCAGCGCTGCATAATTTATGCTTCGCAGTAAGCATATAAAAATATATATATTTGCACGAGGGTTGCTCAAACACTTTGACAAAGGACTATAACTGAGCTGATTTTGCTGCTTATTTTACATATAATTTTAAAATAAAATAATTTTTTGATATTAATACTTAGTGAAGCAATAACAATTACAACAATTTTGTGTTCATTATAAATGATGACAATTTATGGCGAATATCTAGCAATTTTTGTCAGCTGAATTTGTGGAACAACTCTCGCATTTGTGTTTGTTTAGTAGAGCTTAGTTTATATCCAACAAGTATGATTAACAATGGTAACTTACGCGCTCATCTTCGGCATCCGGGCAATCGGGATCGCCATCGCAAGTCCAATTTTTGTGAATGCAGGCGCCATTGCTGCAGGTGAAGGAGTCCGCACTGCAAGCTTCTTTAAAACAGTTGCGCTCATCGCTACCATCGCCGCAGTCATCATCATGGTCGCAGACCCAACGCTGCTGAATGCAACGGTTATTGCTGCAGGTGAACTCATCGGAGCGGCAGGTGGTAGCTGTGGAAATCATCATCTTTATGTCAGACGAAATTTGTTGGACGTGTGTATGTGTTGCGTGTGTGTGTGTATTTGTGTGTGTATGTGTGTGTGGAGGAGGATTATCTAGTAATACTTATGGCAATGAGTGTTCATGCTAGTATGAGTATGGGGTTAACAATTGTGAAGAGTTAGGTAATAAAAAAGCAAGCCAAAACTAAAACTATAACTAAAAACCAGCAAAAACAGAGACTGAGAAATGTGATACATAACTCAACCAAAACCAACACCATTATAAAAATTGCTAACGCACAGCGCCAAGGAATAAAAACCAAAAGAGATTTGTTGCCACAACAACAACAACAACAACAGCAAATAACATGAACATGTAACCAAAAAGTGTGTGCGTTGGTGCGTGTGTGTGTTTGAGTGTGTGTGTGTGTAAATATTTGTGCTTTGTTACATGTGTATTGTTTAGGTAAGTAATTCAAAATTGTTGCAGCAATGTGTAGCACACTTATGGCCAGCAAAATTGAGTGTGTGTACACACCAACACACACACACACACACACACACACACACACACACACCGACACACATATGCAGCAGAGGTTTAGTTACAGTTACAACTACAGATTAAAATTTTGATGGCTTACTGCACGTGGCCTCATCGGAGCCATCGCTGCAATCTTTGCTCTGATCACACATCCAGGCCAACGGTATACAACCCACATCGCCCCCTTTGCAGGCAAACTCATCCTGCCCGCAGGGTTTGCTCTCTGGAATATACAAATAGATGATGGAAATAAATGTGTTAGTTTTACATGCTGTTGCCCAATGATGAGTCGTTGAATATTATTTCAAGTTTATGTCCTGGATAAAAAATTATTATGACTTAAAAATACCACATTAAATTATAAACTTAATTATTGTAAATGTTCGCAGTTCTATTAAAAATAAAAATAAATCCCACAGTTAAATCAGTTTGTTAATTTTAATAAAAAATGAAAGTGTGTTTTTAAAAAATATTCTCTTTACAAATTTTAACACATTTCAAAAATTGTTTTTCTCATTGCGAAATTGTGAGCCTGAAAGAAAAAAAGTAAATTCAAATATTCTTATAAAATATGCAAAATATGTACAAAAATGTCAAAAAATCATGGCAAAAAAACAATCGAAACAAAATAATTGAAATGTGTTTACCAGCAGTAACGAGCAGAAAAAATTGCTGTACAAATAACCAGGCTTAAATTTCGAGTTAACCCATTGGCCAAAATGTCTCTTAACTGACTGATTAAAAGAATTTTTCGTCTTTTATATATATGTATGCACAATTTGTATGTATGTCGAATGGCTTCTAACTGCTGCCTAATGGCGCTGCTTAGTTAAATCTTTGATTACTGCATCACTAGCACATTTGGAGGCGTGTTTTTCTCTTGGAGATCTGCCCATGATTCCATTGGAGTTGCTTTGGCAGTGTAATTAAGTTTATAAGAAACAGCAGGAATTGAAGTCAAAGTCCAATTGTGGCTGCCACATGCCAAGCAAGTAATAAACATAGTTGTCGTGCCAGCACACACACACTCGCACACACACACACACACACACACACATGTACACTCGTTTAGAAATATAGGACAACTGGTAGATGGGCTAAGCGGGCCACATTTTATCTAGGCAGTAATTAAGACATTATCAGCCAACACTCCATAAAGTTAAAACGCGCACATGCGTATACATTAAAGCAATTATCACACACAGCCAAACACACACACAGACTCCCACACACACACACACACACACACTAACACACACACACAGAGAGATTCATGCATTGTAATAAAAGCCGCCTTGTTGCCTGAAACTTTCATTGAAGTTTTACCAGACAGACCTTTACCAAAGCGTACAACACACACACGCACACACACACGCACACACACACACGCACACATAAAAACGCTTTGCGTTTAACCCTAAATGCGTCTTATTTTTTTTTTTTTTGTACTTGCTTTTGTTGCTTTTGCCTGGCACTCGACGCGTTAACTGAATGTCCTTTGTTTTGTGCTTTCTTCGGCTTCGCTTGATTTGGCTTGATAAGATTATGTAATTCCTGCTGTGTGTGTGAGTGTGTGTGCGAGTGTGCCCTGGGCCATAAAGGTTCATAACACCACATGCTACACACACACACACACACTCGCACTTGGATAAATATGCTTTTTGACGCTGTTTTGTTTGTTTTGTTCACCATTCTTTGCCGCGTTACCTTTTGCGCAAAACTTGTTTGTTTTTCGTATTTCTGGTTTTTCTTTTTGTTTTTGTTTTTTGCCACCTTCAACATCGTTGCAAATAAATTAATTTATTATTATTTGATATTTTGCATGCACAACATGTCGCATTCGTGATATGACTTAAATTTGAATTTATTGCAGCCATCGAGCGTGCAAACGCGTTTTTTTTGGCGCGGAAATTCAACAGGAATTGCAAAAGTGTAAAAAAAAATATTCCGTCTTCAAAAAGTTAATAATACAAACATTTTGTAGAAGAATTCATATAAAAAAAGAAGCGAAGCATAAAATATTAGATGTTTAATACGCTTGAAATTCAAACTGAAGATTTTTGCAAAATTTTTAATAAGTTTCTGGCTTCAAATTTGGCTTTGTAGGAATTATAATTTTGTATTTCTTTAAAACTTGTCATTGATTGATTTGAAATCTTTTTGGAGCAGTCTATAAGCCTGAACTAATTATCTACTATTTATTGAAACATTAAAATTAAAATTTTTATTGACCACTAATTCTCCATAAGCAATTCAAGTCAAAACAAAAAAAAATTAGTTATCATTAACAAACCAAACAAAACATGTGAAAACTTATAAATTTTTTAATAGATTAAAAATTATATAAACTTGCAATTAAAATATATATTTTCAAGCGAATTAGGTCAATACAAAATAAATGAATTTCGCGCAATTTTGCGACATTTTTATGATTTCATTAAACTTGCTTTATAGCTGGCTAATTTTGCGAGAGTGCTGCTGGGACTTCTATTTTATATACATACATATAGATATATATATATTTTTCAATTTTAATACCACTATTTCGCTGAAGTCGTAAGTGTGGCCAGAGGAGCAGCAGCAGCAGGACATGTCGCCTGACCTCGGTGCTTGGTTCCACCAGTTGCCAGAGTTGCCTTGCTGAAGACTTGCTTTGGTTTCAGGCATGGCAAAATCAATTTGCTGGCCACAATGAAAGGCACTGAGCAGCTTCAATAGCGTACGCACACACACATACACAGACACACACACACACACACATAGTCATACACTAACACTATTACACTCTGGCACAGTAGCACATAACTTTTGTATTTCATTGAATAGCATTTTCTTGTTATCTGCCGTCACCGACTGCAGCGCAGCGAAGCTCGACACAAAAGCGAATTCTTGCAATTTGATTTTAATTTTATTTAAAATGCTTTTAGTTTATGTGCCCGGCCCGGGCTGTAGTTGGCCAGGAAGCAAAACCCCCATACCATGCCAAAAGACATCAAAGCCAATAAACTTTGATGCCTGAGTGCAGCCGTTTGAGTCTTGTTTACATTGTAGTTTAGTCAGCATTGTCATTCTTGCATCAAAGTGACATTGTGCCCCAAAACATTTTTCTCTTCTGTTTTTTTTTTTCCCCCTATTCTTTCTTTGTACTTGTTAACGGATAAGGAATACAATAATATAAATATACTTTGCGAGATAAATATCTTATGACTGGTAAGTGGGAAAAAAAAATATATCTGACATTAATTCTTAGATTTGACTCATTTTATTGAAAAATATTTTTGCTTTGCATTTCTTGAAAGGAAAATAAATATTAAATCAAGGCGACAACTTAAGACTTTTAAGAGATTATTTCCGGTAAATTTATAATTAAATTAAGGATTATTTATGATTATTGCACATTTCCTTAAGATGCAGATAAATGATGCTATCATAAAATATATGTCTGGCTTGACATCTCTCTTTATATTTGTACATGTATTTAAGTATGCATAAACCGTAAACCTGCGCTGCCTAGTCAAGTAACGGGATTGTCTGTAAACCGACTTTTTTTTTGGGCACGTTAAACTTCAATTAACATTCAGAACATTTGCCAACGATATAAAACGCCAAAAAGTAGCGTTGAATATATTTATTTTTTTTTTTTCTTCTTTTTTGTCAGGCACATAAAAGCCATAAAATGTCACACGTGTGCAGTGACTGGAGTTGAGCGTGGAACAGGAGCAGGAGCAGGAAACGGGAGCAGAATCAGAGCGAGTTCGGTTCATGTTAAATTTGTTGAGCCGTATCCTGACAGCCCGCTGCCTGACATCAAAAAAAAAAAAAAAAAAACCACAGGCTCAATTTGCGCGCCTTTTTCTTTAACAATTTCTTTTTGATTACCAGTTTTTATTTCAGCGCGTCCGCTGATGAGTTACGAGTGGATAACATCATAAAAAACTCATTTTTTCTTTCAATTACAGTGCAAATAAAAAAAAACCCAAAAAAAAAAAGTTTGAATGTTTCATTTGGTTGACTATAGACTGCCAAATAAATAGCGGCGAAAATGAGTGTGATTGACAAAAAATAATGATGCACAAAAAATGGCTTTAAAAAGTACTGAAGAATACTCAACTAGCAAATACTCTTTTATCACTTGAATTAATTAACAAAAAATAAATTCAAACATCGCTTTTATGTACGATTATTTTTTGTTTATCAAAGCAAACATTTTTCTAAGTTTCTTATAAACTTTGCCACCAGAGTTATGGAAACAGGCTATAATGGAAGAGAGGAATTGGACACGGTTAGATGATCCGCTTGCTAATGCATAAATACAAATTATTTCCGCTGCTGGCAGCATTTTTGATGTGCCTCGTCTTTTGACGGTAATTTATGGACAAGTGAGGCCAAGTTTTGGGTTTGAGATACATGGATGGATAATATGCTTTTCATGCTTGATTATATAGTGGTTAGCATAAATCCTCCTGATTAGTAAATACATATGCAAATGTTGCAAATAACTGTTCGCTTACAACAATCTAATTCGTCGGAGCCATCGCGACAATCAGGCTCGCCATCGCAGGTCCAACCGTGTGGCACGCACCCCTCCCCATTGTGGCAATTGAAACCGAAATTGCACGTAATTACTGCACAATTTATGCTGAAACATTAGCAACCAATATCGTCCAAATATATGCATTCTTTAGTTAATACTTACTGCAAAGACCTTGTGCCTCATCGGAGCCATCGGAACAGTCATTTTCATGATCGCAAATCCATTTCTTGGGTATGCAATTGCCATTGTTGCAACGGAACTGTTCGTAGCCACAAGTCGACTCTGTAAATACAAAATAGATTTAAATAAGTAAAACACATATTTACTTTCGATATGAAAGTGAATTTAGCGACGACAGCTAATAATTCTATAATATAATATAAATGCTTAAAAATACTCTGTAAAGGGTTTTAAACTACTCATAAAATTCTACTAATTTAGATTGCTCTATGTTAAATATAAAAAACAAATATTGATAATATATATTTTGTGTCTTTTGTCCACCTGAATAACTTTTCACAACACCCTATTTAATATTTAGTGGGTATCAAGGCACTTATATTGGCTACTAAAAAATTATTAAGAATAAAAGCACTGCAAATCTACTTTTTATGCTTCAATAGCTATCTGTGTCAAAAAAAAATAAATGTGATTTTTATGTTGCGGGCTGTGTTAATGCCACTGGCAAAAAAAAACTTGCTTCAAACCCTGGCATCTTTGGGGCTTTTGTTTAATGCAACCACAGAGTAAAAATAGTTAAGTTTTTTGCAGTTTTATTTCATTACTTTTCTCGCACTAAAACATACATTTTCTATAGATTTTAAAGCATTTAAAATGCTAAAAGCAAAAATTAGCTGCATTTATGCATTTATGCAGTGGCCCACTAATTGTGACTTGCTGAAAAAGAGTCTGAATAAGCGCATAAAAAAAAAATGAAAAGATTTTGCAATTTAATATGACTTTTAGACAGGTTTAGCTCTGAGTATTTGTGGGCAACTGTAAGAATATTAAAATATTTTTTGTAATTTATTTGCATACATTTAAATATCTTGAATATGGTTTATTATTAGCTAGATATTTAAATTACAAGTAGTTTCATAATCTAAAGTTTTCAAGTTGGAAAATTTCGAGTCAAATTTATTAAAAATTTGCATTTTTTTTAAATTAAAATTTATTTCTTTTGTAATATAAACGTTAAAATTAATGTGCAATTTTAAGTTTATTTCAATTATAGAAATATTTATTACATTGATTTATAAACAAAATTAGTTTTGCAATTTTCACCTCTCAACTAAAATTCTTATGAAATTTGAAAATTTTAAAACTCAATATAATAAAAATCGATTAATGTTTCAACAAAGTTGCGTTATATACGAAAAACTAGGTAAGAACAATTCTGAATAAATTAGTCAACTTTCCATTTAGAGTACTAAAAAAGAACTTCTCAGCTAAACTACTTTTTTTTATCGAGTTTATCCATTTGCCAACAACTAAATGCACATTTCCCAGTCGAGCAGAGCAGGAGATGGAATGGGTGGCATTTGGTTTTCATTTGCATATTGCTGGATAAAATGTTGCACCTTTTAACTGGGACTGCACTCAACTTAACGCTGTGACTCAAATGAATGCGTCCTCCACAGACATTTTGGGGAATTTTGGGTTGGGCTTTGAGTCCAACTGATGCCAAGTACAACTGGGAGTGTTGGGCAACTTGCAGCGGCGCGGCGCGGCGACGGCTGTTGTTGCTGCTGTGCGGCAAGTTGCTGCGTGTTACCAAATCACCCTCCCCCCCCCCCATTACCACAAGAAAAATTCACCGTTACAGCCATAAACTTTGGAATAACTTTTGTGTGTGTGTTTCTCTAACTGCTGTCATCAGAGCAATTGCGCTGCGAAAAATGCGCATCACGTTCGGCGTTTGGGGACCAAAAACGTTCCAAACGTATTTACCTAGCAACGGCATTTAGCGCCGACATCAAACAAGGATTTGAGTCAGATGTCAACTGCCAGTCAGTCAGCCGCCCAGCAGCAACAGCAGGATAACATACTCTTGGTTTAATGACCAGGTCAACGGCACAGCATCTTTGGTTGGTCAAAATATTTTTGATATTAATGAAATTTGCTTCATTAAGTTTTTTGGTGTACAAATTTTATTAGTTTTCCTACGCAACGCAATTTTTAGGTTCATAAGCAAGTTTAGAATTCATGTATTTAATTGTGTCTTATAAAGTTTGTGAAACGCATTTGAATTTTAGTTAGTTTTTTGCTTTGCTAATTTGAATACTTAATTTTTTTTATTTGTTTGTTTGAACAAAGTCTTTTGTTTTTTTATGCTGCAATTTTTCTCTAAACTTTTAGATTTGTAGAAAATTTCATATTTTTATAAGGCAAAATTATTTAATTTGGCTTATGGGAAAAGATGTGCTTTTTGAAAATAAAAGTGTTAGATTCAGTAAAAATGGCTTTACGATTTTTCGAGTTTGTGGTTTGAAAAATAGAAATTTTAATTACATAGAGTTCATTTTTTCTCGGAGCTCTGCACAAAGTTCATCTATCTGATAGACTCCCGTTCTCCCTCTCCCTCTCTTTTTCTCTCTCTCCCTCTCTCTTTCTCTCTCCTTCTATCTCTTTCAGTGCTTCTCCCACCTTACTATACTCAACATGTCATAAAATTGAGTTTGCATATGCCACATGCAGCATAATTATTTATTGATGCCTTAATAGGGTGACAGCAGAGGCCAAATGTATATGTAAATATAGCAAAAATGTCATTCAGCGTGTCGAAAAATATAGAAAAAAAATGCCAGAATCTCCATGCTTATGTTATTTATCTGTTTATCGCATTTTGTTGCGCTACTTTTATTTGAGCATAGCTCATAAATTTGCTTTATGCAGTATTTGTGTAACGCATATTTATATTCTCTTTGCTTAACTGCGTCTGAGGGCATGCTTCGCGTATTTGCCGCCCCTTTGGCACGCCCAGTCGCAAATCACTGCTGCCAGTGCGGCGCCCAGGTGCAAACTTCATTATTTACAGTCTGACGCGTTGCGTCGACGACAACGCGGATTATGTGGCACTTGAGGGATAGACTCGTGGAACGGGCGGGTCTGTGTTCAGTGTGGGTGGTGGCAACTTTTTAATTCTAACACTGGCGAGAGAGCTTGCAACAACAACAACAACAACAAATATAAACACACACACACACAAGTGCTGTGAATGCTCATGAATTTTATGCAATTCATTTAATGCGCTTCTCGCTGCCATTTTACTGTCAGCTATTTTGCATAATAATGAATTGCACTTTTGGCAGCGGGTTTAAAGGTGATTTTGTTTGTTGTCTTATCATTTGGCTGGAATACGCAGTGGTTCTATCAGTGCAGCAGGGGCAGTGCAGCAGCTGGGCTGGCTCAAGGTTGCCAAAACTTGTCGACGTCGAATTGGGTGGCAAACTCATCAGACACAAAAAAGTTGGCAAAAACCACACACACACACACACACACACACATGGCTCAAAGCCTTGACAAAACTTTCCACACAATGCAACTTAACTGCCTTTCACACATCTCCTTTCCGCCCCCCTTTACCCCCTCTCTATTGATCTTTTTTTCTCGATTTTTTTGTAAATCCTTCTCTAGGCGCTCATTTGGAGCGTTTGCTTCTTGCAAAAAAGTTATTTGGTCTCGCAAGCGTCCACAAGCCAACTAAGAAACTTTTTTGCGGTCATTCATCGATTTAGCGCATTAAAACTTTTCCTGATTTTTGCCATTTTCCATTTGTTATTTGTTACGTTTTGCGGCAGCATTGCACCATTAAGCTGACAACAAATGTATTTAAAGAAATCTATATATATATATATATATATATATATAAATTAATATAATACTCAATGTTTGCTCGAAGGAAAATATATATATTAATATCAATTTCAAGTGTTCGACTTTGTGATACTCTACATTAAAAAAATTAATTTGACTTGTATGAATATTGTTGCAAACTTTTTCAGAATTAAGTAAATTATTTATAGCTTATTAAAAGTTATAAATTTGTTGTTAATATAAAAAAATAATCGCAGTAAATCTGAAAAGTTTCCCCACATTATTAAAAAATTAACAATTATAAGTCTGCAGCTAAAAAAAGACATTAAATATTTAAACTTATTTATTTTTAGGGTATTTTAAGGAAAAGTGTTTAGCCACTAAATTTGTTTCGCTGCACGTCTAATGAAGTTTGTCTGCGCTTTGTTGTTGTTGTTGTTGTTGTTTTTGGGGAGTCAGATAAATTGAATTGTCTGTTTCATTTATAAAATCGGAAAAGGGAAGTAACGGTCACAAATTTCACTTTTCCTTTTCGCTCTTTATCAACTTTTGCTTTCTCTCTGGCCTTCTTTCTCGTCTCAATAAATAAATGAGAAATTTGTGCCGCAGTTAGGAAGATTTTCCTTTTCATTGTTTACAATTTTTACTATTGTTGTTGGATTTTATGTGTGTGTTTTTGTTTTGTTGTTGTTGTTGTTGTTGTTATTTTCTCCTTACTTTTATGTTCTGTAGGTAGCATGTTATTCACAGCATGGTGTCCCCCGTTGGCAAATACAAAAGAGATGAGAAAAAGGCTCGTTCTAAAATTCCCGCTTGTTATTTATGGCACCTTTTTCACTTTATTGGAGTTGTGCGCTGCGCTTTGTCTTTTACTTCAAGTATTTCAATAAAAAAAAAATAACAAGGGATTTTTTTGGTTTTTTTTTTTTGCTTACTGCGGGTTAAAGGTCGCATCATAAATCATTTGAAGAGCCGCTTGGCGTGTGCTTTGAGAGGCGGCTCCTAATGAGACAAACTTTTTACATATGCCTGACTTTTTTTTTTTATGGCCAGTGGGTGGCAGCATTGGGGGGCATATCTGTTGAATGGACGGAACAAATGGGCAGCCATTGGCAACGCAAGTCCGTTAAAATTGCATTTTAAATGTCGGGCAATTTATATGTTAAGTAAAGCTGCGTCCGGAAGTGGAAAAAGCAAAAGCAAATTGAATTGAGCTCTGGAAAATGTGGAATTAAGTCGTTTTTGTTGTTATTGCTGCTTATCTATTTTATGCCCTGTAGAATTTTTTATTGTTGTGTTTTTTTTTGTGTTTTGTAAATGGCTTTCGCCGACGTTCCATCGGTTTAAAATGTTTTGCTATCTGTATATTTTTACCCTTTCAGCTTCTGTAATTCGGGAATTTTTCTATCTAATATTGTAAGGCATACTTTAAGTTTTTTTTTTTAGCGATTTAAAATACTGGAATATGTGAAAAAAAAAAAATATTCCACACATCCAGTTGTATCCTTTGAAATGTGCTGATATCTATATATTTAAGAGTTGCGAATGGAAACTGAGACGGGCAAGAAATTGGCCACATTTGCTGATGTTCGAAGTTTCGCACAGAAATTCGTTGGCCGAAGCTGCCTCTGCCTCTGCCTCTGCTGCCTCCGTTTGCGGCGGCTGCTTAAAAGTGAGCCATGCATAATTTATGGCTTATAAGGCAGCAGCTTCAGCCAAGGATATGTGACTGAAATTATCTAAGGTTTGCAGTCGGCGCACAGACATAAGGACATGAATATTTTTTTAGATTTGTGTATCAAGATTTTTTTTTTTCTTTTGCCTCAACACACATTTTGCTAGCTCTTCTTCGCTGTTTGGCTTATCAGCTGTCGCCTATTTTTTTCTTCTTCTTTTTTTTTTTTTTTTGCAAATGTGCTGCATGAATATTTATGCGCTCGATATTGAAAGCGTAACTATATATCGTATATACTATATAGTATGTGTATATAGATTTGTATATGTAGAGTCTTATATAAATTTTCCACTTAAGGCAGATGTGTGAAAGCTGCTTAAAAATCGAGCAGCGTCTTTTCGATGTCGTTGTTGTTGTTTACGCGACGTATGCGCAACGTGGAAGCAACTCAGTGCTGCTAGTAAAATACTTCTGTTGCCCACTGTGTGCTGCTGCTCTTAATGGCCATCCCCCGTTTAGTTGCCTATATGTTATTTATTTATAAACAGACTCTAGCTTTAGCAGTTAACATTATTATATATTTTTTTTTTGCTGCTGTTATTGGTGCCACGCCCAGTCACATAAGACAAAACAATAACAACAATGGCAGACAATAACAGTAAATCGACCAACACTTGAAGGGCAGTTCATGTATTACTCACTGTGTGTGCCCAGGCATCGATATCTTATCTAAATGGCTTTAATGTGGTTCCAGTTGAATGCGAATAGAAATGAAGAAATCAGCAAAGTTTCTTTCAAGTAAACTTTGCACCATTTAACTCGATGTATTCTATTGAAAATATTTGTGCGTTTCAGACAAACTTTTACATGTTCTGGTAATAACATGCTTAAAACTAACATGAAAGTTTTTGCTATAATTTAAATGGCCAAAAACATGAAAAAGCTTTTGGCCTGCACAACAATAGCTCCCCCAACAGCTATTTGGATGGTTTAGATGTTTGATATAATATTAGATGTTTAGAGAATTATAAATTCATACCAAAATCAATGGAAGTTGCATGTGTCGTAAGTGTCGATTGCTGTTGAATATCCTGTAATAATCCGCTGATCAGCAGCAGCAGGCAAACGAAAAAGCTGCATTTTACTCCCATTTTGTATTAGATTATAACGTGGTCTAATTGCGTGTTTGGGTTATTAAATTAAATTGTGGTTGTTGCTTCTCCTGTTTACGTCACACAATTACTTTTCGTAATTATTTTAAATTGGTTTTTTTTTTGAGGAGACTGTCGGGAGGATTTTTTTTGTGTCAATCAGAACGCTGAAAAGCAGGCAGCACTTTTTATTACTTTTAATCTGAATGAGGCAACACTTTATTTATAATTAATTGATGGAAACATTTATATGAGAAATCCTTATTTACTAGACTGTTGTGCAATTAATGCTGTAATTCGATACCTCAAAATGCAAATATTTAATTATTGTTAATATAATTTAAGCCACCAATATTGTAACTTGTAACATGAAAAAACATATATTTTTTTTAGAGCTGTTGAATATTTAATTATCTTTATGTTCATAACTGAACAGCTTATTACTTTTTTTTTTAAATTTTGATTGAGATGATAAGGATTATATATTTAATTAATTAAATTATTTATAGTTAATATCGCGGTTTTTAAAAAAACAATTTTTTCAATATTTTCATTTTAGCTTTTTCTTTATTGTATTTATTTGGGTATACGTTTAGTAAAGTATACTTTCGGTTTGTTTTAATACTCATGTTCTACTGGAGGTGTTTTTTATACACATTTCATTAAATATTTGCATAATTTTATTTATTTCTCTTTTGTTTGCAACAACTGAAAAGATGGCTTCATTACATTTTTGCTTTTAAATATTTTCATGTGTTTTTTTTTGCCATTGCATAAATTATATGCTTTAATTCAGCCACGATTCGTTGCTGGCTTTCATTTTTGTCAGGTTTTGTGCATGTGTGTGTGTTTTTTTTTTATGTCCTTTTATTAAAATCGTTATTATTTATATTTTTTTAAATGTGTTCCGAGCACATAATCCGCATATTGAAATGTTGCGTGTGTTTTTGTTTACATTTAATTGTCTTTGTTTTCACATCGAATTGTGACCATTTATTGATATGATTATTATTCTTGTTATTGTGCGTGCAACTTCATTTTCAATTGTAAATGTTAATTATGAGAACTTGATGCCGCTTTCAGACAATTTATAGTGTAAATTCTGAAAACTACATACTGAAATACGAAACGTCAGTGGCAATTGGCCATGTTTGTGCATTTGTGTCAAGTTCATGTGCTTGTAATCAAGCCCACAGGCAAACAACACAAATTCAAAACAAATGCCAAGAAAAAAATGCGGCACAAGTCAAATTCGTATAAAATTGATGCGCTGAGCTTGGAATTTTTTTCGTTTCCAACTAAGAGCAGCGGCTAAGAGAAAAAGCAAAGAAAATCACAAAACGAGAAGCGCAGAAGCATAAAGAGAAAACAAGGATTAACTGTGGGGGGAAAGAAAAAAAAACAGACGCTGTAAAAGCTTCCGGTTTTTTTTCTTCCCACTTTGCTTTACTTGGCGCCAATGCGCCGCCAGGCACAACAACAACGCACACACACACACACACACACACACACACACATGCATAGCACCGCACAGTTAGAAATTGTTAATATTTTAATTTTTTTTATATTTTTCTTTTTAATTTTGTGCACTTTAAATTTTTCCTATTATATTTAAAGTTTTTTATTTTGTATTTGTAGATTTCGTCTTTTGCTGTTATTTGCCTAATTGTTTTTGTCCTGTTTCACAAGAACACGTCCGTTTAAATTAAAAGTTCAGTGTTAACTGAGTTTTGAGCACGACGCGGCGTATCTTAAAAATACAAAATGCCAGCCAGTTAACAGCATCCAAAAGCATTTCGAGCGCTTTTCGAGCTTGCACTCAACCAGTGATAACGGTTCTCACTCACAAACTGTGCTGTGCCGCTCCGAGTGGAGTGATTTCTGTGTGAGCGAGTGAATTTTCTTTTGAGTGAACTAACTCAGTACAGCTGAGGACAGGAAATATTTAGCTTAGTTGAGCTTATCAGTTGAGCTTATTGAAAACTGCATAGACGACTGTCTGTGTCTAATCAGCTGTTTTTTGCCAACACACCAAAAAAAAAAGGAAAGAACAATACAAATAGCTGTATTGACTCAAATTATTAAACGAACCATAATCATTATAATAATTAAAGTTCTGATTTCCGCTCAATTAGCTTGAGACGCATTTACCGCAATCCGCCGCATATTGATAAGGAACCAACGACTGATGACCCGATGACCAACAACTACTGGAAAAAGCACTATAAATATGTCAAGTTTGATCCGCTTGTTGTTTTCGTCGCATTGAAATATTTAATTGCGAACTCTTAAGTCGCAATTGTTCAGTGTAAGATAAGTGGTGGTATTTCCCTATCAGCAATTTTTTATATGACCTCATCATTTCCTTTAAAAAGTCTGTCTTTCATGTGGCAATAATTTAAACGACTTTTAAGATCTTTTGACTGCTGATTTTTATTTTTAATTATATTTTTATTACTTATTTTTTTATGCATATTTGTTTTTTATTTTCCTCTGCGAATCTTAAATAGTAAAAATATATTGAAAGACAACTTTTTAAAATTCGAATTATTTCTTATTCTGTAACAGTTTTGGAGTAATCAAAATATTATTAAAATATAATCACAACAATTTTGAATTCTATATTATAAAGTCTGATCAACTTTGCGAATGCTTTTAAAGAATAATCAAATAAATAAGAAATAAATTTAAACATTAAAAGTGATTTCAATTCTGTGTTGCTGTCAGCAATAAATCAAAATAAAATTTACCAAATTTAATTAATTTAATCTCTTTCTCTGAAATTTGAGCTGACCTTCATATAGGCTAATGCGAATATAAGAAACGCTTATAATGGAATCAGACTATAATCCTCTAATCAAAATAATATTGTAACTTATAATTTCGCTTAATAAATCAAAAAATTGATTTTATTTTTGCTTACGTATTTGTTCAGTTAATCATAAGTTTAAAAAAAAAACACTTTGTTATTGTTTTGATGCGGTTGTATTTTAAGGGAAAACAAGTCACTTTTGCTATTCTAAGCTAAACACTTACTTAAAATGAGTGAAATTATTATTATTCTCGTGTTTAGTTGCACTCAAATCAGATGAGCTTTTGTCTTTTGCTTTTTTTTTTTTTATTCAAAATGCGCTTTATGCATGATGCAATGGTTTTGTTAGATTGCACTTGACTTGTTTGAAACACTCGCAAAATGAAACTCATTTGCTGAGCGCATTTTAATCTGGTTTAGTGCAACACAAGGCTAAATGTTAGTTTGTTGAACCTGGCTAACAGTTGACGTCTTAAGATGTCAATTTACAATGAATGGAATTGGCTAAATCTTAAAGCAGCAGTAACAAAAAAATGTTCATGCTTTTGCTAAAAATGTTTACCATTTATTTGTTGTACGACTGTAAAACTCGTTGAGCTTGACTAATTTATTTGCCTGCACTGTAAACTATTTAAAGCGTTAGCCCTAAAAGTAGGCAATGCCAAATTTGAAAGTAGCTCAAATAAGCTGCAAAGTTAAATTGTAACAAATTAAATGCATGGGGCTAATAAACTATACACATTCACACACACACACACACACACACACACACACACTTGGTAGGCGACTAAAAATTAAATGGCAACAAATTCGGTTGGGGCAGCTGAGGGCACCTAACATGACACTAAATAAACAGCAAGTTGTTACTTACTCAACAACGAAGCCAAACAAATAGCTAAACACCAAAAACTCAATACAAATGCAAACACACACACACTTATACACACACACACACACCAATGCACAATAAACAGGATACATGCCTGCAACTAAGTAAATGGTTGGTTCTGTGACATTTTCGAAATTGAAAAACTACAAAATGAATGACAGCAGTTAAAAATGCCAGAGACAGTTGTAGAGTGAAGCAGAGTGGAGTAAAGCGTTGTGGGGGGGGGGGCAGACAGAGTGTGGCAGCATTGCACGTAGTTGCATGCAACCATCAGTAGCTGTGCCCATTAATTCGAGACCAAAACGAGTTTGGCAAAAAAAATCTAAATAAAACCAATTAAAATTTGTCTATATTAAAAATATTTTAAATTAAAAACAGATAAATATAAATTTATATCAAAATGAGTACATTAAATCCCACGCAATTTCTATAATATTTTAGTTAGTTTTGTTTTAAATCAAAAGAGCAAAAGCAAAAGTTGCCTTAATTTAAAATTGCTTAAAACGATTTGGCAAAAAAAAAAAAAATAGAAATAAAACTAATTAAAATTTGTCTATATTAAAAATATTTTAAATTAAAAACTGATAAATTGAAAAAAAAAGGCTAAACAAAAACTAATTAATATTTGCCTATTTTAAGAATATTTTAAATTAAAAACTAATCAATTTTATATCAAAATAAGTACATTAAATCCCAAAAAATACTTGTTATATTTTAAGTTTTCTATAAAATTTAAATCAAAATAGCAAAAGCAAAAATTGCATAAATTTCAACTCAAAAATTGCATTTAAAAAGTTTCAAACTTTTTTTTTTGTTTTGTGAGTAAAATATTTAAAAACTTACCTGGAAATTTGCATTGTTCGAGTCGCTCATCGCTGTGATCCTTGCAATCGGAGGCGCCATCGCAGACAAATCGAATTGGGATGCATTCGCCAGTGTTGCAACGGAATTGTTTCTCCTCGCAGTAATGTGGCAGGCTCTGACCTGGTGGCACAACATGAAAAACAAAATATTAAGTAATTAATTGAGTGGAAATAATTAAAGCAGCGCACAACAAAAAGCAAAACACAACAAAAAGAGGCCTAATAAAATTCATAACTAACATTTAAGTTGAAAACTTTTGCTCGTTAACAGCGAACATTCCACACACCCCCCCCCCCCCCCTTCTAAACCACTACCCCACAAAAACCAAACCGAACCACAAAAGGGGCAAAAAGGGGGTTTTTTGGTTTTGCCGCTTTGGCGTTGACAGGCTTTAAGACCTGTGTAAGGACAGGGCCAAAAACTGACAATAAATTAAAGCCACTAAATAATAAAGTGTGTGTTTGTGTGTGTGTGTGTGTTTGTGTGTGTGTGTGTGTTTGTGTGTGTGTGTGTGTTTGTGTGTGTGTGTGTGTTTGTGTGTGTGACAGGGTAAGCCGCAAAATATGTCGCTATAAATAAAAGGGCACAACAATTTTTGAAATTAATAAGCGCAAATACAAAGCATGTCTTAAGGCCTATGTGTGTGTGTGTGTGTGTGTGTGTGTGTGTGTGTGTGTGTGTATGTGTGAGTGTGTGTGTGCTCGTGTATGTGTGTGTTTGTGTGTGTATTGCCATCAATCGCTTATGGCATTTGCCAGAGGGTTTAGTGACAAAACTCAATTGTAAACAAAATGGCGTCAGGCGCATTTCCGCTTAGCCATAAAATGGCTAAAGTTGAAGGTGTATTTGTGTGTGTGTGTGTGAGCCGAATACAAAATTAGCTAGCTGAGCGTGTTTGCTGCTTACCAAAATAACATGTGCTAATATGCAACGCTTAAACTGAAATGTTTCGAGTGCCCCCAAAATCCATGTGCCACATTTGATGTTTAATTGTGCGCATTTAATACAAATTGACAATTGCCAAGACACGCACACACACACACACACACACACACACACACATTTAATTACAGTTGCAGACACACACACACACACACACACACACACACTTAAGTGCTCACTTTATTATTGTGAGAAAGGAATTTGTTTTATTTAAATTCTTGGCTTTTGTTGCATTTATTTTCTACGTACAAAATAAACTTTTAGATTTGATTTACGTTTTTTTTATTTAGAAATTCTGCTAAAGCATTTAAATTATTCTAATTTAAAATAAACATATTAATTTGCTCAAACAGAAGCAAAAACTGTTTTTGGGTAATTTTTATAAAAGGCTTTTGACTGGTTTTAAATTAAGATGTCTTCATTTTAATCTTGGCTTAAACCATTTTTGGTTAAGCTCAAATTCAAAATGCTTGCAGCAAATGCAGCAAATATTTCCAGCAAATTTATTTAGAAAATTACTTTAGTTACTAGCTATATATATATTTTGTATGTATATTTTTTTTTAACACATTCGCATTGCGAAACTTCTCAATTATTTAAAAGAAACGTATAAAAAAAAATTAAAAATTGGATGCATGAAAAATGCGATTTAATTTGATATGAAAAGAGTTTTGTTTTCTTTTATCATATTATGTGAATTGGAATTTATGCGCAAATGTTGCAGCTATTGTTGCAAATTCACATGCACACACCCCCCCCCCCCCCCCCTCGCTATCTTTCTTTGTGAATGACACACAATTTGCATTTTAAGTGAGTCGTTAGATGCTTAATTGAATTGGCGCTGCAATATCGAGATAAATATTATATAGAAAATTATAAAAGCAAATTTGTGTCACTTTCCAAATGCAATTCAAGGATGCATTTCTAGCTAAACTAAATTTGGCTTATATAGATATGACCCCAAATTGACTGATTGCGTTTATTTATTTCACAAAATATTCATTAAATATTTCTGAATATTTGAAATAAATATTTGCGGAATTCCTGCGGGATTTCAAGAATTTATTTATGTTAAAATTGTGGTTTTTTTAAACGTGTTTGCAATTATAATAATTTTGTAAAAGGTTAAATTGACGGCTACACACAGAATTTATTTCATTTTATTTAACATTTCTTTTGTTAAAATTTCAGCATTAATTTATAAAAATAAGTTAATTTAAAAATTATTTATAACCAAATGAAAAAGTTAATATTGAATTTTGCCTGTCTTACTTAAAACTTTGTTTGTTAAACAATAAAATTGCATTGTAGGAATTTTGTTTTTTTGAACTAATCAAGCAAAAAATGACAAAGCAAAATGAAATGATTGAATGAAGATTGACGGCTGTACATTGAAAATGCCATTTAATATCCAATTTGCTGGCCTTGAAATTTGAATAGTTGTCATTTAATGTTTCACACACACACACCCCACCCTACCCCCTTCCAAGCTGCGCTCAAAGTTAAATAAATAAATAAAAAAATTCGGACAACAATTTAAGGGAAAAAGAAGCTGCTTCAAATTGCAAATCAATTTGATTGACAGAGTTTGTGAGGCAGAGTAGCAGATTGGTAGGGGGGGAGGGGGAGGGGTATGTGTGTGGCAATTAAATGCGTATTGCCAGATTCGTTGAACACAAAGACCAGAAATCAATCATTGGCATACATCGTCTGTTCCCAGATGAAATCGCCCAGTGAAATTCTCATGAAAATTTCGCACCATTTATTCGATAACACAACAGATCAAACAGGGTCAGACCAATAACTTGACTTGGCTTGGAAAAAAGGGTGTATTAATATACAAAAAAAATCAATGCGAAAGTCAATCAATGGTCAAATCAATATACAATAAATAAATGTTTAATTGATAGACATCTTCTGGCATATTCTCCATTTATTCTGCAAAGTTATCGCAAATGTTGACAAGAATTTCAACAATTACGCATTTATTTTAGATATCGAAATATTGCTTTGTACTTTGTACAAAATATTGATAAACTGCTAATAATAATTTTTGCTTTTAAGCCACAAAAAAAAAAAAATACTGAATAATATGGAAAGATAGCCGCAACTATCAGTAACATGTGAGCTAATTAAAATTGTCTAGTAATAATCGCAAGGTCAAATCGATAATTGTTATCGAATTCGCATTATAACTGATTAGTTTATTTGTTTTATATAATAACATACATAACACCGATTTTAGCTGAATAATCATTTAATTGTTTTAAAATTACTGCAATAAATTTGCTAAACCTTAAGTCGGAATTCATTTCTAAAATTGATTTAAGATTTAAAAAAAAAAACAAAAAATGAAATTTTAAAACTTAATTAAAAACAACAACATTTATAAATAAACATTTCGTTGCTTAATAAAAGTATTAAATAAGTGACATTAGTGATATTTATACAAAATGCAGCATTTATAACCAATTCACATAAATTTTTGTTTTAAGTGCCTTTGCTTATCAGTTAATTACGGTAATTGTGTTTCTGAGATTATTCGCAGGCTGATAAAACTATGTTTTGTAATTACGATAAACTTGACATCGTTTTTAGTCGTACGCAAAGACGCGGTTGGTGTATTTGCTACCCAGTAATTACAGACTAACCAATTAAATGGTGACTTGCGTTTTTAAGAGAGTTGAGTTTCTTAAGTCACGCTTAGTTTTCTCTTACGCTTGCTCTTGCGATATGCATGCTTTTGTGTTTGCTGTTGTTGTTGTTGTTATTGGATAAAAGGTGGCGTGATCGGTGACGTCAGGCAAAGCGGTAATAATTAACAAGAAAAAAAAAATACAAGCAAACAATAAGCTCAATAACAAACAGCACACGTATGTGTCAGTTTTAGACCGGTAAATGAATGAATCACATTACTCATTTATCCAATTACGAACGATAGACGCAAATATTGCTTTTTCATACAAAATTAAATCAATGGAATTGCCACATGTGACAAGTGAGTGCCTCTCTCTTGCTTTCTCTCCCTCGGCTGCTCTCTTTGTCGCCTCTTTCTCTTTTTCATTTATATTCTAATTAAATATACAATTAGTGGAAGTACACATTTTTATTTTATATATTGTTGTTGTTGTTGTTGTTGTTGTTGTTTTTGTTTTTGTTTTTGTGATTTCAACATTAGACTTAATGTTACTCAGTCCTGAGCATGTCTAAAAACACTTGCCAGAAAAAATCACGCCACTATGTAATTTTTGCTTAACCCATTTTGTGGCACATTATTACGCATACGCCGCTAATTTTGTGTTTTATTTATAAACTTGTCGCACACGTAATTGTTTAGAATTTTAGATTTTTATCTAATTAATGCATAAAATTCCCTTTAACATCTTTTGAGTAAAATTTATCATACAAATTGTAATTTCCAAACAATCGTAAAAAGGTTTCGTGGTAAAAATAAGATAAGATTAGAGCTAATTTGCTTTTAGATTATTTCACATGATGCAAAGCGAGAATCATACAAAGCACAACTAATTTTTTTTTATATATTTTTTTTGTTTTATCTAAACTTAAACAACAATTGTTTATTTTAGTATTTGTAATAGGTTTTCTTGTTTGTTTTAATATGAAACCAAATCATGTTTGAGTAATGCATTTTCTTTAAATTAGTGTAGATTATTAATTTTCAGCTAATGACATACTGAAATTCTAAATAAAAAATATGAGTTTTTTGTGGTGTAGCTTTTTTAGGGATAACAAAATGTTAAACTAAGATTGTGATTAAGATTATGAAATTTCAGTTTACAAAACAAACAAGTATTTAAGTATAAGCTTAGAGAAACAAGAGATTTTCTTTTTTTTTTGTTGTCGCTTAAGTCCAGAATTATCTTTTCTTATCCCTAATTCATAGTTAAAGCCAATAAGTCGCTTAGCAAAAGTTACAAATTTTGATCCACAAAAGGCGTTTAACATTGAAATATTTAAGTTAAGTCGCTAATACGACTAAATTTGAAGTTATTGTTTTATTTTTCAGGTGTTGCCAGTTATGAAAGACTGTTAAGTAGCTAAGTCTCTGTGTGTGTGTGTGTGTGTGTGTGTGTGTGTGTGTGTGTATGAATAACTGTTACTGTAATACTCAAACAATTGCATTTTGTTGTTACACTTTTTTGGCTTCATCATCTGAAAGTTGTTTTTAGGTTGTAACCAGTTTATTTGCTCATAATTATATATGTACATATATATATATATATATATATATACATATGTGTGTGAGGTATATGTACATCAGGTAAAATACGTTTTGTAATTAAGCCTTAAGCAAAACGGAAATGAATGCAACCAACGACGACAACTTGCAACGCGTTGTACTCATCCAGTTAAAATCAGTGGGCCACAGCACGTGCACATTTTTGTAGCATAATTAGCCAAGTTAATTACGAAACTCTGGACGAGGACGACGTGTTTCTACTGTCGCATCTACCCATTTATCAAGTTGTGCTCCTGCGACTGTTCCGACCGATTTTATGAGACTCCACGGCCCCAAAAACTTGTTTAATTTCGATTTTAAAATAAATTCAACGCCGCCAACTCTTTGCACTGTGCACCTCCTCCTTGTGGCAAGTTGTCTGCTATTTTTTTTTTTAGTTCTGAATCTAAATCTGGCATTCATTAGACAGTCAGAAACGTGCCGAGAACTTCGATTGCTTTTGCGCTTCTCATTTGAGTGCAACCTAAAATAAATGTTGACAATTTTCCATTGGCAATTATCAGTTTTGCCACATTTTCAGCTGATGCTTAAACTGTTTTTGGGCAAGTTATGAAACATTGAAAAAATGGTAAACATAAATTTTGCCTTAAATTGTCAATATGGTCAAAACTGAGAAAGATTTTATACAAACATAATTTCTCAAGATATTTTTTTTTTTTGGTTATAATCTTTACTTGACGGATTCACTAAAGCAAAATGTGTTTAATTTGAAAATTCTTCGCAAGGTTATTTGTTAAATTCAGATTTCACCAATTACCTGCTTCTCACATTACGAATTGGCCTAAGTGGCATTTGACCTGGCCTTAACCTGCTTCACTTATTGCCAACTATTTTTGGGATGTAACATTTAACATTTTTCAAGGGTTATCGAGAACAAAACATTTTGTAAAAATGTAAATTATTTATTGTTGTGCAAAATGACAGGTACATTATTGAAATTGACTTAGTTTCTACTTTTGACACACAACCATTTCAATTTGTGTTTTTTTTTTTTTGTATTTTGACAAGTTGAAGGTTTAATTTATTTTAAAATTCGCACAAAGCCAACGATTGAGTGCATTGAGGTCAAATGCTTCATTAGTTTTAAGGGGTTTCAACTGTCAGTTTCAAACAGTTATTTTGTTAATTAGCGTATTTTGCATTTTTAATAATCTCAACAGTGATTATAATGTATTTAATTTGCATTATTTATCTGATGATGAACATAATTTGTTGGATCTTTATCAAAAAGAAGAAACTAAATTATAATCCTTAAGCTCAACTCAAAATTGCTGACTTTTCTTGAATCTTGTATTATTGTTTATATATATATTATATTTTGTTGCATTTGCTTATTCAAGTGTAACAATCATAAACAATGATATAGTGAGATGAAATTAAATCGAAGAAATTTGCGAAGATATACTTGACGTAGTTCTCAAATTACTACTGATTCGCTTGATTATTTATTCAGCTGTTTAAATATTTATGGTTTGAAACTGGTTCGCATTGCTTTTTGTGCTCAACGTGGATATATTTTTTTGACGCTCACTCACACCACTGTGCTAGCCACTGTGTATACAAAGCCACAGAGAGTAACAACTTCACACAAAAAAAAGAAAAAAAGAAGGCATAAAAGAAACCGAAACACTTGTTGCTCTCCGTTTGCCTTTTCTCTCTCTCTCTCTCTCTCCTTCTGTGCTGCAGCAAATGCCGGCCGGCGGAAGAGGCAGAGCAAACGAAAGAGGTACAATATAGAGCGCCGCTTAGAAAAGGAAAAGTATGGCAAATTGTGACGTAGATGCAATATTCAGCTGATGTTGTGGTTTCAGCTCAGACGATCAGAAATTTATTTGTAAATTATTGCTACGAATTGAGTATTGCTTGCTTGGCAGATCGATGAGTAATTCGAAACCCTATAAGTATAATCTAATAAAAACGAACAGTAAACAAAATCAGCTTTCTAGTTTTTCAGTACGAATTATTGATGATGCTTATTGAATATTATGTGATTTTGATTGGATAACATTTTATATATATATATATATTCTTACCTATATCCAACGATGTATTTGCCTTGCCCGACACGTTGAGGAACACGAAATCCATGCTCATTTTATTGAAGAAGTTGGAGCCAATGGAATTGATATAAGTGGGACTAAGGCTATTTGCTGCTGGTGCAAAACTTTTAAGTTTATCCAGTTGCGGCACCAGCGTTGTCGTCTTCATGATCTTCTCCAGCAGCGCTGATCCGATGGGGGCACCGCCCGTCACCTGAGCCGCATTTATTGCAGCGGCATTGCAAAATTTACTGATGCTCAACAAGCATGTGATGGAGATCAGATGGAACCACGACGTGAAACTGAAGCTAATCAGCTGCTGCACCCGACTATGATAGTTTGAGCTGCTGCTAAAGAAGATGCTCACTTTGGGCAGATGCGTTATTTCCTGGACGCAGTGGTTGCTGTTACTGTTACTGTTACTGGCAGCTATTGTTGTTGTTGCTGTTGATGTGGTTGCTGTTGGGTTTGTTGTTACTATTGTTGCATTGGCTAGCGGCTCATCCATTTTATACACTTGTGAATTTTGATTGAATTATGAGTTTATTTGAATTTTACACTGGAAAAGAGAAAGTAAATTCACTTTAGCTCCAAAGCACTTTTTACGCAATTTTCTTTGCTATATATTCCTATACTTATTCATTATTAAATAATAGTCCGATGTCAGGCGAGGGCAGCGACGTCAACGCCAGCGTCAGCTGTTTTCGCAACTCTACAAACAAAAAATGAACTGTTGCCAAAAAATTTAAAGGTGAGAGAGAGAACGCCGAAAATATTTTTGGCAATTTTTTTTTTTTCAAAATGAATGCGAACCGCAAAACTAAGCGAACGGCGTTTAAGAGCAAAACGAAACGCGTGTAAAAGCCACAAAAAAATATATTAAAATAAAACAAGATAAGACGAAGAAGAAGAAGAAGAAGATGAAATATCATACGATGTTGCAGAAAGCCAGCGAAAAGGAAACATAAAAAAACTAAGCATCGCAGCATGATGTATTCGCAGAAACCCTATAATCTAATTGATACAAAAACGTAGCGATAATTCATTTAAAAATTGAATGCTAAAAACTTTTCATGCATTTTTGCAATGCAAATTGACTGCTTTTATGTGAGTTTAAAAAAAGAATTTTAAGGTTATCGAGTTTAGTCAAACATTAAGCGGCGGTTAGCTTGAACGGTAGGTGAATAATATGCACACAAGATAAACCCTAAAAAGGAAACAGCAAGCCTAAAACAGCAATTTTATTCAGAACATTTTATGTGCCGATTTATTATTATCTATTTGTTATCACAGTAATGGGCTCTTCACATTGCGGCCGGAAGCATTTTTAATATTGCCAAACTTGCATTGCATCATCTACACCGTATAGATATAATATGCTCAATGTTAGAAAGTTCTAATTTTATTTACAAATTAAACATTTTTTTTTCAATTTTTTTTGGCAAACTTGACGCGTAATTTTAGCGGCCTCGAACTGCACGTGTTCCGTATGTACACATTAAACACGACGTACAAATATATATATATATATATATATAGTATAGGGAAAAACATAAAGTTTCACAGAAATCAGCTAAACATTTTCATACGCTTGTAATTAACACTTTTCTGTGTGTGACCATTTGTTGTACTACCTTTTTCACTCTCTTTCGTATTTGGTTACTAAAATGTATTTAACAGTAACAAACAGCACGACTGCGCACAACGCACGACGTTTCACGACTAATCGGCCAATGTGCTGGCAACAACCGAAGCAGTGCGACCGATGAATCAACGATCGCCACGCGTATGTAGTTTTTATGAAAAGTTTTTATCGTGACCACGTAAACAGCAAGAGAGAACGTTGCAGTCGCGCATAACCGACTGAAAAATACTTTGACAACATAAGAAATATTGATCTTTGAAAGAGATTTAAAGTTGCGATTTCTTTAGACTACAAATGTGGGAAGATTTACCAAACTTAAATGAAAGTTTGGCAACTGTAGCTGTTACGAAAAAAGGGAGGAGTGGGCGTAGCTAAATAAATGTTAACCAGTATATATTTTAAGTTGGAAGTATCCATCTCTATGGTTGTCGAAGAAGTTGCCTTCATAAACAGAAAGCATACGAATGAGTAAACAAGTATACTATAATACCTTCAATAGCAAAGTATAAAGAGAGCAAGAAGAACTACTCGCAAGTCAATAAGAGCGTCACGGTGTGAGCAGGTGGTTGTGAATATTTTGAATGCTCTTTGCATGATGCTCTTAAGTGTTGTATACACGTACATTCTTAGAATTAACTGACTTTTGGAGGTGTGTACTTCCATTGGGCGCAAGTTGTGGTTGCTTGGCTCCGGCGCTGACCGATAGCAATGAATTTTGCTTGTCAAGCTGTGATTGCTGAAATTGGTTCTTGGCATAGGTCATAGACCATGGCAACAATATGTTAATTGATATGTCAATCGTTATTAAATTGTTCAAATAAATCGTTGTTTTTTAACTACCTCAGCTAAATAAATATATATAACTCAGCTAATAATATATAAAGGATAAATAAAATAATATACCAAAACTTAGTTTTTTGTAGAACATCACCTGAAAGATTTTTTATTTTTTGCTTAGCTAGTTTTGTTTTGGTTAAAGACATACACATTTATTTTATGGTATCGAATATGGCAAAGTCACTGCGTTGGAATACTTACTTGAATTTAATTATGTATATTGAATAATTAAACTTTTGATTTCATTTTACGTAGCATCTGAATAATTCATATAACTTTACATTTTATTGAAATTGCAGGGTCTTTGACTTATTTTGCAAATCGAGTAGTGTTTAACACGAAATGAATATCAGAATAATTAATTCTAATCCAGTTTTATGCCAAACCCAAAAGTATCCGATTTGAAAACCTTTATGTTTTAGAATTAAACACACAATGTATATATATATATATATCTGTATTTATTTAATCATCTTTACTCGGAAACATATGTACACTTAAAAATAGTATGTAATAATATTGATAATAATAAACGAACTGCACTTTAAACAGAAATAAAGTTTTAACGTTTTCTGTTTACTAATTTTTGTTGTTTCTCTAATTATTAAGGATAATGGTATAATTTCTTTGCTGTTTTTCTTTTTTAAATTAATTAATGCACACTTACAGCTATATACAGTTTGGAACTATGTAAATTATCTTTAGAGTTTCATTTAGTTAGTTTAGTTTACTTTAATTTAGTTTTAGTTTTAAATTAGAACTCTGCGACGTATTTTGTACAACATCCTTTAAGGATTCACTTTCTACTTTTTTTTTTAGTTATTTTCTTATTTTGTTTTTGCTTTCTTTCAAAATTACCCGCTGTTAAAATAATTTTAAAATAATTTACACATACGAGTTGCTCAGTCTTTAGGCGTGTCTGCTGCGGGTTTGCTATTCTCTGCTCGAGCTCATTGATCAGATGCAGCAACCCAAGAAGCTCTAATACGACGATATGCCTATGACGGGTGAGTACTACAGAGAAGAAGAAGAAGAAGAAAGTTTTCATTGGGTTTTTTTTTTATTTTGTAGTGGTGATTGTTACCTCCTCATCCATGACACTGGTGTGATCGTAGATGCGTGCGGGTAGATTCTTGCGCAGGCTAAAATGATCCTCAGTTGTCGTCTTGCGATAAATGGGATTCTCAAAATTCATCGAATTGATGCGTCGCTTGCTACAGTAGCGATAACCAATGAGCAGCAGCTAAAAAAAAAAAATTAAAAATAATAAATAATTTGTATTAAAAGTGACTTGGTCTAAAAATAATTTAACTCTTCGAGTATTTTTTTTTGACAAGTTTGTGCCAATTAATTAGTTGTCCAACGAAAATCACTTTCATAAAAGTTATATTTTCTTAAGATAGCTAGATAATATGCCAATACTTATTAATATAAAAAAAAATCTAACGAAAATTAAAGTAAGTATTAAAATTTTATTTTGAAGGCTATGTTTTTTTTTCGTTCGCACATAACAAATTTTATTATTTTCATTTTATTTTTTATTTTTATATTTATGATTTGTAATGCCTTTAAAACTTAATTCACAAAGATTTTTAATTTTAACTACCTCAAAAGAAAACTATAAAAATAAATAAATATAATAATAAACTTTAAGTTTATCTTGTGAGCTCATTTAAATTATTTAATTTTTTTTTTAAATTTCTATTGACTTTTAAGATTTTGTTCAATTATTTTTTCTTACTTTTAAGTTATAATAAAACTTAATTCTTACAATTATCGTCGGATTTTGCTGACTGGCCAAATTTACATTTTTTGTCGGTACAACTTTATATTTTTAAACTGAAATTTAAATAATGGCTAAGAGTTTCAGTTTGATAACTTACCACCGATAGAAGCACCGCAAATCCGCTGAGACTGGCAATTACGACCAGGGCTATGAAACCAGAGTCCGGTTGGGGGCTGGGGGCGGTGGTTTGATCGATATGCGTTTGGTTCTTCACGGGACGCCGTTCGGCAACTGTGGATGGAGGAGGAGAAGAAGTGCAGGCGGAACAGGGCATTAAGTGGAATTCATGTAAATCACATAAGAAAACAGAGCAGACAAATGGACAAAAGCGCCAGATGCGACAGACATAAAAAGCACAACAATAAAAAACGCGCAAATGGAATAAGAAAAAAAGTAAAATGACGAAAGAAAATGGAAAAGCTGAAAAGAAAATATATATAAAAAAAAAACAAAAAAAAATTGTGTGCAGAGTTTTATTTATTTTTATTTTTTATTTTTTTGGGTGGGGATGGGTTGCACCAAAAATCTTGAGTTCATCGTTGAAAAGGAATTTTCAATCAAATCGCTCAAAGTGCGCATTTAGGCGCAAATAAACAGTTAAACGCGTTCGCGCCTTTGATGGCTTAAACTTTTATGCCAAAAAAAAAAAACGGAGATCTGAATGAAATCACAGGATGAAAGAAACATTGGCGGGGGAGGTGGGTGGAATGGGATATAACACAGCGGGTGTCTCAAATGGGCGCAGGATGCGTAATGACATCGTTAACGGGCGCCGTTTAATGGCTGCGCCTTTTGATACCAGTTTTGGATACAAGTTGAGTTGCGCAGCGCATCTCAAAATCAAGTCAAAACAACAACAATTTCAGTTTAAAGATTAAAGAGCGACTGCATCAGTTGCCAGGCGGCCATATTAGCCTCATACTTTGCGGTTGGCTTGCTCTGCTGGGAATGGATGCGGTTGGGTGGATGGTGGCAAGGGGTGTCTGCTCATTTCTGCTCGTATCGGTTGCAACAACGTTGGCAACATCCCCCCCACCCACTGGCTACTTGCGGTTGACTCTGTGTGTGTGTGTTTGTGTGTTGCAAGTGGCTCTCTCTGTGGCGTTTATGAAACTGTCAAGCCTGGCTGCCGCCTCGTCGCTTGTCGTTTTTGATGATGATTAATGTGTTGGCCATGACACAGCAAATGTTATGCCACTGTGTGGCAAATGAAGTGCTCGTCCAGAAAATGCCAAATACCAAACACACACACACACATGCAACATGCAACATCCCAGTGCATTTGGCTTAGAATTCGCTTTGATTAATTTTTTTCACTTTTCATACTAATACTAAGAAATGATTGTTGCATGCCCCAAAATGCAACAATGAGTGTCAAATGCAAACACTGAACTGCTCTGAGATTAATGGCTGCAACACATTTCTGAGTTACACACAAAATAATTGCCAAATATAAACTCAAATTTAGTTTCCATTTTCACTCAGCTTTTTTCAGAACCAACACCAATGGACACACAAATAGAAACATTTACACAAAAAGAGTTAAGGAAATCGGTATACCCATTTCAGCATGCATCTGTGGCAAATTGAGGTGTGGGGAAACTGTCAGATTGGTTTCGGTTTGGGAATGGTTTGGCTTATCATTTGTGGTGACAAGTCGCTGTTGTGGTTTCGGTCTGGTCCTAAATCTGTGGGCATGCGGCGGATTGGTAACAACTATAAATGCGGCTGCACGGCCAGGTTAATAACGGTAAAATTAAAAGTGTTAATAAGGATAACATGCGAAGAAGGAAAGTAAGTAGGATTAGGCTATAAATCGGTGGCACTTACGATCCTCGACGCACATGAGACCATCGGCCATGAGCTTGAGACCGGTGGGACAGGCGCAGGAGATGCGAGGACTGCGCTCATTGATGCGCGGCGCCGGCAGGCAAAGATGTGAGCAGTGACCATTAACCGATTGGCAGTGATTAATGCCATCGGGCTGTCTATACGGATGATACACATGGATGACCATCGGATGCTGGAGCTGTAAGTGATTAATAAGTAAAATATGAAAGGATCATCCTTTCCATGTCTATGTATACCAACCATATGCACAGCTGTGATGGGCTCAACATCTGCACCAGTAAATTTGTTGGCCTTGAAGACGGTCTGCTTGTCCCAGTCGGACCAGTAGATGTAGTCCTCGAAGGTGCTTATCGAGAAGGGATGTCGCAGGTACTCCGTGGAGTACAATATCTGTCTGCGCTGTGACCCATCGTAGTTGGCCGAAGAGATTACATTCAGCTTGCCATCCACCCAGTAGATGCGCTTCCTCACCAGATCCAGAGTGATGCCATTGGGCCACTTTACATCATAGTTGATGATTGTGGTGCGATGGGAGCCATCCATGCCGGCGCGTTCAATGCGTGGCGAGGCTCCCCAGTCCGACCAGTACATCCATCCCTCAATGGGATCTAGGGCAATGGAGCGTGGTATGTCCAGTGCATCCTCGATGAGCACTTTGCCCATGTTGCCGTCGAAGTTGGTCAGCTCGATGGTGCACTTGTGGGTGTCCGTGTAGTAGACATGATTGTAGATCCAGTCGACTGCAAGGCCATCCGACGTAACCGAGGATTGCTTGAGGACCACAGTCTTCTCGTTGCCCTCATCGATGGGCGCCTTGTAGATGCTCTGTGTGGTCACATCGCTCCAGAAGATCATGCCCGTGCGGAAGACAAAGTCCAGCGCCGTCGCTGACTTGGTGTTGTTCACAATCGATGTCATCTCCATGTGATCCAGCGCAATCTTGCGTATATCATGACGACGTGCCAGGAGCAACGAGGCGTGTCCTTCGGTTGCCTTGCAGCGTGTGTGATTCCGAGGATCTCGCATGTAGCCCGCCTCACACTCGCACTTGAATCCGCCCACTTCATTCACACAGATCTGGGAGCAGACACCTGGTTGCTCGCACTCATTGACATCGACACAGGTGCGATTATCCCCCGATAATTTGTAGCCCTGGTGACAGTCGCATTTGTAGCCCACCAAATGGTCCACACAGCGATGCATGCAGTTGCCATTTTTGACAGCGCACTCATTCTGGCCACATTTGCCAGCCGGCTCATCCTCGCCGTCGGGGCAATCCTTGTGCTTGTCGCACACCTTGGACAGGGGAATACACTGTCCGCCGCCACAATCGAATTGGCTGGTGGCATTGCAACCCTTGGGTTGGGCTGACAACTGGCAATCCCGCTCATCGCTGCCATCCGCACAGTCCGCCTGTCCGTTGCAGTTGAGGTGTCCGGCAATGCAGCTGCGATCGCCACACTGGAACTGATCCGGTCTGCAGGTGATGTTCTTGCAGGATGCGGCATGCTCATCGTCGCCATCCGGGCAATCCCGATCTCCATCGCAGAGCCAGCTGCGGTGCAGGCAGGTGATGCGATCCTTGCACTGATACTCATGCGGCAGGCAGGGTGTCACCAGTTTTGTGGCATTGGCGCATGACTGTAAGTGGAGAGAGGGGGAGGGGGAATGAAAAAGAAGTCGGGTTCAAAGTTTTTGCTTGTTTGAAGTTTGTGTGGAAAGTTTTCGTTGCATACTTTTGGTTGCTTACACACAAAATTATAAGCAACCCCCCCCCCCAACCATTTGCAACCCCCTCTCAGCTTAAAGTACAGTACAGAATTCCCCTACGAGCAAAATGCAATTTTATGCGTTTTATGCGTTGACAATAAAAGCTTCCAAAGCTTGCAACGTTGAGTTATGTGCAACTTGGCGGTAATTTATATGTCGAGCATATATTTGCCTACACACACACACACGCACACACACACACACACGTGCACACACACACCCCCTAAGAGTGTGTGCTTCTATTTAAAAATGTTCGACTGAGAATTACTCTGCAAAAGGCCATGAAATGCCCAAAAATATATTTATTGCTGTAAAATTTAAAGTGCATAAAAATTGCATTTTTGTCAAAAATCAAGGCGGCAATTTTTACATGTTTCATGTTTTAAAGAAAAGTTAAAATTTCTTAATATGAAAGTATACAAAAGAAATATTATTTTTAGCTCTTCAAATCTTCGGGATATGTTTTAAAAATTAACCTTTTTAAATTCATTTTTTATCGACTGTATTTTGGTAACTAAAATTAATATAAATTATAATTTGCCATATTTATTTTCTACCAAAAATTGCCTTCATATATATTTTCTTGTTCTGGTAGCATATCAAAAATTGACTTGCAACAAAATATATATATTTTGCAACCACAAATATTTTCAACGGTTTTCAATGCTTTGCAGGGTAAATACAATTTTAGTGTACTGGCAACAGTGAGTGCAAACATTTTCGCACACATACAAAATGTTAATTTATGTGGCAAGCTTTTAATGTTGGCTACTTACCCGCTCGTCGGAGGCATCCGGACAATCCGGATCGCCATCGCAGACCCAACGCTTGGCAATGCAGGCGCCGTTGGTGCAAGTGTGTTCGGCAACGTGGTCACAGGGGAGGACGGGGCAGTCGTGCTCATCGCTGGCATCGCCACAGTCATCGTCATGATCGCAGACCCAACGCCGCTGGATGCAGCGTCCATTGCCACAGGTAAACTCATCGGAGCGACATGTCTGGTCTGTGGAAAAGGATTAGCGATTGCCACAAAAAAAAAAACAATTGTCAAAATGGGTCCAACTCCAAACAAAAGGGAAATGAAGTCAATGAAGCGGCAGGAGGCAGTTGATGCATGAATGGGGCAAGCAGTGGATCTGTGGCACAAACTGATAAAATGCAAATGAATTGATTATTTAACAAAAGAGTGTTAAAAATGCAAACAAAAAATAAATGAAATTAAATTTTGTTAAAAAATGACGAAGAAAGCGAAAAAAGACTTTAAAACCATTTTAAATCTCTAAAAAGCAACATTTAATGGCTAAATAAATATAAATTTTGCTAAATTTGTGCACAAAGTTCAATTAAAAATTAAAAACTAATTCTATAAAAATGTTTTCATTGTGTTTGCCTTCAATAATTACAATTTCTTGCATAAATCATAAATAAAATACTGCAAAATTGTGGAGAAACTAATATTTTGATAGCAAAATATGAAAAGACAAACAAACCTTTGTTAACTAAATAAATAAGCAGTTTTTCCATAAAATATTTATGAAATATAAATTATTAAATATTTGTGCATAACTTTAAAGTAAAGCATAAATTATGTTGTTTGCCTGGCTCAAAAACACAAAAGTGTAAAGTGAAACAATTTGAATATTTGTTTTGGACTTTTTCAGCCTTAATAGTTCAATACACAATTTAATTGATGCTCATAAGTAAATATGTAAATATGAACAAAGAATTATTTGTGCAACAAATAAATCTAAGAAATAAATTGTTGCCTCGACAAACAGAAATTCAAAGAAAAAAGTGAAAAAAAGAAAAGGAAACTTTTGCAACTAAATTTTTGTAGAGCAAACTTTTGGGGATTTCGGCTAATTGAACTAAAATTGAAGTTTGGCTACAATTGAAGAATTGCTTACTGCAATTGTGCTCATCGGAGCCATCGCTGCAATCCTTGCTCTGATCACACATCCAGGCTAACGGGACGCATTCGCCTTCGCCACTTTTGCAGCTGTACTCATCCGGCGAACAGGTGCGTGCCTCTAAGATTTGAGGGAGGGATGCAGAGAGTGAGAGTGTGAGAGAGAGAGAGAGAGAGATTTCCTAATTTGAGTGAGGGATTTGTAACTACAGCTAATAAATTTCCAGTTGGGGTCATATTACAGACATTTATTTGCAGCTGAAGGAGCAGATGGCCCCTTTTTTGGCTTTTTATTGTTTGTGTGGCCAGCAAGGCTATTACATAATGCCAAAGACGAAAGCCAAGGCCAAGGATGTGTGTTACTCTGTGTGTGTGTGTGTGAAGTGGGCGTGTGTAAATGGGTGTGTGAATGCGCATGTTATGGGTTAAGAATTTTATGTTGCTGTTGCCAACGCGTCGTATGTGTGTTACTGCTGTTAGTTGTAAGTGTGTGTGTATGTGTGTGTGTGTGTTAGTGTGTGTGTGAGTGTGTGTTAGTGTGTGTGTGAGTGTGTGTTAGTGTGTGTGTGTGTCATGTGTTTATGAATACACTTGAATGCAATGATGCTCAAACGACTTGATTAAACTGCAAATTGTTTTGCCAAAACACACACACAAAAAAATTGTTGTTTTAGAAATTATGCGCAACACTTTGTTAAATGTTAAGCGAGAAAGAGACAGCAGTGAGTTATATATGCATTATTAATGTTTAGCGTTGCTATTGTTGTCTCTTTTATTCTTACTGCATTGCGCCTCATCGGATTTGTCGCGACAATCGTTGCTGCCATCGCAGAGCCAATTGCGGGGAATACATTGATCGACGGTTTTGCATTTGAACTCATTGTTGGGACAGGAATTCACTATATTTTTTTATATGTCATATTTATATATATATCAAATTATATATATTATATATATAATATATATATACTTACTGCACAGCGCACTGGCCTCATCGGAGCCATCGGAGCAGTCGTTCTCCTGATCACAGCGCCATTTGTTTGGTATGCAGTTGCCGTTGGTGCACCGAAAATGGTCCGTTGAGCAAGTTGCCTCTGCAAAAAAACAATAGTAAAAACATAAAAAAAAGATTTTTTTTTTAGCTACACAGCATCATATTTGGTGTGTCCGTACTTTATCCTGGCCGTATCATAAAAACCCAAACAATCCAAATCTACTTTTATTTTGTTATTTTTCAGTTGTGTTTATAAGTGTGTATGTGTGTGTGTGTGTATTTATTCACACGCACTTGAGCACGTGCTGTGCAAAGAAAATACAATGGCACAACACAAAAAAAAAAATGTGTATAAACATAAATAAATCGTTGCAGAAGCGGCGAGCGCTGGATTTCCAATGGCTTTTCAATGCCCGTTTGCGGGGTCAACAAATGTTTGCTTTTAACCAAGTTGGTTTGTTGTTCTGGTTATGTGCATTAAATATTCGATTTAGCCACATGCTGTTTAAAGGCTTAAAGCACAAAAAAATTATAATAAGCTTAACAGTTTATGTGAATAATTTTTTTTTAAAATTCTCAGTAATTTCTAACAAGTAAAAAATGATTTTTATCCCAAAATACTAATATCGTATTAATTATATCTTTTAAAAATTCACAGAAAGTACTTCAATGTATAAAAGAAATTTTATTCCATAAACAATAAGCTTAATTTAATTTAATAATTTTTTTTTTAAATTCTCTGTAATTTCTAACAGGTAAAAAAGGGTTTTTTTATTAAAAAAAAAATAAGTTTACCAGTTTATATGAAATATTTCTTTTAAAAATTAACAGAAAATACTTAAATGTATAAAAGAATTTTTATTCCATAGACAATAAGCTTTGCAGTTGATATGAATTATTGCATTTAAAAATGCACATCAATTTCTAACAGGTAAAAAAGAATTTGTAAACAATAAGTTTACCAGTTTATATGAATATTTTCTTTTAAAAATTAAAATAAATTTCTAACAGGTAAAAAAGATTTTTATTCCATAAACAAAAAGCTTTGCAGTTTGTATGAAATATATATTTAAAAAATGCACATAAATTTCTAACAGGTAAAAAAGAATTTGTAAACAATAAGTTCACCAGTTTACATGAAATATTTCTTTTAAAAATGCACAGTATTTTCTAACAGGTAAAATATGCTTTTTATTCTATACTTCAAATTCGAATAACTTTTTTTCTAAGTGCAGCACCTGTTTGATATGGGTTTCATTTCTAAAATATTCGCTTAGAATGAAAAAAGTTAAGCTGATTCGATTTGTGCTACTTTCTCAACAGCAAAAATCACATTAATTTTAATCAGTCTTAATGCGATTTAGAAAATTTATTTGGTGAGGTGGGGGGAGATTTGTTAGGCACAAGTTGCCATATCAATAACATTTGATATGATTACTTTTCTAAACTTTTTATGGGCAGCAGAAACTCTCCAATTCGATGCTTCGCTGCCTGTTTCAGTGCGCAGTCAAATGAAATGTACCATGAAAAAACAGAAAAGCGCAAAAAACTTGTGTTTTACATGAAAGGAACAAAAATCCAATGTGCGCCAATATTTGTAGAAAAACAATAAAAAAAAAGAAGCAGCAAGCAAATATAAATAAATACGGGCTTTCGAGCATTGAACAATAAAAAATGGTCACATGTGCAACATGGCAAACACTTTCAAATGTTCAATTTTGTAATATTGCTAAGGGTATTTCAGTTCTCAGAATTATGCACTTAAAGAAATAACACTTTAAAATATGTCGTGTTAATAAAATTTATTTTATTTTAACTCCTTACAAAGGCAAATTCAATAAATGTGTAAAAGTATTTTATTTATATTATTTAGGGTATTGCAAAATTAGCAAGTTAAATATTAATACTTTTTTTTACTGTGTTCATTCATTTGATGATTTTTTATTTTTATTTTTTTTTTGCTGGTTGTGTAAACAATATTTGCCAATGCCCGCAGCTCGATTCGATTTCTTTTTATGTAGCTCGCATTTGACATTTTGTTGTTGCCATTATGTGCCATAGATACACTATATATATATATATGTATGTTTATATATATAAACATACATATATATATATATATATTGATTTATATATATTTATGTGTATTGGTTTACAGCATCTATGTAAATGCTGCCCAATGGATAAATTGCTGCATATTTCACTTGATTGCTTGGCATTTTACATTAAATTTGATTTCACATTTGCTCGCAATTTAAAAGTTAATTAAAGTGGCTTTTTTTGGCAGAAAAAAAGAGGTATTTAACTTAAAAAATTAAGTGTAGTCATTGATTGCATTTACGCATGTTGCATGTTGTTGATTAAAGTGTTTGTGTGGGGTGGTGGGGGGGATGGGGCAAGTTGCCAACTGTTCCTGCATAATTTGCACATTTTTTTCCACTGTTTTTATTTTGTCTTTTCATTTGTTAACTATGTTTAAACGGCTTTTCAGTTGATTAAAAAACTTTGGCCTTTTGGTGGCAGCAGAGTCCTGGCAATTTGTATGCAAATGTCAAGCGACGTGTACAAAATATTCTGTTGCATGCAACGCGGCATGGCAGGCAAACCAGTAGACAGAAACCAGAGCCGATTTATGTTTGCTTATGTGTATATCAGAATTGTAATTTTGGGCTTGTTGAATTCGAGTTTAAAGTTGTCGTTGGCAGGTTTTACGGTTGCACAAACAAGTTGAGTTGCAAATTGTTTGCAACTTGTTGAAAAAGCAGAAACTACGATTACTTAAGTAAGTGGGATTTGTTTCGTGAGCAGTTGCAAAAGTTTTTAACACCAGTAAGAATATAAAAATTAAATAAGAAAGTGGTCTATAAACAAGATCTCAGCTTAAACATAATTTAAAAAAGGGTTATTATATATAAATAGCTATTTACTTTAATGGATAACTAAAAATACAAGTATTTTAATTTTTTTATTTAGAAAAAATGTATGTTAAATATTGAAAATATGTTCATACCATGTTCAGTAACCAATGCGCCCAAACTGTGGCTTTGTGTGTGCAGCAAACTGGTCACAAATAATAAACACCAAATGTGTCCCATATTGAATTAAATTGTTCAAAAGCTGTGAATGCTTTTTTCTGTTTTTCCTTTTTTTGAGTAAACAAATTATTAATTTAGATTATTTATTAGATATTTATTTTTTTTTATTTTCACTTGTCACTTGAATATGTCCTCGAAATGCGTGTGTAGTCAATTTCCATGATGTCCGCTCGATTGTGGCGGAGCAGCCAAGTTGCACAAATTGATTGCATAATTTCCGCTGCGGCCCAAAGTACCAGACATAATTTTCAAGTTCATTATGGTCAACCACAAAATAACAAACAACTGTCAAAAGTCAACGAAATGAATATCTTTGGGTGATAACCAAGACGGTGGGGGGGGGGGGAGAGAGGCTACGGGTTGGGTGTGGGGACGAGGCTTGGTGAGTGGTTAGGTAAATGACTGGCAGGAAAATGGTGCCGCCGACAACAACATTTAGCAAATTCTGTGGGAAATTGAGGAAACACATTTAATGTGGGCAAAACTAAATGATAAATGATAAGTGCAAAAAACGGCCAAATCAGACGGCAAGTCTGAATTCCAAAATAGCCAGGCTCACAATATGACACAGATAGACACTGCTGATTACTCCTGACAACGGCAATTTTACAACAAAAAACCTGCTCCAAGGAAGCCAAGGGAAAAAAAAACACAAAAAAAGGGACATATAAAAGGAACAAAATTTGAAAAGAACGCACAAAACACACAAATTTCTATGGCATATCTTTTGGGGGTAAGCTTTTTGGGTTCCTTGTCCTGGTGCTGGCATTTTGTCAAAAACACTTTGCATAACTTCAAAGGACACACAACTGCCAGGACACACAACAGTCACTTGTGCTGCACTACGGCATTTCGAGGACATATTAATATCATTTAATTTTATTTCAGGCTATTTATGAATGCGAACTTTTTTTATTCGTCCTGTGAAAACTCTTCCACTTGGCACACTTTTTTTCTTGTTACATTTCCTCTTACTTTTTTTTTGCACTGTTTCTGTTTCTGTTTTGTTACTAGTTCTGCTCGCCTTCAATTTTCTATATGTAATATTTCGATTTGAACACTCTACGCGTATTATTGGGTGGTTTTTTCAGCTCGCACCGTCCGATTGCTTAAAAAGTTCGCCGCCAACTGAGTGGACAGCAGCGGAGTGCCAATCCTTAAAAACAAAGAGTGCCAAGACTTGCTCTGCAGCATCTCTGAAGCTTTCACTCAAAATAGACGCAGCCAGCTACAGCGCTGGCTCAGCGATACGAGTGCAAAATGTGCTCAAACTCGACTGAGTTTTATCTTTGTCTCCGCTTTGTTGTGAGTGCCAGAGTTGAGTCTGAGTTGGAGTTTTAATTTTGTTGAGCCTGTTGTATGTTAAGCGCTTGTGCTTAGTTTAAGCCTAATTTGGTAATGATCCGAAAACGATTGAGCCAAAAACAGCTTAAGGACTTACGCTCATTACGAATGCAAAGCATTAATATTTCAGGCAGTGTCTTAAATTATTAATATACGCTGACATTTATCTTAGAAGAAGGATTCACTGTGATTTATCAATACCTGTATAACAAAATTAATGGATTATAAATGAAAATTTATTTTCAATCCCTGAACAATATTAAAACTAAATTATTGAAATTTATTAGCTAGTGGGTGGTCCTTGATTTGTTAAAATAATTTATTTTTAAATTAAAAATATACATGTTTTTTTTTATTACAATTTTCAATTTATATATCCTAATTAATATTTATGAGTTTTATTGGGATGATTTATAGAATACAAAAAAATGTTTAGTTGTAAATATAAATGTATAAAAAAAAGATAAAGGATTTTAATTTTATGTAATTTTTAGTTTGGGCTTATATAATACTTTTTTTTGCCCCTATTTCTGGAATTTCTTTTTCCACTGTTTGCATTTTATTTTTTGTACATTTCGCTTATTATGTTGCTGCAACAATTTATTTTGAAGAAAAAGTTGAGCTTCTGGTTTTTTTTGGTTATTTTTTATCTCCCGGGGCTCATTATCAATTTCACCGCTGGAAATGTGCCCTTCAGCAAAGATTGCATAAAAATTACGTTATGCTCAGCAGTAGCAACAACAATAATATATATATATATATATAACTTTTTTATATATATATAAAATCAAGTGCATTGTGCGCATTTTAATTCCTCATTGCCCCTTTTGCCCTTGCGTCTTACTTTAGTTTTGTTGTATGTCGTTTTTGGTGGCTGGCACAAATATTGTGAGATAAAATAAAGCAGACGACCTCACACAATTTCCTATTATGTGGAACGGCGACGCAAAAGAGTCTCGTGCGACGAATTTGCGCACTGATAAATTTTAAGCTGATGCAACAAAGTTGCATGCCACAGTCAGCAAAATTGCGTTGCAATTACGGCTAAGCGCCAATGTTGAGCGACTTAATGAGCGCCTTGGCAGAGATATGGTCAGCGCGAAACCCCTGCATACACTATGAGAGGGGGTGGGGGGGGGGGGGCAAACTAGTTTCGCTCATTGATTGATATCAAATCGGCGCACTTCACTCATTCTGTCGGACGCCAGTGTAATTTTAACGTGGCACCAAAAAGTATGCAACATAAAATTTTGTGCGCAAACTTACCGGGAAATTTGCACTCCTCCACCTGCTCGTCGCTGTGATCCTTGCAATCCGCTTCGCCATCGCAAACGAATCGTATGGGAACACAATCCCCGTTCTGGCACTGAAATTGCTTCTCATCACATTTGGCGTACAAGGATTGGGCTGAAATGAGACGCAGATTTGGAAAATGTTTTTTGAGCACATTTGGCAAGTGTAAACAAATGATTAAAGCAAATTTGGGTTTTTTTCTGTTTTTCTCTGGAGTTTAGTGAATTTTCCGCATAAGCTGCTAAAAGTTTTCTCATTAAAGTAAAAATTGAAAATTAAAATTAAAATGAAAATGAGAATAAAACCGAAACGAACCAAAAAAGAAGAAGATAAATAAAAATAAACAACGCAGACAAAGTGCCTTTTCGGATGTGGCACAAAAGCCCAAATTGATTAGGGCTTAAAACTTCAAAACAATCAAGAGCAGACACGCGAGCTCGTTCAAATCATTTGCATATACACACATAATACACACACCACGCACACACATGCATAGACAATGTGTATGTGGCAGCTCAACCATCTGCTTTTTAATCAACAAAAATGCTTGCAACAATAGCAACAACAAAAAAGTATCGCAAAACTTTTGCAGCTTGACAATTTTCCATCTTCGACAACAAGATGTATTTTCTTCTAGGTGCCATACACACTCACACACGCACACACGCACACCCAGACGCAGGCTTTCATATTTTAATGGCAATGAAACAACAGCCCAAAAACTGTCAACAACTTTCGATACATAATAGAAAATGTGACAAACGCAAAAAAAAATTTATGGATTGCCAATGTGCTGTGAAAACAGCAGGATATACAAACACACACACACGCACACACACATGGACAAACACACTCAGCATTGGCTGACTTTGATAAGGGTTTTTGTGGTCAACTTTGTTGCTGCAATTGACAGCTGTTTCCCAGCCGATAATAATTATTCGATTTAATCAAAACTCAGGTATACATAATTTAACAGGCACAATTCGTTGCAATTTCATTTGTAACAACAACAACAACAACAAAAATTAGCTACGTCAGACAACAAAAATATTTTAGCAAGTGCCATCAATCAATAAGGTCAAATCAATTGTTGCCTCAGAATTGCACTCAATGTTGCATGATGTATGATAAATAAACAGAATTAAAATTACAATTTAATACACAAAATTTCAATATTTTTCAAGAAACTCTTGTGGTTTAAATTTAAATTTTAAAATCTTATAATTTGTGTTGAAAATCATGTAAGCTAATAAATTTTAATTATAATCATAAAAGGTAAACAAATTCACAGGTGATAATGTTAATTAAATATTAAAATTTTACAGATTAAAATTATTTAAATGCCTTAGTTATTTATAATACTATATTTGCGGAAAATATAACTTTCTAAATTTGTTTTCAAAAATACCAAAAAGTTTCCACAGTACTAAAATTATGATTACACGATAAATTCCATTTTAATCAACTTTTGTATTCAAATATTTTGCGGTCTTTTTGCTGTGGTTTTCGATTCTTGCTATTAAATAGTCAGTTAACGGTGAACTGATTATTGATTGAAAATTCAACAATTTATATAAAAATCATATCACTTCGCAAAAATAAAATATGTATTAATCAAAAAACTATTTGTGATGCAGAATGTTTATTAGTGAAACTTGTTTATAACAATAAACTATTTGCCTTAGTTGAAGTATTACTTCGATCCACTTAAAATATTATTTAACATCAGACCTGTTCATAAAAATTAAGTTCGAATTAATTACAAAACTTTATAACGTATTTAAAGATTAAAGTAAACAAGTTAATTTACTTAGTCGACAAAATTGATTTAATCAACTTAATTGTCAACACTAAATAAAAACAAATTGAGTTAATTTTGACTAATAGAAAATGATTTGACTGTTTCAGTTTTATTGGAAATTTTCTCTTTAAATATTTACTTAACTGTAAAAAGGTGTCTATCAATTTTGGGCTAAAATTTGAATGTTTCTTATATTATTTTTATGAAGTTTGTTGTTCAATATTAAATCTATTTATGTTTTATGCTTACTTTTAATTATTCTTTAAGTTATTATTATCATTAATTTTTATTTAATTAATTCGATATCAATATTTAAAGATATTTAAGAATAATCTTTACTCATTATTAATTTAGTAATTTATTATTATTTTTTATATGCGTACAAAAAGCGCCTCTGTTTATCAGCAGTCGCACGACCAGTCTAGTCAGCTCAAGATTAAAACCGTAATAAATAAATTATATATATATATACATAAATATATATATATATATATACATTGTATTTGATAGCTTGACATACAATGAGCTATCGATAACATATGTCTGGGAAAATATATTGTAATCAGTGTCTTGAGGTGCTAATTAAAATTAATTTATGCTAATGTGCTGCTTATCGCTGTCGCATGCAACATTCCAAGTTCAGTGTCAATTAAATTAAAGTGATTGAAAATATACATATATATATATATATGTGTGATATAGTTTGAAATCAATCAAATGTAGTGCGCATTGTTGGAAATTGTTAGATGAAAGCAAATTAATTGAGAAATGTTGTTGTTGTTTATCATTTTTGTTTTGTTTTTCTAGTTGATGCACATAAAAACAAAACAATTAAAGGCAGCAGCCGCAGATTTCTCAATTATATAAGTTGTCAACAAACAACAATAAGCTAAGGAACACGCCCACAGTTCATAAATGTTTTCTTTTTCTTTTTTTTTGTTGGCGCAAAAACTAGTTGAATATACTAGAAAATCTGTTGGCACTGTGCATAAATTAAGAACGACATAAAATGGCATGAAAAAATATAAATGAACTGAGAAATTAAAAAAAAAAAAATATATATATATATATATATGCACACACATTTTATATATATATATATAATAGAAAATAAAAATGTATGTGTATAAACTATATATATATATATATCTATATATACATATTCTATGGCGACCTTGCACATGTTACTCTATCTGACAGCCATCTAAGAGAAACGTTACGCAAAACGGAAAAGCAATAAACCAGCGTGTAAAGCAAAGCATAAAACATAATTCACAAAAAGAGGGTAAAGCAAATTGAGATAAAAATAAATTTAGAGGCTCGTCTGATCAGAAACTCGCAATACGGGTTTTCTTCAAGTTATATATTTAAGTTTGCAAATACACTGCAAGAATTGAGTACTCGGTTCGAAGACATTTTCTGATTAATGACTATATATATATATATATATATATATATATCTGTTGACGTTCTCTCTGATGCGCCATTTGCAGAGCTTCTTATTTATTAGCTTTGAGGGATTGAACAAAGTCCAAAATACAAATAGCAAAGTACAAAATTTCAATCTTCTTTTTTGTTGTTATATTTTTAAGCTAAAAATAAAATCCTCTGTGTTTTTTTGCGTATTAAAAAAAGAATTTGACGCAAAAAGAAAACAAATTCTTTTCGAGAAAGTCAACTGAATAATTAAGAAATAACAAAATTTGACAGCTTTAAAATATTATTCGAAGGGCTTTGCTAAATCAAAATATTATATATAATTTATAAGACTATTTCTTCTGCAAAACCAAATCCAACTGCTGGAAATATTCAATTGGCAAATCGCTGCGAAATAAAAACATAACAAAAACAAACATTAAAGTTGGCGCCGGCGATAAGATAATCTGACTATAGTAAATCCACTTGAAGTCAGGTGGCTGGATTTTAAAAAAATTTATGACCAGAAATACTGCCAAGGTTATTGTCTGCCGAGTGGTAAAAGCAAATGTCATAAATAATCGACTTAATGCGACGCCAATCAATCTTATCAATCCTATAAAACACAGACAAATACGCAGTTCTTGGTCAAATAAAAAAAATCAAAAGGAAATGCAAATTCGTCTAAAGAAAAGTTCTCCATGAATTTTTGAGTAACTTGTCAAATTTTGAATAACTTGTTGAAATTTTGAATGAATGATCTTTGTTTTAGAAGTTGTGCAGAATAAATATAAATTCGTTTCGGAATTTAAATTACTTAACCAGTTTAAAACTATATATTTTAGATATAATTTTTAATGAAGTGTTTCGAATATTTTTTGGTACATATTCAGAAGACGCAACCCGATGAGATTTTTAATATATTGGAGTATAAAAAATTACAAAAACAAACACGACGTGCAGCTACTAAAAAGCAGATTTAATTTTAAAAAAGTAGGCCATTAAATAATAGTTTATATATATACGACTGACTATAATTTATATGTATATATGTGTATATGTTAATTAAGATAATTTTTTATGATATGTCTTTTGGTGTGCAAAATATATTCACTTCTGCCAATATATTCGGTGCAAACCAGAAACAAAAAGCGTTTTTTCTTACATTTTTGTTTTTTTAAAAATTTCTCAGAATAAAATGTAATTAATTTTCAAACTAAAAGTAAAATTTAGACTATAGCAATTTGTGTCCGATTAGCAGAGATAATTTTTTTTATTGTGTTAGCTTTGCTTAGAGGAGACTTCAGTTAGTTCAGCTGGATTGAAGCTAAATTTAGCATAGTCTGGTAAAAAACACACAGCATAGTGCACAGCCCCCTCCCCCACTGAAACAACCCACCTCTCTGCCGACCAGCGACAAGCTGAGTTGATTTGGTTTTAGCCTGTTTTTCTTACCTATGCCCAGCGGCGTGCCGATCTTGCCAGATACGTTGAGGAATTTGAAGCCCAGGTTTAGGATGCCTTTGCCATCGAATTGTTTGCTCAATGTGGCGCCACCTGTCGCTATCAGCTGATGTTGATTATGCGTTAAACTAGGCAGTTCAGTGGTGGGCGTGGCCGTGCAACATTTACTCAGTGTTAGCATCAATGTCAGCAGCAACAGATTCGCATTGGTGCAAATGCAACTGAACAGCTGTTGAGCGCGTCGCTGGCAGTTGATGTTGCCACTTGTTGTTGTTGTTGTTGTTGTTATTGTGTTTGTTGATGTTGCCTTTGTTGCAGCTGTTGTTGTTGTTGTGTGTGTGCTATCACTCGGAGTGCTCGTAGAGCGTAACTCTATGGCCATGGTATGAACTTTGTCTAGTTATGCACTTTTTTCGATTTTGGTTGCACTTTTAGTTTTTTTTTGGTGCTTTAGTTTTCTTGTTGTCTGTTTTGCCTTTTTTGCTTGCACTTTGATTGAATTTCAATGGGTTCTCAACATGTCAAAAGGCTCTATGGGAATATAAAGTAAATCGTTTTATAAAGGAGCAGGAAACAGTGGATCTGCTGCCATTATCTAATCACTCGGACAGCTTCTGAGTACGTCAACATTGAAAATTGTTGCCAAAATAAATACACACACACACACACATGCACACCCAGCCAAAAGTGAGCCAATAAAAACGCATGCGAAGAGCCGAAAAGTCAAAAGACAAAAATCGTCTGAAATGCAACAAAAACATTGTACGCAAACTGGTTAAACAAAACGTACGATCCACACATACACACACACATATACATATGCTCACACGCCAGACACTCACACACACACACACAACAGGTCGCCAAATGCTCAGGCACAACGTAAATTGAAACAACAGAAGAGAAGGTGAAAACAAAAACACAAAAAAAAAAAATGCTATCTGTTGACGTAGCAAATTATTCAAATTGTTTAGCAAACGACAATCTCTGATTTAATTATCTATCTCGTTTTAATTAATTAAAAAGAATTTGTACAGTTTTTTTTTTGGCACGCGTTTTTTTGACCACAAACTGATAAAAACGGCAACGATTGGCTTATCACAAACAAAATGCAAATTTGCGTTATTTTTGCGCGCCTATTGTAGAATTATCTATTGCACGTGAGGTATTTGTTGTTTATTGTTGTTGTTGCTATATTTACACTTTGTTATGCATATATATATATACACGTTCTATTTCGATATATTGTTTTTTAGTTTGTTTGGCTTTGGCCACAAAAACGCTGCTGACTTGTGCAACGAGCGTTTTTCAACTGATTTCGTGTTGAGAATTCGCCGGCAAACTTAAGCGAATTGTCACCCAAACTGCCTTGAAGCCAAACAACGACGAGCACCCCCTGCGAACACACCAGTCTAACTGATTGTGAGCGCGCTTAAGAGTTGCTCAATTTTGTAATACACATATATATATATATATATATATATATATATATTTATTTGCAAAACCTTCAAATTGGCTTATCACAGCGCCAACAAATCTCACCGAAAGGTGTTTCTAAACGCACGATAACTCACTCTCTATCTCTCTCTCTCTCGCTCTCTGTGTCTCTCTGCGTCTTTGCTGATGCTTTCGTTTGCTCTTTGAAGATCATTTTCTTCTGCGCAGCTCTTAAGTGCGGTGAGTTTTGTGGCAGAGGTGAATTCAACTCAGCATCAAGCTCGTTGGCTAATTAATAAAATACTTTGTGCGGCTGCTTTAGAATTGGTTCACAGCTATTGCTGATAACCTCAGCAGCGAGCGTGGGAATAACTAATTGGATGAATTAAAATAAAAAAAAATACATTTGACTATCAACACATTTTAATCAAAAGAATTTCAATTTGTGTTCCTAATTAGTCTTCCCAAAAATTATGTTCTATTTTTGTAACACAATCAAGTAATCAATATCTGAAAGCAGCTGGTTCCTTGTCATCAATTATTATGAATGAACTGCTGATAGTAAATTGAAAGTGGATAGCATAAATCACTTAAAAGCTTTTAAACCTTTTATTAATGAAAAATTTCAGTTTAAGAATCATCTTCAAATAAATGAACAACAATGAACATAGTGAAGAACTTGGCGATAATTCAGAGTTCAATATGAAAAAAAAACTTCAATTGTAAGAAAATTTACACATCTTGACGGATATATATATTATATTATATTATATAGTTTAGAAAAAGGTTTGTGGTAATAAATAATGTTAAGCTAATTATTTTAAAGTAACTTTTATATAGGAAGTCGCTTCAGGTGTATTATAGAAAAGAAAGGCATTATAATAAACTGAAGTCAAATATAAAATCATACGATTTTTGCGTGGACACTTATTATAAATTTACATGTTATCTAAAAGTATCGTTCCATTGTTTATAATGCGCAAAATCCCTTTGTTTCAAGGGCTTCAACTCATTAACCTAAGCAATTGTTTAATCATTTGTCTTTTCACCAACCTTGATAGCAACACGAACAAAAACAAAGCACTACAAAAATTAATTTCAGCACATGAAAATCACTTAAATGCATTGTAAACGATAAGCCACCAAATATAACAAATATCAAAAGACCGTCGGTAACAGAATACTATAAATAGATATGGAAATTTATATTTTATCGAATTTGCAAAAATAAAATATTTTAATTAATTGGCAAAAAACGAAAGACGTCAAACTGATAAATTTATAACTAAGATATAGTAGCAGCTAGTTAAGTGAATTCCCCGATTAAATAATTTCAGGTGCGATGCCCAACAAAGACCGACGCGAACTGAAAGCGTTAACTGGAAATTATTTGAATTTCGCCTTTCCATTGATAGAAAAACTTAAAACTATAAACTCAAATGTGACGCAGTCTGACTGATAAGTGATAAGTGGCTCAGTTGAAATGCAGACAATGGGATTAACAACGATTATTATGGCGATAATCGTCATCGGATCGGCGCATTGTCATCGTCATCGTTGTCATCGCTGTCATCGTCATTGCCATCATCTGCATTTGTCAAGCACTTGAATTGCATAATTTATGATTTACGTGTGTAAATCATTTGTGAAGCACCCACAAGCCGAGCTACGTGTTTGCCGTTGACAGATGCCCATCCCCATTCCCATCCACATACCCATCGCCATCGACATTCCCCTCTCTGGCTCCATCCATCCCTGTCACTGTTTAGTTTTCAATTTGCTGGCGTTTCTAATTGCAGGCGTTAAAAATCGCTGCCAAATCGCGTTCAACAATATTAATGAAGCACTTAACTGCAGTTTATCGCTGAGGGCGTGTGTTCAAGTTTGCCATCCACCTCCACCTCCTTCCCCATTCGATTCGATTCACCGTTGCTCGAGTGGCCCCAGCTTTTGAATGGGTTTGGTCACAGCAATTGAGGTTTATCGCTGTCATCTATATGACATCTATCTGTGACCAGCCACAGAGATAGCGAAAGAGCGAGATAGAGATAGAGATATTAAAACTGAACCTGTAAATTGTCTACATAATGCACTTGCGGTGAACACTTTCGGTATTGGCTTGAACGGAAGTTAGCTCATAGGGGAATTTTACCAATACACTCAGAAATAAAATCGTTTAACTTATTCACCATTTTCAGCACATTCATTTATAAATAAGAATTTTGTGTCTTTTAAAATAACCTTGTTTTATAAATTTTTCTAAAATGGGGCAAAAGAATGCCTAATTTATTTTTGTTATTATTATTGTTGTATTTTTTATTTACTTATTTTTAGAAATTTTTGTTTCTTAAAATAAAATATAAATTTCCTTTTTATCGGCGCCATTTTCATTTAATACCAAATTTTAAATTCAAATCGATTATTTTTTTCTAAGTGCATTTTGTTTGTTAGTTGAGTGCCTGCATAGGGTGTTTGCTGTATATGTATATATTTGAAATGCAACTGCTTCAGTGTGAAAGCAGTATATAATTGGGTTAGTCAGCGGTAAAGTTTGCAGTTCAGTACCTCAATACCTTATCTGACATTGACACTTAGTTGATTGAGTTGAAGAGAATGCATTAACCTTGGCAAAATACCCATATAGATTCTATAAATCAGTTTCACAATTCTATTGATAACAATATATCAATAATATCTGATAATACATGTCAAGTTTGGATCGCAAAAATCTATCACTTAAGCAGATAAACAACCAGTAAAATATTTATCGATTATTATGCACTTCATATTGATTTTTTTCATCATTTTGCAGTCATTAAAAATTCTAGTTATCGATTTAGTTTACTTTTTAATTTAAATCTTGAAAATTCAATTATTTCAATAATCCACATTAAATAAATTCACTCTTAATTTATATTCCGTTAACTTGATTGTTTGACTTTATTACTTAAATATTTCAGCAACTGTTTTGAAATAGTTTTATATTAAATATTGATTATGTAAAACTGATCTTTACTTTCGAAAAGTATTTCAAATAATTTAATTGTATTTATTTCGTGTTTTTGAGTTTTTCTTTAATCGTATTGGCAAGTTTGTTAAAGAAAACAGACAAATATTTATCACTTGTTTTCACTGGTTAAATTGTTAATTTTATTTAACATTTTTCATTTACTGTAAATATTTCATTTGCTCTCTTCCACAACAACAATAACAACAACAACAACACCAACACCCACCGAATGTGATCCCATTAAAAAGTAATTACAATTAAAAATGCAGTCGGTACACTGAAGAACCGTTAGACCTATACAAAAATGTGCACGGGCACAAAGCGGAATGTAAACAGCGAATGAATGAATGAAAGCGCCGGCCAAGAAGTAACGGTAAATTTTCACATGTGCCAAAATGACAATAGAAGGCCCCACGACAAAACGCAGCCGACGCTGGCGTCGCGGCCGCAGCCGCCGCCGCAGCGTTCTAACAGTTGTGGATGCTGCCACATTAACAGCGCTGTTAATAGCCATAACAGCGTATTCTGCGCAACAAAGCAACAACGTTGCGACGTCAACGTCAACGTCGACGGCGACGGGGACGTCAGCGTCAGCGTTAGCGTTATCGCTCATAAACGTCATTCAATGGCTCTATCTGAAACTACAGCAATAAGGCGACTCTGCTCCTTATTGTGTGTGTGAGTGTGTGTGTGTGTGTGTGTGTGTGTGTTTACTGAAGCGTTGCTAAATATGAAAACATAAAAATTAATGTTATATTTATAGTGTGGCAGCCAAAAATGTGTAGCATGAGGCGTTGCTGGGGTCGCTGCAGGCGTTGTATATACAGTCTACACAAAGTACAAATGTTGGGAAGTGGCAAAGGGGGAGAGGGTTTGCAAGATGTAGTTGATTCAAGTGCTGGTATTTGTTTTGCCCCGCTGCTGCCGCTTGCCACCGCTGTGGTGGTGCTCTGGGGTGTGGCACAAGCCCAAAAGGGGTTGCGGCTTTGCCTTGCATGCATTTCAATAAGCAGCAAACCAAATATTTTCTACAATAAATCGCCCGAAATGTAGCGCCAATTGTGCACAAATAAGCAAAACCAGCAACATTACCAGCAACAACAATAACAACAACAACTGCAATAATTCAAAGCAGTAAGAGTGCTCGGGTCGAAGGTGCTCGGCTGGGCGATACTCTGTAAATACACACACACACACAAGCATAGGCATTGCCTCTACTTTTTTAACTCTACAAAAAATAAAATTTGTCATGAAATAAAATTTGCCTGATCCGAAAAAAAACATATCAAACCTTAAGATTTTAGCTATTTTAATATTCCCTTAGACAAAATATACATTTGAATTTTCGATATTACGCAAACAATATTTGATTATATTCCGAAGCAAAAAACTCTAGAGATCTTAAGATCTGTAAAACTTATTTCATATTTATTATATTTGGATACTTTTCAAGGTCAAATAAGTAAAGAAATAATAATCAGATGATCAGTCATATTATTTTTTACTATTTCAAATTCTAGCAACTTAATTTTAAATATGTTTAAAGTTTAATAAATCATTTCTAAAAAACATTTAACCACATTCCATTTAAATTTATGAGATAGGCCAAAAATAGAACACCAAATTATTCAGAAAACATATAACTAAATTGTAAAGTCAAGTTTTGTTTAAGCTCGTTAAAAATACTTAAATAAAAATGTTTATATTTGAGAATCGAAAGAAATATTTTTAATTTAAAGAATTTTTATTGTACTTCTTTTTTAGAAAACAAAAAAAACATTTTATTTTATTTTGGAAAATTCCGAACTTTTTTATATATTTTATTTATTTATTTTATTTATTATTATTATTTTAATTATTATTATTATTTTATTTGTCTTGTTTTTATTTATTTAATATCTTATTATTATTTTATTTATTTATTTATAAAGACAGAAGAATCTAAAAAAATATATTTAATTTTATTATTTATTAGTGGATTAGCTGTATTTCTATAGTTACCCAGAATTTGTACAACTTAATTTTTTTTGCACATTTTAATTGCGTACAGAGTATTGCAACAATAAACATTTCCAACAAACACTGTAACTCAACTGTCGTCTGGTGGCAGCCACACACAGCATGCCCCCAAGTGGTGCACATACCGCAGCCACATGCCACGCATGCCCCGCCGCCAGTGGCAGCCAGTGGCCACTGCCGCCGACTGAGGCCAATGCGGCGTATGATGAATTTTTGCCAAAGGTCTGCCTGCAGTTCAACGATTTCGTGCAGAGATTTTGCTTTAGGCTGTAAGTGTGTGTGTGAGTGTAGTAGTGTGTATGAGTGTGTATTTGTGTGTGTGTGTGTTGGCGAGTTAATTCAGTTGAATTGATTTGCTAAGTTTTTGTTGCGAATAAAAATGGTGGATAAACTTGGCGCTGAACGCACAGAAAGTTGTAATCTAAGGCAGATTATGTTCTATATCGATATTTGCAGCTTTATTTTTAGAAAATTCAAAAATAGCTGACTTATTAATTAATTTTATTAATTATTTAATTTCCGGTTTTTAGCTTCATTGCATTTTATGGCAAAGTTTTTGCTGAACTAACAAAATTTGTAACAATAAGACAAAAAAACTTAAAGATCGACTTAAATATGAAAGAAAATGCAAATTTTATGCCTGTCTACACACAAAAAGGGTATGTGCAAGTCGGTCATTTTCACGTTGTTTTTTTTATACTTCAGCTTGTGTCAATATTAAGTACCTTTTCCAGTGTTTTGTTATAAATGGTAAATTAGCTTTTGTCAACACACAATAAACAAAATACGCCAACGGCTTAAGGATGGGCCATTAATCAACGAATTGTGAATGTGCCCCAAGGCCGAGGAATGAAATATTGAAACATGGAACAGCTGCCGCCACACGCCCACTTAAGTATCTGTCTCCGCTATTGTTTTGACGCCCTCCGAGAAATGCGGCGTCAACACTTTTGCACCAATGAGAACAGATCGCTGCTAAAATTGGCAGCCACTCCCCCTCCCCCCACCCTCTTTCAACCATTTTCCCACAAATCTGCCAGTGTTTAACTTTCCTTGCCAGCTTACGCCTAATCCTCCCACAGTTCCTAATGGACTCACGAAATATCAAGCGCTGATTGCAGCGTTCTCAATTCTCAATTGTCAACTTCCGGTCGCCGCTTCCGCTTGCTCTGCTGGCGTCAGCTACGTGTGCCTGGACAGCATTTCTTGGCCAGCTTCTTTAAAGTGGTAAAAAGCTGTTCAGTAGGGTTTACCAGCATAACAGAGGGAACCACCAACCACAATCCGACTGAGCACTGAGCACTGCCCTCACCTTTGCTAACAAACAATGCAACACATTCCTCACTCCTGGCTGAGGCAAGGCATCTGTTTTATTTATTTAAGTGTGTCCACGTTCAAAAATGAAAAATGTTGCATATCACAAATGAGCAGAACTGGAAGGGATGAGGAGGAATGAGGAGGCGAACTTTAAACTGCGGGCCTTTTTCTGCTTTTCTGTTTTTCTATTTTTCTGTTGGATCTGAGTGCGTCCCAGTGACAGTTTGTGCCTGGAGCAGATAGCAGCCATGGAATGAGTTGAGGCTGGATGGAGGCCTGGCTAAATGGATGACTGCTTGCCTGGTTTGTTGATTGTTTGCTTCTCCTTCTGCTTCTGCTTTTGCATCAGCTTCTGCTCTTTGCTCTTTGGTTTCGTTTCGTTTGCAGTGCTAAATTTACCGCTAAGCATTTTCCAACAGCAGCGACGACGACTGCACAAAGGACGAAGGACGAAGGACATGAGACATGGGACATGGGACTGTTGTGATGCTGGCCGGGATCATGGGGGTCTTTGTAATCATAACGGTAATTTTGACGTTGAGTTGCATGTGTTGTGTGTGTTGTGTGTGTATCTTGTATCTGTGGCAGTGGCAGTGAGTTGAGTGGAGCAACGCATTTCAAAAACCAAAAACTAAATGCAAAAAAGATATGCAGGACGCTCGCCAAATTACTGAAATCATGTTAGGGGCATATACAGGGTGCCTTAGTTGTGTCTTCTATGGGAATTGTCCATAATTTGCCTCTTGCTTAAATTCTGCCCAGCAATTTTGGCAGTCGAATAAAAGAAAACAATTGACTAAAATTGCCGCCGTTTGTTGCTTTCCATTGTTGTTGTGACAGTCTGCCGTTTGTGCTGCTGCTTTTTATCGAAGAAACTGCGACGTCAGCTGCGCTGCCAGCATCGCTGCTGCTGCGCTGCTGGCCGCAAAGTGGGCAACTAAGCAGCTTGCGACAGTTTTTATGATATTTCGCTTGTGTTTTGCTGCTGTTTGCTTTGCAATTATTTCCCCTGTGGACTTTAACAGACAAAACAACAGTTCTCAGTTTTTTTTTTCGCTGTTGTCGCTATTTTGAGGGTTGCTGTTAACTGAGTGCCGACCGCCCGCACACCCTTCCCCCTTCGCTGAGAAGCAGACACATTGCACGCTTCGCTGAGTCGCATTAGTTTGCGAGCATTATCATCCACAATGCCGAACGGCTTCCACAGCGTGTGGAGTGTGCGCATCGTTAATGCTGGCAGAGCACCCCACACCCCGCCCCTGCTGCTATCCTAGCCACTCCTTTCACTGTTAATCCCCTGGCAGTTTTGACAGTCGCAAGTTAGACAAACAACTGACAGTCCCAGGCGGCAACTTATCACTTTCCACCTAATTGATATCAGTTCCAGTTTCAGTTGCAAAAACTTTCCCTTCTGCCAGGCCCTGCCCCCACCCGCCAGCCTGCTGCTGAAGTGCAGGTCTTGTAAATCCGCTTAAAGCAAAGTGAACTCATAAATTATTGATTTGATTATGTCACCCCGTGTGACCAAACATTTGCCAGGCACCAGCTGCTTCGCCTGCTGCTGCTCCTTCTCCTGCTCCTCCTCCTGCTTCTTTTGGCCCGAAAAGAATTTCAGCCTTTGCCTTTATAAAGGATCAACAAGCGATTATGTCCTGCTGGCACTCAATTGTCCTGCTCAAGTTTGCACCAGCAGCAAAGTGCTGACAGATTAGCCGTATCTGTATCTGTATCTATATCTGTATCTGCATCTGTATATGTATTTGAATTTGTATCTGTGGCATGTTGCCGTTGCTCGAATTGGTTATTCTACCTGCGGCATTTGACTGCATTATAAATGATGACTGGCAGAACTGGCTCCCATTTGCTTTATTGGCCATTTACATGCATAGCTGCCAGAGCTCAGCTATTTATAGCCATGGTCAAAACTCGCACTTGAAAAAAAAACATGTATAATCAAAAAAACCTAAATAAATAATAAAAAAAGTTTGTTAGAACAATGCATTTATGCAGCTAAAATATAATTTTTGAGCATTAAGTTGCAAATGAAAACAATGCGAACACAATTTTTTTTTTTTTCATTTAAAATAAAATAAAAAATGTATATTCGAGCATTTGAAAATTAAAATTTAAAACGAAATGTTTTTTGTTCATAAAAAGAAGCTAAAGCGAAAAAAATATATATTCAAGCGTTTGAAAATTAAAATTTAAAACGAAATATTTTTTGTTCATAAAAAACTAAAAAAGAAAAGAGGAAAAAAATGTTTAAATAACAAAATGAATAGGGAAATAAATATTAATTAAATAAAAATTGTGTGTTGCGGTTAGTGAGGTAAAGTTGCACATTTTTTTGATAATAAACAATATTATTACATATATATATATATAATTTTTAGCAGTTCCTGATTATACCATAACTGTTGCATGTTCTCTGCTAACTCAGAAGATATCTCCACTGGAATATTGATCTGATTGGGTTCCAATTTATGCCAAAAATGTTGAAACAATTAGCATTTAAATACAACCAGAAATCCTATAAATTTATCTTATATTTAATTTTATTTATAATTTTACATTTTAATTTAAATTGAAATAAATTAAATTTTTTGCTTTGTGTACTTTTTGAGTCGACTGACTTTATATAAATAAACAAATAAATAATAAATCTCTGCATTTCCATTATCAATTTTATCATTTATTCACAAGATGACAATTTGAAATTTGTTGTGTTGGTTTTTCTCAGGTTTTATTTTATCCTTGACTTTTATCTACATTTTTAGTATATCTTTTTTTCAGTCTGCACTCCATTTATCTTCTTGACCCCCTTTTATTTGCTTTTGCACAGTGTATCAAGCTGAACGATTTCCCTGTTTTCATTTCATTTATTTCTCTATTTTTGTGCATTTTTGTGGCAACATTGTGAGCCATTTGTGTGCCTGCCACGTCATCGTCAGAGCGTGCCTTCACCTGAAGGTTTCTAACTGATTGGCGGCCTCCCTTTGGGGCTCCCCCGTCAAAACGATGTTAATTAAAGTGCTGCCATCGAGTCACATATCTTGAGTTCTTTTGGCCAAACAACGAACGTGTTAATCATTTGGTCGCGGGGCACGTGTCGCTCTGGTTTCTATGGGTCATTTGATGGGCAAAAATTGCTGCCACACCCACACACACACACACACACACACACACACACACACAAACTCACTGTGCAGAGTGTCCTCAAACAATGCTTTTGGCTTTTATTTATTTGTTTGCCTTTTGTTGACAGCAATTTAAACGCTTCAATGGACTCGCTGCCAGACGGAGCGCAAAAAGGGTTTTCTCAGCGCAAACAAGTTTCACCTCGTAAATTAATTTCACTCGCCCAAAAACACAACACAAGATACAAATTACAACAAGGAGGGCCAAGACTGAGACGGACTGGTTGTTTGTTTAAGGCACACACACCCCCCCCTCCCCCACCCACCCACAGCACCGCCCTCAAAAAATGTTGTAGCCAAAAGTCAGTTTTACAATTTGCTTTTGGTATTTCAACGCGGCGTTTTTCATTAATTGCGACAATTTCATAAGGACAACTGAAATTGGAAATTGGCAATCGCCGCAAAATTGAAACCAAACCTAATTTGCAATTAAAATTGATTATAGAATTTGGCATGCTCTGCTTAACATAAATTTGGCACAGTTTCAGCCATGTTGTGCATTAATATTATTTATTTGGCCGCATCTAATTTGCATTTGTGCATCGCATAAAAGTGAAATAATTTATTGGATTATTTTGGTTTCGAATAGAGCTAAAGCTCATCCTGCAGCTAAATTTATGAATAAATAAATTTATAAATATTAATAAATAATTATTTTTTTTTAACATTAAATAAGTTGAGCAAAGAAATTGCTTGAGGTGAAAATTTATTTGCTTAATTATAAATATAACAAAATGGACACATTTAATTTGCATTTGCAGCTACATTTATTAATAATAATAAATAAATTTGTAAATAATAATAAATAATTATTTTTTTAACGTAAACAAAATTAAGAAAAGAAATTGCCTTGCGTGAAAATGTATTTGTTTAATTATAAATATTACAAAATGAACACATTTAATTTGCATTTATGCAATAATTTAATGGATTATTTTGGTTTCGAATAGAGCTAAAGCTTATTCTGCAGCTAAATTTATGAATAAATAAATTTATAAATAATTATAAAAAAATATTTTTTTTAACGTAAAATAAGTGGAGAAAAGAAGTTGCTTGAGGCAAACATTTATTTGTTTAATTATAAATATCACAAAATATAATTTTCAATTGTGCAATAATTTAATAGATTATTTTGATTTCGAAAAGAGCTGACCAAAATTAGAGTTTGATTAAGCTTATTCTAGAGCTGCATTTAGTATAAAAGAAATAATATATAAATAATAATTTTTTTTAAATGTAGAAAAGATGAAAATTTCATTTGTTTACTTACAAGTATTTCAAATTTCATTGGCTTTGTTTTTGCAGGCCTCACAATTTATATACATCAAAGTTTTTATTGTTTGTTTACAATAACTTTGTGGAAAGTCGAGTGGAAAACTCAAATCAGGCAATATATATATATTATTTGTGCATTGTTTGTCTGTTTTGTGCACGGAAATCGTTTATCTTTTCCATTTTGCACCGTCTCTTAGCCAAGTTGAGTCTTTTTAGGCAAAAGTTGATTTATGCCTCGCTGACTGCCTGATTTTCATATGCTGCTTTGCCACGCGCAGCCTTTTCCAGACGATATCCTGCTGCCCCTGCCACGCCCACTGCTCCTTTTCGTTATCCTTTTTTTTTTTTTTGTCATTGTTTGTTGTCTCCCAGCTGCGACGTGCGGCGTCAAAAGGGACATGTGATTCAATTTGCTTCGATTAGGAATTCCAATTGCAAGTGTGCTCGACTCTGTCAGGCTTGACGGATTCATAGAAGTCAGACCCAAAAATTAAAATGGCTGCCGCTCATCAAGTTCCGCCACAGACTCAGACCGACAGCAGCAGCAGCAGCAGCTGTTGCTGTGGCATGTGGCAAAGCCCGCGCTCCCCCAGCCTTATCCATTTGCGTATTCGCTTTTGCATTTGTATTTGTGTTTTGTATTTGTATTTGTATTTGTATTTGTTTATTAGACGCTGCCTACAGCTTGATATCCGGTGTGACGCCGGTGCCTAGTTTGTTGATGAGACGATGCGGCGACGTGTGGTGCGTCCTCTGTGCACAGATTGGGAACTCGGAACCCAGTTCCAGACACGCAACTGTCACGTACTCTTCTCCAAATGTTGTCAACTTTATTGGCCAAGCTGTTGTTGCTGTTGCAGTTACCCAAAAGTTTGATAACAACATATTTTATATATACCCTATCAGCAAATAATTCAATTTCTAACTGGCAATACAAATGTTATGAAGAGTTTCAAACTGCAAGGTTGACTAAACTACTCAAATTAATTTCGCTGCATATCAAAAACACATATATAATTTTTTATACTACAAGTGTAAAAAATTAAGTTTACAAATTTTGTTAAATTGTCAGCTATTCAGCAAAAATATATTATGTATTTACATATATATTGTTTCAATATTTGAAAATGTATTTTATAAAAATTAAAGCACAGAAAAGCGACAAGCTTATAAAAAAATAGGAATTATTCAACCAAAATAAATTTTAGTTATTTACGTAAAAATTACATAATTAATTTTTATAATCAGATTGTGTTATTTTCAACGCTTGCCAAATTCGCTTTATTTTATTTTGTAGATTTAAAATATTAATTTGATATATATATATAAAATCTCTTTAATTTAAAATTTTGTATATTATATTTTATATTTTTTTTAATTATATTTTAAATTCCATTTGACAATTTAAAATTCTATATTTTATATTTATATTATATTATATTTTAAATTCCATTAGACAATTTTAAAGATTAAATTTAATTTAGTAAAGAATTAAAGGTAAGTAATTTAATTAAATTACATAGCTGGAAAAAGGGTATTTAATATTCACCAGCGATTTAATTGCTTTGCCCTGAATTTTTTTTGCTTCTCTTTTTTGTTTTGCTCCTACACGCCATATGGAGCACGTGCATCCATTTCCCAATCCGCTGTCAATCAATTTGGCGTACGGCGCTAACGCGACTCTCGTTGACCAAGAACAACCAACCGAAGCAGCCCCCCTCCCCGCTCCATGCACCCAACAGAACAGCACGTTGCATGCGGCGCCCGGCGGGTATGCGGCCTCGCCGCGTTAAGCGCTCAGCGGACAATTGAAAAATTAACAGTATTTATTTATGATGAACAATGGGCCACATCCACATCCACGTCACCCAATAGCCCAACCAGGGGTAAATGTGTGCGTGTTCCGCATGCAAAATGCCCTCAATCCGACCAATTCCTTAATTGCCGCGCAAATTGCAAATGGAATTTGCGGCAGGACAGTCAGCACGCAAATTTTTATGGGAGCGCACAACCGAAACCCGCCAGCTACAAATATCAGGAAAACTCAAAGGAAACGCAGCAAAAATCAATGTTAAAATTAAAAGTTCGCCAAAGGCACAAGTAAATCGGGCAAAAAAAAAAGGACAAGCAAGAAAAATATTTAAAAAAGGGAAATCAAATGGTAAATGCTGCCAGCAGCGTAACTGAAGGCATTGAGCCGGTCATTTATTTAATTTTTTCGCATGATTGCAACATTTGCCGCAGGGACACACAAATGCACACCCACACACACACACACAGGACGCAGGACGCAGTAGGCAGAACCTCGTCTTAATAGAAACATCAGTTAATTGACCGCAAAAGACAAGCAAAACGGGAAGTTGGCTAAGTGCGGTGGGGTGCAAAGAGTGTCATGTAAATAAAAAAAAATAATGTTGGTGCTGTCAGGCACATTAGGGGTGTTTTACACACACACCAACACACAACAAATTTGTAAATGTAAATAAAACAAGCTTGGGAAGTGGATATATATATATATATATATATAAAAGAAAATTAAATATATATATATATATTCAGTTGTCTTCTTTAATAAGTCACACGATTTGACACAAAATAAAAATTACCTTTTGTAAGTGCATTATTAAAACATGAGCCAATTTTTGCCAATTTGGTTGTTTTTGATGCCGCCCGGAAAGGTGCTCGCTTTGGAGTCAAATAACGCCAAAATTCACAGCAGCTGCCTGCTGAGCACACCCCACACACATGCCTAAAAAATATATGCAAATGTGCTAAAAAAAATGTATTGAATTTCAAAGCAAAAACTGCCAAATAAATTGTGCAAAAATAAAAGCGACAACTGAGCGAGTGCCAAATGCTTTTGAAGTGCTTCACTTAACAGCAGCAGCAAAAAGCAAAATTGTTCAAGCTGTTACTGTTAATATTACAATCCACACAGAGAACAACAAACACACAGGCGCAGGCACACTCACAAGCACACACACACACATACACAAAGCAGGGGAAATAATTGCAAAGCAAACAGCAGCAAAATACCAGTAAAATATCATAAAAACTGTCGCAAGTTGCTCACTTTTCGACGGAGTTTTTCCGTTGGCGCCGACAGCAGCAGCGGCATCGACGCTGGCAGCGCGGCTGACGTCGCAGTCTACTTAGATGAAAAGACAACAGCAGCAAACGGCGGAAACTTCAGTCAATTGCCGTTATTCGACTGCCAAAATTGCTGGGCAGAATTTAAGCAAGAGGCAAATTATGGAGAATTCCCATAGAACGCACAGCAGAGGCACCCTGTATGTGCCCCTAACATGATTTCAGTAATTTGGCGAGCGTCCTGCATTTCTTTTTTGCATTTAGTTTTTGGTTTTTGAAATGCGTTGCTCCACTCAACTCACTGCCACAGATACAAGATACACACACAACACACACAACACACACAACACATGCAACTCAACGTCAAAATTACCGTTATGATTACAATGACCCCCATGATCCCGGCCAGCATCACAACAGTCCCATGTCCCATGTCTCATGTCCTTCGTCCTTCGTCCTTTGCAAATGCTTAGCGGTAAATTTAGCACTGCAAACGAAACGAAACCAAAGAGCAAAGAGCAGAAGCTGATGCAAAAGCAGAAGCAGAAGCAGAAGCAAACAATCAACAAACCAGGCAAGCAGTCATCCATTTAGCCAGGCCTCCATCCAGCCTCAACTCAACTCAACTCATTCCATGGCTGCTATCTGCTTCAGGCACAAACTGTCACTGGGACGCACTCAGATCCAACAGAAAAATAGAAAAACAGAAAAGCAGAAAAAGGCCCGCAATTTAAAGTTCGCCTCCTCATCCCTCCTCATCCCTTCCAGTTCTGCTCATTTGTGATATGCAACATTTTTCATTTTTGAACGTGGACACACTTAAATAAATAAAACAGATGCCTTGCCTCAGCCAGGAGTGAGGAATGTGTTGCATTGTTTGTTAGCAAAGGTGAGGGCAGTGCTCAGTGCTCAGTCGGATTGTGGTTGGTGGTTCCCTCTGTTATGCTGGTAAACCCTACTGAACAGCTTGTTACCACTTTAAAGAAGCTGCGTAAGAAATGCTGTCCAGGCACACGTAGCTGACGTCAGCAGAGCAAGCGGAAGCGGCAACCGGAAGTTGACAATTGAGAATTGAGAACGCTGCAATCAGCGCTTGATATTTCGGGAGTCCATCAGACTCCAACGGAGTCCATCAGATCAGATGGAGTAATTCGAGGCTGGATTCTGAACCAATCCAGTGGAAGCTGTGTAATGTCCCCAATCCCCGCAGCGTTCCGCTGATTGGCCAAAAAGTGTTGACGTCGCACTTTTGAGTCTAGTCAGGCTGCTGCTGTTTTTGCTGTTTTTTTTTCGTTCTTTTTTGTTATTTTTTTTTTTATTTTTTGCGGGCACATTTTTCCAGTGGCAGTTTGCAGAGATTTGATTAATGGTCAAGCCCAAAGGCGGCGGCGACTTTTTTATTTGGCAATTATGTTGTTTAGAGCTCCGTTTGGATTTCGCACCTCGAACATTTTTCATTGTTCCTTCGAAAATGGACTTGATGGTTTTGTGTTTTTCGAGGCTTGTCACTGACATGCGGCATCATTAATTGTGTTCAAGCCAACCCCCCGCCTTGCCCCACAACAACTTGCGTTGTAATTTTTCAACTGTTTTTGGAAGTTTTTGACATTTGACAAGTGTTTCTGACTGCGCCACAAAGGTGCCAAAAGGTGCACTCAGCTTTTCGACTGTGACAGGAATATCTGGTAAAAAGTTATCTTCCAATCTGTCTACTCACTTCCGAGATTATTTCAGCAAATTTTATGCAGATGGAGAGGCATTTAAGACATTGGACAGCTAAAATACACTTTTTTGTCTTCCTTTAAAACAGTTTTTATTTTTTATATATAAACTATAACATTATTTAATGACAATAATTTTTGAACTCTTAACTTTAAAAACTTTAAAACTTATCTACCTTAATTGTAATTATTATATATATTTTTTCCCCTTTTAATAACATAAATATCTGATAAAAAATTATACCTGCTAATCAATTTTATTTGTTTGTTCGATTTAAAAATATATTTATTTAATTTAATTACAAAATCTGTTTAATTTTTTCCTTTAGAATTTTTATTAATATTATAAAATATATAACATATTTGAAGCTGACTCGAAAACATAGACATAAACAAATTTCATATTTTGTGCGCAAATTTATCGCTTTATGCTGTATTTTTAAATAAATTAAATATAGTTGTTTTATAAATTAATCGCAATTTTTACATATTTTTAAATGTATTTTTTTGTGCATATTTCTTATAAACTAATGATAATTTCTTCATATTTTTAAATCTAATATTTATATGACCAACAAAAAGTAACTTTTATTAATAGTATTGTAATTATTTATAAAGTAAATTCAATAAAATGTAAATGCTTACGCAAAATTGTAAATATTTCCATATCTTAAATATGGACAGGATTTTTATCGACTTCAAACTATCATTAAGATAGAACATAGAAAATATAATATTTCGTACAGTTGCCAGATAAACCGTTGTCACGTGGCTGCACCACAACCCTTATCAGACAACTAACTACCCCCACCACCACCCCAACCAACCCAACTATTGCTGGGTAATTAGCCAAGGCTATAAGCACACAAATTGCCTGATTAAATGAGGTGAAAAACATGATTTTGGTCAATGCATAAAATAAACATTTATTTTGGAGGGGTTGAGGGGAAATCGATTCACACAGGCTTCTTGGGGCAGTTGACCAACGGCGAGAGCAGAGTCCAAAGCATCTCTTTCGACTGATCACAGAGAGTTGAAGGATCAGCAGCGATCCGTCCACAAGCAAGGAGATCACATTCAGCATGACAACGCAGCAATTGAAGATCAGCCAAACAACTTCATTACTGAACAGGACATCTCTGCTCAAACCCATCAAAGCGAACAAAAATTGATTGGGATCGGTGAGCAGGACGCCGCGCTGCTGCCACAGATGTATCACATTGTAAATGAGGGCGATGGCACAGCCGAGCGTTAAGTGCAACAAAATACCGTTGATTGACATGATAACACAATTGGCCAAGGAATTACAGTGAAGACCGCGCTTGAGTATGCAACAATTGCAAATGCGACAGTGAAATGTGCGTGGCTGCAACAGTATCTTGCAGTAGGTGCCACAAGTGCCAAAGATGTGCCTCACCTGCCACCGGTTGTTGACGTTCCTTGCGCAATCGTCCACCAGCAAAAAAAAAGTGGTGCCCAAAATATTGTGCAGCAAATACAAAAGCAGCAGCCAATTCAGCTTGGCGGCACAGCCTGGGGCATCCACGAATTTAGGCAGCACGTAAAACATTTCGTAGATTGAAAAGAATGCAATTGCACTCAACAATAGTGCCACAGATGGCGGATGCAATATCTGAACAATCCGTACAGGATTTTTGCTTGTGCGCACCAAAAACTGCACCAATCGAATTGCAACTGGGAGAATCATTCGCAAATTCGATCAATGATTCGAAAAATAAATGTTCAACTTGAAAATTAAGTTTCAGAGAATTTGAAAATTAATGTGCTTGGTTTAATGTGATTTGAATGATTTTGCTTGGGGTTGTTTTCAATCATTTTTTTTTAATCACATCACTTGGGGAACTAATGCTAATGGAATTGCGGTTTCTTCTATTGGAAATGATAAGCTGCTTACCCAAAAAAATTACTTCATCAATTTTGAAGACATTGAAGCGGATTAGAAAGTACTTAAAAAAGCAATTAAATATATTAAAAGTTTTTTTAAAATTAATATTTTCTACTACTCATTTTCATTAATTGTTTCAACTCTCTGAAATTAATTGATTTAAATATTCTATTTTGCTCTAAAATCTATATTTTAGATTTAAAATGTTGAGCAATTTGAGGCAAAAAATATACAAATTTTGTATTTAGTATTCAAATTTATTCAATATTAAAGTTTTGTCATAAAAAGAGGACAATTTATGCATGTACAATTTCTAAGTAAAATTTTAAAGTAAATATAAATATGCCAGAGAAACACAAACAATAGCAAAAACATATAATAATAATACCAAAATAAAAACAATTCATATAAAATAATAAAATGAACCACAAATGTTGTTGATATTTCGAATGAAAATAACAGCTGAGTGTTTCTTGTACGAATATTCAAAAAACACACTTTTCTTCACTTTTGCAAAATGGCCAAAGTAAAATAAATAAAGTTGGAACTGAGAGTGCTCGACTTGGAGCTGCCCCGTAAATAAATTAGGAATTAATATATATATTTTCTAAAGAGCAGATTTTTCTTTAACGAATAATGACAAAAATTTGTTTCTTTAATTTAAATATTAATTTGAACAATGATTTTTTCAAATAAATTAATTATATATTATCTATTATCTTGCAACATATACTAAGAAACTTTTAAGATTTTTTTTATATCGAATCTTTTTTATTTGGCTTGTAATGAATAAAATTTGTTTCTTTAATTTAAATATTTATATGAATAATTATTTTCTTAAATATATTAATTATGTATTATCTGTTTGCTTGCAACACATACTAAAAAATATTCAAGAATTTTATTTATAGAATATTTTTCATTTGGCTTTTAATGTTCAAAATTGGTTTGTTTAATTTATATATTTAAATGTACATTGATTTTTTTTATGTATATTAATTATATATTATCTATTTGCTTGCAACATATAATAAGAAACTTTCAAGATTTTTATTTATCAAATATTAGAAAAACTGGTTTCTTTAATTTAAATATTAATATGTACTTTTTTTTATATATTAAAAATTTATTATCTATTTGCTTGCAACATGTACAAAGAAGAAACTTTCAAGTCGACTTATCTTCAATCTATTAATCTTTCAGATATGCACATATGATATATGATATTATTCACATTTTGCTGTATCAGACTTATCATAGCCTTTATTTGTGTGTGTGTTTTTTTAGGGTAAGCTAAAATATGCAGCATGTCAGTGGCTTTTAAACAAACAGAAACAGATGCTGTGGCATTCACCATGTGGAATGCTGGAGTAAACAAGAGCAACGAGATGGCGACACACACACACACACACACTGAACGAATAAGACCAGAGAGAGAAACAGACACTGAAACAAATTTGTGTCTATTTCGCATAAATTTTTATGAATTATTAAGATGAACTACGCAATTTGAAAGGCGTGGCACTTGAATCTGTGTTGCCAGCTGCCTGCCACCTCATCCCGCTAAAACCTTCATCTTGTTTGACTGGTGCTATCACCTACCTACCAGAGAAGCCAAGTGCTGCTCTTGCATAAGGTATACACAGCCATGGGAAATCGGTTAGCCTCGCCCACTTGATGAGTAATGTGTTTGCCTTGTTTGCACCCACCAAAAGCAAACAAACAGCCATTTTAGCCTTTTTAGCTGGCGCCAGTTTCCGTCAGTTAAAGCAGATAAAGAGCAGCTTTCTACACTAAAAAAAAATATACTAACCCCAAACAGTATTGTTTTTGGAAGGTCCAAGTTTATTTTCACTTATTCGCTTAGCTATGTTTTCTTAGCAAATATATTCTATATTTTAAATTCTTTTGGAGTTTACCACCAACACGACAATTATTTTTATTTTCAGCTGCGATAAATTTTAACATATTTTTTATATCTCGAAAATTTTCAAAAATATTTATTTTTACAAACCTTTTTTAATGTTTAACATCACATGAAGATGACATCTTTCAGTAAGTGTTGCAAACGAATGAAAAAAATTGTTCTCTGTTTTTCCGAATAAAGAAAAAGAAAAATTCATCGAATCAAAAATAATGATGCCAATGAAATAAAAAATATATTATCTGAAGAAGCCTCTGCAAGAAGGCTATTAAATATTTAAGAATAAAAGAATAATTTATAATTAATTATTAATATGTAGAGCGTAATTTAAGCAATTGTAAAATGTTTTTCAATTTTATCCTTTCCTCAAAAATACTACTATTTTTTGCAAAAATTTTGATCATGTTTTTTTTTTATCTTACATTTTTGTTTGCAGTGTAGCTGCCACTCTAATTTGAGTTGAAAGTCAGCTTGGCGCAATGTTTGTCAACCTGTGGCATTGCTTGTTAGACATTCTTCTGAGTTGACTTCCTGCGCCACTTCGAGTCATTAACATTCACTCAAACTTGAGTTTTTGGCACAAATTTCTTGCATAATTGCAATGCTTCGGCAAGTTTTTGGCTGAATGCTGTTTTTTTGTTTTTTTTTTCGACTTCTTTCCATTATGCCAGTGTAATGTGAGGAGACACAAGCTAAAAGTTTTTTACTTTAAGAAGCATTTCAGCTACCAAAAACTTTTCCCACAGTTTGTTCCCTTAATTTTCAGGCAATTACCTGGCGCCGGTTGCCTCCAGCATTCCCACAGCTCCCCCCATGTAATTGAGTTTTGTGGAAAAAAATGCTTAAAATTAGATGATGCCAAACACAAAAAAAATAAATATATATATATATATATATATTAATAAGAAACAGGCGCCTTTGGCAAAATGGTAACATTGAGAGTGCTTAGCTAGAAAATATCCTGGAAAGAGCTTTAAATAAGAAAATTAAAGTTATTACAAAAAATGAGTACAATAAATCGATATCAATTCTGTAGTTGAAATTATTATGCAACCTTAAAAGTTACATTTTACGAATATTTCTGATTATATAAAAACAATGTTAAGCAAACTGAGAAAACTTTCGTGGCGGCATTGTAAACATTAAGAAATTCAGTTATGATAATAAATTTTACTTAAACAAACAAAACTTTTAAGTAAAGCTTATGTTTTTCTTATACGAAAGTGGCGAAAAAATTATAACTTGAACTTACCAAAAACACGTGAATTTCTACCAAAATTAGCACAGATCTTGTGCAGACTGTCAGAGGAATATGTGAAAAATATAAGTTTTATAGGATTATTCCATGTTTTCAAGATTTTCCGACTGTGTTTGACTGTTTTTTCTTATTGTATTTTTACTGTTAGTATTTGAAGCTTAAGTCAAACAAAATGTTTTAAATTAAAGCTGAAGCTTAAAACCTATTATATCTTAATTTATATTGCCATTTATCTAAGACAGTGTCTGGCTTGAACTTGCCAAGGGAACCGCGTTGCGCATGGGGCAACAACAGCAGCTGCCGTGAACATTTATATATATATATATATATTCCCACCTGTGCTTGTGCTGTGTGTTTGGACTGCTTGGTCGATAAAGGAGCTATTTTAATGGACCATCAAAACGGCAATTGGTGGCAGCGTCAACATTGCGAATGAGCGATTTCCCAATTTGAGCTGCTGTTGTTCCACATTCAACTTCCGTTGAAACGCGTTTAAGCCAAATATGTGGGGCATTGAAATATTTTTGCCAGTTGGCTCACAAAATTGATCTTCATTTGTGCAAATGACTTGCGAACTTCAGCCAGCCCTTGCACCTTTTCCCCCTTGCACCTTTTCCCCCCTTTCCCCTTTTCCACCTTTTTGCTTTCTGTGTTGAGTGTGCGACATATTTTTCTTGTTTCGCGGCATATTTCCGCTTTTATATTTTTCCATATTGTGTTTTTCATAAAAATTTTTCATTTTGTTTGTCAATGTTTTGCGCCTTTCGACATGTGTTTGACATTTGCACAGGCGACGGAAGTGTTTGCGCCGGAGAATGGCACGCTGGCATGGAGAGAGAGGGGTATTGTCGGGAGGGAGGGAACTGCAATTGATTGATACCCTGAAATGTAAAGTGTTTTTTTTACGATTTTCAGGTGGGCGTATTGGTTTTGAAATTAAAAAAGCAGCCACAGCTGTGAGTGGAAATTTAGTTTATATATTTTATTTGATATTAGAAAAAATGATATATTATTAAATATATATATAAATATATATTATAAACTTTATATTTTCAAAAAAAGTTGTGATTTATAATTTAGTTGATATATTTTATTTGCTATAAAATACTTTAATATATATTATAAACTTTATATTTTTCAAAAAGTTGTGATTTGCAATTTAGTTTATATATTTTATTTGCTGATAGAAAACTTTATATCTTATTTAAATTAATTTATACCAATTAAAATACTCAATTTTAAGTAATTCTACAGCGTATTTTATAGTCAATTTTTTTTTTTGTATTTACCAATAACTTTGAATTTTTTATTTTTTCTTTTTTCAGTAGTTCCTCTCTTGAATATGAATGTGGCACTATTTGCCATTTCTATATACCATATATAAATTTCTGTGGAATGAAATTGCTTGGGGCGTATGAGCAGCATTGTGGGCGTGGCACAGATGTCAGAAGCGCCATCGCTTCATTATGGGTTTTCATAAAATGTTTTCATAGATTTATTGCCAAAGTTTTCTGATTACTTTTTTGTGGCAATGGGCAACGGGAATATTTAGCATGCCGCTGACGTTGCATGAGCCCAATTGCTGATTGACTTGGCCGACACGGCACAGATGTGGTGACCAATAAACACAGCAGAACAAAAAAAAAACAAAAACAAATTTAAATGAAAATAAATAAAATGCCAAAAAAAAAAGGTGGAATTAGCAAATGGAAAGTGGCAAGCGGCAAATGGCAGTGCACAAAGGCAGCGCAACTATTTACAGTACGAATCGCGCAGCTCCCAGCAAAAAGCAATTAAAAACTAATTACACTTGCCTCCACATTAGCAGCTAAAAGAGAGCGAGAGGGGGTGAGAGGGGGAGTGGGAGAGATCACAAACATGCACTATTCATTTAATAAAAATTTAAGACTTAATTCAGTAAGTAGATGGCCAGGACAATAGGAGTGCCAAGCAGGTGTCTGACAGGGTGGATAATTAGTGCAAAAGCAAAGGCAAAAGCCAAGATGCTCAAAGATAACAAGAGAGAAGGGGAGAGGGGGGCACCCACCTGACTTTTTGCTAGTATGGCGCAGCCAACGTGGCGTATGAGCAATTAGTAGTTAATTGTGAAGTTGCCCGAGGCGATGGAAAGGGTAAAGGAACTTGCCACACTGCAACACTTGTGACATTGACGAGGTGATGCGATGCGAATGAAAATGCCAATAGCTGCAGGGAGAGAGGGAGACGGAGAGAGGGAGACAGAGAAAGAGAAAGAGAGAGAGAGAGAGAGAGAGTACAGCAAACGGATGCGAATGTTGTGTAATTAAGAAGCAATTTTTGCGACTGCAGCAGAATTTTTAATGGCTGCAACACGTGTGCAGCTGTTAATGTGTGTGTGCAGATGTGTGTGTGTGTGTGCAGGTGTTTGCACATTTGACAAATTATCGCACCCAATTAGCGTATCAATGCCATTTGAACAAAGGGCGCACAACTTGTGCTGTGTTTAAAATAGATCTGCTGAATTATATAGATTAACTGTACAAATATTTATAGTAGCTAATTCTGTGCACATTCGTTTTATACGATTAATGGTTGCAATGTTGCAAGGAATTGAAATGAATACAAAACCATTAATTTCAATGAAAGGACTTCTCACAATAACCTGCAATTTTGTTAACTGATTCAACATTTTTGGTTTTGCCAATGGTAATCGGATTTGGAAAGCCCATCGATTAGAGCCTATTGTAATTTTTGACAATGCCAACAAAGAATAATATAAATATGTATTTATTTTCAATAAAGCTTAACAAGCAAATTAAAAAAAAAAAATTTGTATATCTAAATTTTATGAAAATATATGAAAAAAACGATTATCAAAGAGAAAACATTTAAGTCTTATTTTAAATTTAATATTAAATTAAAATTTGAAATGGCTGAATAAGTAAGTAGCTAAAGAACTAAAAAGAATTTATAAAAAATACTTAATTTAGCTGCGATTTACTACTATTGCAGCGACTAAGTTAATGCGAACTAAACATGTGGAAGAAGAAGATGGAATCACAAGTTGTAGCAAGTGATACATTGTGCCACAAACATAGACAGAGACACAGAGCAGGCGGGGTTGCAAAAGGAGTTGCGATTGCGAAATGTCAATTAAATGGATATCCGATAAATCTGTGACTACAAAGCGCTTAAGTGCCACTTAAACAATGCTCAAACTAATTGAAACCGAGCGCCAATCCAAAGCAAAGAGCAAAAGTCGATTAAAAGACCAACTAACCGAAAAATGAACAATGCCAAATAAAAATCAAACACGCAAAATTGTAAAATAAATGCCAAAGCATGCGCTACTTCAGCACTCCTCTGTCTCCCTCTTCCTCGCTCACTCTCTCTTTTTTCTTGTCCTTTAAGCCACTTATGTGAGTAAAAGATGAAGCAACCAGCTAAACAAAGAACAACAAAGGGGAGAGCACTAGACACCAAAAAGTAAAGAAAAAACAGTAAAGGAAACAACGAGTTTGAGCGAGATAGAAAATTATCGGAAGACGCCTTGACAAATATCAAACAATGAAAATGCTGTTCAATAAAAAGAAAAAGGCGCAGATAAGCAAAAGGAAAAAACAAAGCAAAAATGAAAAGTGTGCGGGCGCAATGAAAACAAGCAAAAAGAGGAAAAAGATAATGTTGCCAGCTAATATTATGGATATACTGCACAGGATGCCGTAACAACAAAAGCAACAACAACAACAAGTGATGAAACAAACAAGGAGCTGTTTTAAGTACTTGCAAAGGCAACGACAACGACAAAGGCAAAGGCAATGGCATAGGCAAAGGCAACGGAAAAATCAAGTGCGAACACTTGACTCAATGACCACTCAATGCGACAAACTTCAGCAGCAGCTCAAATTTATGAAAGCTGAGCAAGCGTCTGAGTTGTAAATTGAGAGAGAGAGAGAACACACTCAAACAGCACTCAAAACTATACAGCATCCCCCGACATTGAGTCTAAAGGAGTAAAACACTCAGTGGCATCCTTTTAGAGCGTACTGAGCGCAAAAGCTCGAGGCGAAAAGCTTTCTGTGCAGCTGCTCAGAGCGTTACTGCATGGCTGCTGCAGAGAGCATATGGCCTGTTTGCTCTTTTGATAGATTTTCTCTCTTAAGCGTGGCTGCTGGCATTTAGCCTTTTACTTAATCAAATAAGTAATTGCTCTTGACTTTGCGCAATTTGTTGTAAGTTAAGCACATGTACTGTTTTTTTCATGCCTTGTAAGAGGCTTACTCTGATCGCAGGCCTTCAAAATTAGGAGAGTCTTTTTATTACAAACTGCCATTTACAATTCAAGTTCAAGAATGGAATCTGTATTAATTTAAAATATATGCCCCGAATTCAACTATTTTATTAAAATATCACATATAGCAGTGAATTGCTTGAATTAAATTAAAATTCTAATAAAAGATTAAAAATATAGTTTTAAAATCACATTTAATCATTTATATAAATATTTAAGTACATATTTTAGCAGATGTAATTTCTATGCTGTATTTTGGGGATTTAAAACCTAACTGTATTTTTGCAATTTTAGCCGCTCATCGAATAAATTGTTCAAATAAATTCTATAATCATCAATGAAATTTAACATTTTCTTTTGTTTCTCTTAAATGGCCTTCTGATTGGCTTCCAAGAAATATGTCACACAAACCAAGCAAAGGCTGCACAAAATAATTTAATTTTGCAAAATCTCAATTTGAGTTTCTCGTTAAATCAAAATCTTTTGTTTATTTTTTTCATCAAAACTTGGATTTGTGGCCTCAGCTTTTGGCTCAAGAAAAGTAGCCAAATAATTGGTATTTTGATGATACTCAAATGCAATTGATTTAATTAAATAAATTGAGTAGGCTTCAAATTGATTAAAATGACAGTCGATATATATATATTTATATATATTCTACATGTATATAGCTTCTGTTATGTGAACTGATTTGAACTTTTGCTCATATATGTATGTATTTTCTGTCATTTGAACTGATTTGAACTATTGTTAAATTCATGGCAGGCTAACGAACTCAGTCAATCACACTTCGATTAATCTTAGCCTGCCATTTCCCCATTTTGGTCATGTCTGCTTCTCATCCCGCACCCCCATTCCAGCTCCTCTCTCCTCATTTTGCCATAGTCTAATCTGTTTTAATCATGTGCCGTGTTCTTTGAACTTAGCAGCTGTTGCACATAAGCACTGAGGCACTGTACGATGTCAGTAGCTTATTAGAAACATACACACACACATACGCACACACACGCTCGCACACTCTCTCTTTCCAACACACACTCAGAGAACTGAGCAGCTGCAGAGCGCCCAAAAAAATGCTTTGTTTGCTTTTCATTAGTTGCCAGCGCGCTGAAAACTTGAACTCACTCCATACTCACCCCCCTCCAACTACCACACCCTCAACAAACTTAGACACTCTTCTTTTTGCTTTGTTTGGTCTCATCTCCTGTTTCGTCTGTCACTGCATTTATTTACAGTAAATACACATGAAACAATAATTTTTTCTTGAGGATTATTTGTCAAACTGCAAAGTAAAAAACATCAAGGCAAATTTGCAATTAAATTGAACTCAATTTTAAATTAAATTGAACACAACAAATATGCTAAGAAATTAAATAAAAGTCTACGTTTTTCTTGTATTAATTTTTTTTGTGTATTTATTTTTAATAGTTGTCTACTAACTTTTTGCAGATCAGCTGCGGCGAGTGGCATTAATTAACTAAGCGAAATTCCATTTAAAATTCGATTTTCATAAGCCCATTTGGGGTGTTAAATGCTAATTAAATGTGTGGCTTGGAGTGTGCTTGTGTGTGTGTGTGTGTGTGTGTGTGTGTGTGTGTGTATGTGTGTGCTGATGTGGCATTCTTATCGATTATTAAGCTTGTTGTACAAACTCACTTGATGAAATCATTGAACAAAACTTGGGGGCAAGCACGCAACTAGCTTAGCCAATATCAAGCAAACGCCATGTGGCAAAACTCATTGACTTTTGGTAAGACACACACACATGTGCACACACACAGGCACACACTTAACCGAAATGAAAATGTTTAGTCAACTGTAGCTGACCTCGACGAGAGCCAAAGGCAGCTTCCCAGTTGCCACTCATCTGTGCCGTTGAACAGCTAGCAAAACAGCAGCAAAACAAAAAAAAAAAAAAACAACAAAAAAACAACAAAACATAACAACAAAAACGAATCAACAACAGCAACAAGGATAACGTAAAAATGAAAACTCTTATGATGGTTATTTTTTTAAAACGTGGCGTTTCATGGAAATTTCATAGATATACTGAGACCACAGGCGCTTGAGTTCAGGTTTCCAGCTGTCTAACTGCCAGAAATTACTCACACTTGACTGAGGCCTCGCCTCGAATTGGCAGCGCTTGCCGGGGGGCAGCTGCGCTTGTGGCACAATCTATGTTGCCTTGCTGCCAATCAAGCACAGCACCACTAAAAGTTCCTCTTCCCCTCTTCCAGCTCCACGCACTGCGAACATGTCAAGCAAAAATACTTCCGGATATTCTAGACTACTTATTCTAAGATGCCCAAGGAAAAATGAATATATAATTTGTGAATAAATTAAATTTTAATTAATATTTATCATTTTCGCCCACCAATGTGAGAACCCAAATTTGAATGCAAAAAGTAAGTTTACTTAAGGCAACGAAGCCATTTATTTTTGACAGTAATAAAAATTCCACGGTCAAAAAAATACATTGGCATAAAAAGTCAATTGAAGTTAAGAAAAAAAAATCTATACCAAAATTTTTTCCCAAACAAATTATTTCAGCTTGTGGAATACAGCTCTAAAATATTGAAATGTTTCATAGACACCAGCAAAATTCTACAATTGAATTGCTGAAAATAAAGGTCTCAGCAAATGTTTTAGTAAAGCAGAAACTTTGTATTAAAAGTATTTAAAGAAAAAAAAAATGTTAAAATAAATATAATTTGTAGCAATTTAATTAAAGTTGAAACATTTAACAGCTGCCATTTTCAATTAACTGTTTAATTGAATTACTGAATTTGCATCAATTGATTATTTTATGATAATGAATTCGATACAAAAAATAAGCATGAACTGATTATTTTTTTTTAAAGAAATAATTGTCGATTAATTAGGATTGACTAAGCAGAAAATTTAACGCTAAATAATTCTTTGTTTAAATCAGCTGAAAAAATCTTTTGCAACAATTTGGCTTGTTACTAATTAGTTTTTGTTAGTTTTCAATTGTAGATTTCCATGGAGAGCTGCTCAGAGATACCAAAATGAAGTCTATAAATTATTTGTGGACATTTTTACGAGCATTGATAGAGTGCACAATGTAACTGAGAATGCTGAGAAAACGCCCAGGTTTAGTTCGAACTTGGCACAGTTTTCGTAATGTGATTTTCTCGGCATCGTTGCGAACACCTCCCAACGACTGACCTATAAAAAGTACAACTTTGATACAGGTTATTAAGTAAATGTAAGTGGCACACAGCTTGCCAACGTACACACACACACATACACACACACATAAACAATACTTTATTTACACTGTAATGGCATATAAAATGGCTACCGCAGCCATTTTCTCTGCTTTAGTTTATATGTTTTTCTTTGGTTTATTTGCTTGTTCGTGTGTGTGTGGTGTGTGTGGTGTGTGTGTGTGTTTGCGTCCAGTTGTTTAATTTCTTCGCTTTTATTTTGCCACATTTTTGTGCTGCATTTGCAAGGGGAGGTGGGGTGTGGCATGTTGCTTATTTATTTTCGTAATAACAATAAATAACATTTTTCTTTTGTTTTTGCTTTGGGTGTGTGCTCATTTGCTAAGTTGTTTTATGCTGCTGTCGCTCGTTTTGTGGCTTTTTGACATTGCTTGGATTAAGAAAATAAATCTTGCTCATGCTCAAGCTGGACTTCATATACATATTTATTTATTTTTTGTGGCCTTAACTTGTAGCCATTGCGAAATAAATTCTCATCAATTCAAAATGCATCTTTTAAATGCTTTTATTCAATATGCAATTTTAATTGAAAACAAGCAAACAATATTTGCTTAGCAAAGCAAATAAGAAAAATATATATTTTACAATAATGAAAATCTAAAGTTTATAAAAATCATCTTCTGGTTTTTGTGTGGCGAAAAGATGTTTCAGCATTTATATGTCTGATGATGCGAAAATACTATTTGCATTTGTAGTTTTGAAAATATTTGTTTAAGCTCTTTGGTTCTTTAAAAGGTATATATATATGTATATATATATATTTATATTGAAGTGGATCTAGATTACATTTTAAATATGACCTAATTCGAGAAGATCTCCTAGCCTTTCGCTTACCTTAAGTTTACTTTAAGTTGTTCTACTTGAACAATTTATTTAAAAATAAAATTGATGAAAATTTCTAAAGAAAATGATTTAAAGAAAAGTATGCATTTGCAGGTGAAGCCAAAAAATGTGAGAAAATGTTAAACAAAAATGTACAAATAAATATAAAGGCAGGCTTAAGGGGCAAAGAAAAAAAATATATGTATATACGATATATATATATGTATACTAATATATATATATTTAAGTCATGTATGCATTAAATGTGTATTTGTTACACAGCTTAAAGTGAAAGGCAAAAGAATTCCAAAAAAAGGGATCAAAAATATTTCAGCAATGAAATTCAGTTCATTTTTATAGCTACCTTTTTTTCTGTAACAGACATTAAATATACGCTGTGAAGACTTGTTTATGTTTATTTATTTAAATGAGCTTCTAATGAAGTGGGTTTTGAGGGGTTTGAGGAAGGTTTTTCCATAAGGATTCAAACACACAAACACACACAAATACACACACACATAATGTGCATATTTCAATTAGAGGTGGCTAATAAAACATAAAAGATGTTCAGTGTCTGCCAGGCCGACGGGCATTAACACACACAGAAACACACACTCACACACACATACACACACACATACACACACACACACATATACACACTCACACTTAACCACAGCCACAAACTCGCTGTTGAGAATTGAAAAGAGTCTGTTCGCAAAGAGCATGGTGCAAAAATGTATGCCGCAACACATTCAGCGTGGCCCAAACAAAAGCGCAACACATTTTGCCTTTTGAGGCAACTAACTGTTTTCGAAAGAAAAAGGGTCAGAGAGAGAGAGGAGGAGATAGAGGGAGCAAGCGAAAGGCAATTCAAATAGTAACACATTTTTTTAATTGTGTTTGGCATTTTGAATGAATGAAATGGCAACTTGGCAGCAACTCGGCATGAATAGCGAAAATTGCTGACGCGTTTCCCGCTGAACGTGTCTGCGTGTGTGTGTGTGTCTGTGTGTTGTGCACACACTCTAACGGTCTTTTGGCTTTAGCTTAATTAAAACTTTGAGCGTGCGCGAAATGCGAGCAAAGCAGTCTGAAAATTAACAAAATTGCTCAACGCTGAAGCTGTTTTAGCCGTTTTTCTCCCCTTTGCCATTTGCCATTTACCATTTACCATTGAAATTTGCAGCTAAAAAGTCGCAACGACATTTTGCCTAAGCGGCGCATTTTTCAATTGCCTAGCTGCAAATGCAACTGAAAGGTAGCGAATTATATATATATATATATTTAGAGAGAGAGAGAGTAAGAGAAGAGAGTGGCAAAGAGAGTTAGTATGACTGCAGTCATAATAGTTTTGCAAATTCGCTAGTAAGCCTAATGCAGCCAGTTGTTGCCTGTCTGCGATGCCTGTCAAAGTGTGTGCATGTGTGTGTGTGTGTGTGTGTGAGAGTCCCTAGCCTCGTCCTTGCGCCCCTTGTAAACCACCAATGCGGCAAATGTGTTTCGCAGCGAGGCACATTATATTGTCTCTGTTTACGCTTTTCTCTTTTACAGTCAAAGCATTGAGGTTTGTGTGTGAGTGTGCGTGTGTGAGTGTGTGTAAGTGTGTGTAAGTGTGTCTGAGTGGGCGTGTGTGTCTGTATTTAGTGCTCCAGTCAGGCGGTTTATAAATATGTGTAAAGTACTTTTTCATAATTGGTTTCCGACAAAAAAAAATTGTAATATTTTTTGAATTATTGTTTTTAGTAATATTGGGTAGAAAATATTTATTAAAAGTAATGACTAGTAAAATTATTTACCATTAAAAAATTACAACTATTGCATAATAATCAAAGTGATAAATTAGCCTTTAAAATTAAGGTTGATTTGGATTTTTGAAAGTTTTGGCGTCGAGGCGGGTGTGGCACAAAAATCTAAGCAATTTTAAGAAGCGATTCTTACAAATTTACCTTCTAGGTAGGATAATTCTAGGTATAAAATGCTATATTCCCTTTTTTTTTATTTATGGGGGTGTTGTGTGCATGACCTAGATATTTTCATATTAATTTGAAAAGCAGTTTTTGAGTAATTTTCCTTCTAAGTGTAGCTCTAAAGCTGCCGCCCCAAAATATATATATATATTTATTTTTTTAAATATGTTAAAAGTAATAAATATATTAAATATGGTAAATCTGCTTTGATTTGCGCCATCAAGTAAAACAGTTTTAATGTAAAAAATAAATTTGTATCGATATTAAAGGGAGTTGCCTTAAAAATGTTAACATTTGTTATTAGAATATAAAAAAATTTAATAAAATAATTCAACATCATTTCAGATAGTTTTAAAAAGAATGAGAAATGTTCTTAAAAATTTGTTTATTAATTTATTGATATTATTAATTTATTAATAAATAATTATTTAATATGTTAACTTAAATTGTTTCAATGCTTAAAAATTAGCTGTAATTAACCATTTATTTATTCGTTTATTCTAATATAAATTATTTAATGGCAGATCTCTTTTTAACTTATTTTTACTTTAACCTTTTACTTTTAGCCAATTAATTTGACTTTATTTAAGCGGAACAAACAAAAGTTGATTAAAAATAAGTTGCCATAAAATATAGTTTGCAAAAGTTGTTGGCGCTGCTTAAGTGGCCAAGATTTGACCCAGTTCGGAGCAATTGCTGACAATGTCAACTGTTGCCTTTATTCCAAGTTGGCGCAGTTTGAGGCGAGCCGTCTTGCTAGGGGCAAAATCATTGAATGGACTTGCCGCACGCTTAGTGGCACATTGATAAATATAATTGGCCAGGCACACAGGGGGCGTTTCAATGGCCTCGCCAGCGGCAACTTGGCTGTCAGCTGCCTGCTGCAAGATTGTTGGTTCATTGCAGCTGCCCGTGGCTGGCCGCGATGCCTGCCACATGTGGCGCATGGCCTCCACTTCAATGGCAGCTCCTCCATGCTTCACTGGGGACTTCACACCGGGCGAGTGTCCGTCGATTTACAAAAGGGCTGCGTAACAGAAACCACACTGAGCTGGCATTGCCATCATTGGCCGACTCCTTCAGAGCACTCACCTAAGGAGCTGCCCAACCACCAAATGCAGAGCAGCATCAGCTTCATCCTAAGCCAAAGATCTGGTTTTGCTTCTCTTTTAAAATTGTTTTCCAGCTCAGTTTCTGAGTAGTCGTAAATGTTGCCTGATTATTCCAAGGACAACTTTTATTTTGTTTGTGTTTTCTTTTTTTTTTTTTGGAAAAGTTTCTTTAGTTCTTTTCAGCAAGTTTCGACACTTTTTACAGTAATTTTTTTTCTCCAGATTTTATTTGCTTGTTGTTTTCGCTATTCCAAACTAAATGCATTTTAACTGACGCATTGACAATTGTTTTAGCAATTTCAGTGCACTTGTTTGCTGCTCTTGCCACACAAGTGCCACAACTTTTTCAATGCAACTTCTCTGAAAATTTGCTCAGCATATTTATTTTTTGATCAGATGCGTAACATAAGTAAAAAAAATAGTAGTTTATTATTAAGGAATAATATTTGCAGAGTCAGATTACTATATAGATTGGTAGCTGATTATTATTATTATTATTGTTATTATTATTATTTTTATTATTATTATTGTTATTATTATTATTCTATTTTTATTATTATTATTCTAATTTTATTATTATTATTATTAATATTATTATTATTATTATTATTAAGTTTTCTCTATTAATTAAATGTAGATCTTAATTTTGTATTATCGCTGAAAAACAGACCAATTAAAATAAAACTAAAATGAGTAACTTAATTCAAGAACTTTGTTAAATTTAAATATTCAACTAAATTGATAACAAAATGACTAAATCAAAATTTATTCTTTAAAAATGAAAACAAAAGCAAAGTTGAACAAGTTAATTTTTTATTTGTGCACTTTATAAAATGCAAATATTTATCAGACTCCCAAGGGTATACAGAATTCTGCAAAAAAATTAGATGCAATTCACTTTTTATTTTTCGTTGTAGTACTTTTTTTTATGCTCAACTGTTTTGACAAGAGCTGCATTGTTGCAACGCTAGTTGCAACTAACTGGCTTTTGGCTTAAAGTTCGCTTTGGGTTTACTTAACTTTTAGTTTATTTTTGAGTTATTTTTTTTTGTTGTTTTGTGCAGTATTTGGTACTTTGCATAACCAGCAAGTCTATCAAAACATTTTCAAGTTGAAGAGCGGCTGCAAAAACAATGTGCTCAACGCATCGATTTTCTCAAGTGTATAAAGCTGTAGTTTGGTGGGTTGGGAAGGGGAAAGGGGGGGCTGGGGTTGGCAGAATGTGGATTGCTGTGGATGCTGGGAAAACAACTCAATGCATGGCACTTAAGCAGCTCAAACAACAAATGCAGCAAGCAACAATAAAAACAACAACAACAACAGCAACAACAACAACAACAATCTTTGCTGGCATTTTGGTTAGGAAGGTGCAGAAACTTCCATGACAGCAGAATGCAATTTGCGTGAGCGCCAAAGTTTATGCAGCATGCACTTGCCACCGTCAGTTGTTGCCACCAATTGTACGTGTGTACTTGTGTGCAACTGTGCAATCAGTCAAACACACACACACACACACACACACACACACACACAGACAAGTAACTATGTGCAGCAGTTTAAGAACTTTCCATGTGCATTTCCCAAGTTCTGTCTACGAATTATGCTCATATCAAACCACCCTTCAATGCCATAACTAAGCATATCCTGCAAGTCAATGCTACAACACCTTTCCCCTCTCTCGACTCTTTAATTCATTGAATTTCAAACATTAAGCATAAGCTTCACACATTCTAATTATGCATCAGCAAGTGGCACATTGAATATGACTCGCATTTACCTGTGCCACACATATTTATGCGAGGGTTGTTCAGCCAAAGATGTTGCATTATCTATCTATAAATTAATAATTACTTAATTGACCTCAATTATTAATGATCCATATGTTAGATATATTCTTGAATATGAATCCCAATTACAATTTTCAGCAGCATAAAGTAAAATAAATCTACACAAAAATACTTTCAGCAATTTGCAGTTTAGGTTCTAAACTGATATATTAATATTGAGCAATCTACTTATCGTAGTAGACTTCTAACTATAAATTTTTTCTCGATTTCTGCTTGTACAACTATGAAAATATAGTGTTCCTAGATGAACAACAAGTGGCGAAATTAATTGCTTTGAATCGGTCATTTTAGATTTACAATTAAAATTAGAAGTTCTTTCGATTGTAAAAGTAGTGTCTTATTTAATTTTTCTATATAAAGTATATAGTTTATACTTACATATCGATTATATAGGAATTGTCAAGTTTAATTGTTTCATAAAAATAATATTCTTATATTATTTATACAATTTTTCGCTGTCTGTTTGGTTGAGCACATTTTGCCCAGGATTACACTTGGGATCGTTGTCTGATTTGAATATGTTCCTTTTAGAGTTCCTTTTAGATGTACTATCGATTATAAAAGTAATGCATAATTTAATTGTTCTATTTAAACTATATTCTTATATAATTTTTTCAATTGTTCGCTATCTGCCAGGTTGTTTGCATTAGGATTACATTTGGAGTCGTTGTCTCATTTGAATATGTTGCTCGTTAGAGTTCCTTTGAAAAGTACTATCGATTACAATGTACTTACTTGTCGATTACATAAGTAATGTCAAATTTAACTGTTTTATAAAAACTATATTCTTATACGATTTGTCTAATTGTTCGCTATCTGCCAGGTTGGTCGGATTAGGATTACATTTGAAGTCCTTTTCTCATTTGAATATGTTGCTTCAACGACTGATCGAAAAAGAATAGATAACTTTTTGCATCATATAGCAACACATCATACCACCCACGCACTCCGTACAATGTGCAGTTATGTATGCATATGTGTGTGTGTGTGTGCTGACATACATAGTATCTATTCAACTGGCCAACTTATCGGGGCATTCAGGAGGCAGGAAGCAGAGCTGGCAAACGCTTGCAACGTGCAATTCATTTGATAAATGTTGTCGTTTTATTTGGCTGTGGTGCTCCTCTTGTTGTTTGTGGTTGGTGGTTGAGGGGGTCGTTGTGGTGATTTTGGTGGTTGGTGTTGGTTTTGGTGTCATTGTCAGTTTCGTTTGTTGCCGTCGCCTGTGCTGATTATGCACTGCGCTGCTCTCGATGCGAGTCAGTTATGTCGCTGGTGCCAAAAACTTGGCTCGACTTCCGCTTTATGCCCAGGTATATATCTTTTTATTGCAGTCTCGGGCTCTGAAATAAACCACGAAATGTGCTGGACGTGAGTGAAAGCAGCGCTTTATTAGCTCTGTCTCTCTCTCTCTCTCTCTCTCTCTCTCTGTCTCTGTCTGTGGCCTTGTCTCCGCTTAGTTTGTATGCAACATCAGGTTTCGTTGTGTGTTAAATTTACGCTGACATGCGCTAACTAGCCATGTGTGCGTGTGTGTGTGTGTGTGTGTGTGTTAGTGTGTGTCTGCGGTGCACGTTGTCATTGTAAGTTGCAACTTAAATGCGCACGTGACGTTGCCTGCATTGCTTTATTGCGTGCACTGTTGAAAATTAACAAGGCTCTCTTTTTTTTCCTACCTATGCACATGCCACACAGTGTTTACTGTGCCACAGCTCGTGGCAGACAAATGTTCTTTGAGCTGTTTTTTTTTTAGATCAGTTGCACTACTTGCTACGTGGCAACAGTGTGCCAACACATAACTTGCAGCAGTTGCAACATCTACTTTTCGCAGTCAGTTAATATTTTTTGTAGATTTTACTCATCTGTGATTAATTTAATTAATTTACTTAGTTCTGATCAAGAGAGCAATATACAAAATTTGTTGCAAGCAGGCAGCAAGCTGCATGCCTCATTGAAAATTCCACAAATGAAAAAAAAAAGAAGAAAAATGAAATCAAAAAAATAAATCTGCAGCAAACAAAAAAAGCAAACAACAAAACATCAACAACAGAAACGTTGACAACTTTGGAATTATAATCAGAAAACTGCTCGCAAACAGAAATTGAAAGTCAACATCAAGTTTTGGAGGCGATGGGCAATGATATTGAAATCAAATCAGAGCATCGTCAAATGCATTTAAAGCTATTTGCATTGCAATCCAGCTCCTCTCCTGCACTTGAGCTCCAGCTCCCGCTCCAGCTCCCGCTACAGCTGCTCCATCAGTCCTCCTGTCATGTCGCAGTCGCATCGCGTGCTCCTTGGCATGTGTCTCTTAATTTTTTCCACAACCCTCCCCCCCATCAACAACCCAACTGACAGCATTCTCTGACTTCCTGTCCCAGTTCTCATTGCACCCGTTTGCATGTCTGGTTGAGGAAATTGATTTTTATCGCCTTGAGAGTTGCACTTGACTGACGTTCACTATTTCTTTTTTTTCATTCTGAATTTGGCTTATGTTGTTGTTGTAATTGTCAAAAATTTTTGGTAGCTACGACAGTTCAATTTGGCCAAAGAATAAAAAGAATAAAAATATTCCAGACGAAAAAATTAATCATTTTAGTTAGGCAAACATAAATACAAATAATTTAATTTCTCATAACATTTTTACATTCCTATAATTAAATGCTGATTTAAAGCATTAATAATTTGCTAGCACTCCAAAAATGTGGCTTTAAAAAAATATGAAAATGCCTTATTAAAAATAAAAAGAATAAAAAAGCAAATTACAAAGTGATTTCTTTGCAGTTGCATTTTATAACATTTTCCCACATTAATTGCTGAACTATTTGCATGGCTTCAAAGAGCACATTAATTGCATTTTATTTGCACCATTTTTTATTTATAAAGTATGCTTTTTGTATGCGCTGCAATTGCTCATTTACGACGATATGTTAACAATTTATGAGAATGTGGCTTTTGTGAAATGCTGGAAATTAATAAAGCGCAGATCCTGTTCAGTATTTCAGTTAACCCGCATGTTAATAAATAAATAACATCAATATTTATGTTTCACACATATTTGCCATTTGATAAATACAAAAAACAAAGCGAATAATAATACAATTGACAGCAATTTACTGCTGCTATTTGACACCCACATTTAAATAATGGATTTGCTGCACAAGTAGATTTCAATTGTTCCACTCAATGGCTGTTTATAAGCACTTAAAATAAAAAAAAAAAAAACAACAAAATTACATGAGTGCTCTACGAGATGGAAATGCTCGACATAATGATACCCTATAGACAAGTCTGAAGTTGTTAAGAATCTTTTGTTACACAAATAACTATATTAAAATTAAGACTAAAAAATTTGGCATTTAATTTTGGATTTTTGTGAATCATCTCTTGGCAGGGTATCAAAAATCAATCAATGCCAAACTTAAATGCATTGTTTTTTTTATTAAATGCTTTTTTTTTGTATTAAGCATTGATAATAATTATTCATAATTTGTGGCAACAATGCATTAATGAAGGCGCTGCAGTTTTATTTCATATATCACTTAATTTATTTGACTTACGCAAAGTTTAAAGTATCCACAAAGGCAAACAAACAAAAATGCTGTTGTCCTTAAATTAACCACAAAAATATTTTGTTTTGATTTGAATTTATAGAGTTAATGTTTTTCTAGCGTTGGCATATTACGTTTTCTAAATTAAAAATATATTGCGCGAAACAGCACAAAATTAGGCGAAAAAATGCCCAATTTGAACATCCTTCTGTGCAAAGCAACCTTTTTAATTGAACATTTTTAATTTATGCATAATAAAAACTGATTTACGACAAGCTAAAAAAAAAGAAAAAAAAAAATACGTGCAACTCTCAACTTTGATGCTTTTTATGACTGACCCAAAAAAAAATGACGAGCCATAAAAGCGCATAAGGAAGGAGTAAAGTAGGAGTGTGTGTGTGTGTGTGTGTATGTGTGCCGCTAAAAGACAAGAGAGAGTCGACCAGGCTAGGATAAAGTTTTTTTGTGGATGGCGCAACTTTTTGATTTTAGTGCCGAGTGTTTTGGTCTATTTTATGATATTTAAGTGGCCATGAATTTCCCAGCTAGCCATGGGAACAGCGGCTTCAATTGAAGCTTCTGGCCAAGGGCCACCGACAACGACCAGATACATGTGCACGTGCTTCAAGGAGCACTATGCCACAACAACATGCTACACATTTGTTGTTGTTGTGGTCAGTTTTGTTTTTGTTTTGGAAATTGGTCGGTTTTCATTTGCCACCTGCAGGTTGGAATCAAATTGGATTTGCACACTTGCATCCTAGTCTAGTATGTATTACAAATTGCTCTCGAATTGCAAATATGCAAAACTTTAAATTGATTCAAATACATACATAAAATGCACACATTCGATTTCATATTTTTAAATTTACCCCACAAAAGTATGTAAATATTTCAATGTTTTCAAGCAAGCAAAACATTTGCTCGATTTCATTATTTGATTTGAAAGATTTTACGTAGAAAACATAGAAAATGTATATAGCAATAAATGCCTGTTAAATGTCCATTCCACAGGACACTTGCCTCGCGCTTGTGTCTGTAACGGTATTTTTATTATGCGCAACGAAATTAAAAATTAAATTTTGCTTTTCGCCTATGGGAAATGGTGATGCTGATGCTGATCTGCCAGCACGTTTTGCCCAAGTCTGACGCTTAAATACAGCAAATACAAAACAACAACAATAAGCAAAACAATAGAAACACACGAGTTTGTGGCATCCCCTTGAGTTCTGCGCAATTTGCGAGCCACAAAATGCCTAAGGTAATCACTTGCCGCAAATTGTTGTAGCTGTTGTCGTTGTTGCCCCCTGACTTCAAGTTCAAACCGAGGAAGAGCTGCCGCTTCTTCTTTAACTTTCTCGTATTATTATTGTGCATTATACGGGAAATTGACAAAGAAACTTTTTGGCTGGAAAATGGCAAAGCAAACCGAGCACACACACACCCAAAATAAAAGAGGCGAATTTCGCCTTCGAATGCCACTTGAGAATTTAATAAAAAAAAATACACATAAAAAATAGGAAAAAGTGGTTGGGAAAATACAAAATAGGCAGAGACAGACAGACAAGGAATCGAAACTGGTATTGTTGGGCACAAATGCCGGTTAAATATTTTAGGCAAATGCCTGTTCCACATCCTCCACTCCCACTCCATATCCCAGCAACAGCAACGAACGACTTGGCAGAGTAAAAATAAATCAGCTGAGGCGTAGGCACTTGAGTTGATTTATGGGCCAAGTAAATGGAAAGGGCAACAGTAGCAGTGGCAGTGGCAGTGGCAGTGGCAGTAACAGTAACTGTAACAGCAACGATGTCAACGACAGGTGGGTTTTTGGCCATTTCCAGTGCGACAGTATTGCCTTTGCATAATACAAAACCAAATTGCTCGAGTCGAGCGGAATTCTCTGGAGATGCTCCGCCGGGCGACAGCAATTGACAGCACCCACAATGGAAGTGGCAAAGCGGCGGAGAAGTTGTTTAAGTTGTTTTGAAGTTGGAAATTCGAAGTACGCAAAACGAATCCAAGGAATTTGCTCTGTCTCTATGACAGTTGCAGTTTATAAGTCAGTTTGTCAGTTCGTCAATCCATCAGTTTGTCAGTCACTTGAGCAGTCATTGAAAGAAAATTTCAAGCAGTATCGCAAGTAAATTCTCAAAGTACTGAATTACATCAATCGTAAAGGCCATAACCCTCCTTGCGGCGGGGTGGCAGGGTGGTGCTGCCACTTGCCTTTTTCGCTTTGGGCCATTCGCTGTCCGCATTTTAATTACAAAAGCCATTCAAAAACAAAATTAATTCTCACCGGAGCCCAATAGGTGGCCAGCTAAGCTCACAAGCTGTTGTCGGCACGTGGCACGTGGCAAGCCGAACCTATACAAACCAAAAAAAAAAAACAAAAAACAAAATAATTTTCTTATATTGAATAGCTAATACTCTAATTAGCGCAACAAACACTAAATTTAAAAAAAAATAAAAATAAAATAAATAAAAATTTCTGTTCAAATGGTAATTTTTTTTCACCAAATAACGCCTTTGTTAAAAGTAGGTCTAGCAAATATATAAATAAATATTTACCAATAATAAAAATAATAATAAGTTTAATTTATTTATCTAAAATAATTTCCTAATTGCTTCCTTAAGGAAATCGATGTATTTGCCCTAAAAATTTGAAGATTTGCCAAGTGCGCTTAAAATACGAAAGTCACAATTTAATTTAGATAGAGTATTCAAAAGTATTTATGGCTGCAATTAAAGTTGAATGTTCGTTTGGGCCGCCAAAAAAAAGAAGGAAACACAATTTCATGAGCCATTCGGCAGACACTACAAATATAATTAAAATGGCTAAAAATAATGTTTAGTTAGTAAAATGCCTATTAAATTGATAAAAATTAGAGATGGCAATGATTGGCATTCTATGGGAACACCTTAAATAAAAAAAATTTCATTAGTCTAATGTGTTGCATGTCACATCAATGTCGGCTGCAGTGCAACAAGCGCATGTGAAAATCCCAAACAAGCAGTTTTAGCTGCCCAGAATGCAAGGAAACAAGGACACAGATGCCACTCCAGCATTGAGGATGAGCTCGAAAAACGTATATGTCTTATTGCTAGTGTGTACTTCTGTGTGTGTGTGTGTGTTTGTGTGTGTGTATCTGTGTGTGTTTGTGTCTGTCTGTCTTTCAGCTGCAGCTTTTGCCAGCTTCTTGTCACAGCAGCCTTCCTCCATTTCCATCTCTTTTTTCAGCTTTACTGTGCCAGTCATGCATCTTCGTCATTTCACAGCACTTGTCAGCCTAGCAATGCAATGCAAAATGGCTGCCCAACCCAGCACCAAGCACCCAAGCACTCTTCACCCATCTCCTAACTCCCAGCTTTCAGTTAGCAATATTCGATCCAGTTTTGTCTGCTCTATTTTCTTTTATCATTTATAATCGAATGATATATTAGACACTTGCGCTAATACAAAATGCACTCTGCAGCTGTCAACCTAATTAAATATACACACACACATATACATATATACATCTATACACACATACACTTATATATATCCATATATATTCAATATAATAACTTGCAAATGTGTCAGGCAACTGGAATGAAGAGTGCTTAATGGATATTTTTTTTCAGCTATGCTGAATTTGTGTAAAATATATATTCTCAATAAAAAATTGCTCTTGTCACTTTCAATTAAATTGTATTAATTTTAATAATCCCAATCTGGTTTTTCCCACATAACATGACTGCAAATATCAAGTGAAACAAGTAAATTTTATTATAATTAAATTTGGATGATTTTGATCATTAATGGATGGAACGAATTGGACCTCTTTTATATATTTATATATATATACATATTATAGACAGATGTTTTTTTAAAGACTTAAAAAAAAAGAATATATTTTTTCTGGCTCCGGAATATGTGTAATTTATTCCTACTGCCATTCCATTTTTTGTAATAAGAATAATTAATTAAAGTACAAAAATAGTAGCAAAAAAAAAAAACAAAACAAAGATCGAGAAAAAAGTATGTAAAAATTCAATTTGGTAGCCAGCAAACGAGACAAGGATATATTTCAATTTAAAGTAAGTGTAATTAGAGGCAAATTACGAGTGTTTTTGTGTATGTGTGTGTGTGCAGATGGTGTGTGGGTGTGTGTGTGTGCTTAAACAATAAGAGCGCAGGTGAACTAATTACAAAAATGAGTTTCGGCCCAACTGTTTGCCCAACCAGCGAAATGGAAATGGAATCGACAATGGAGCAACAGCAAACACAGACAACATCAACAACAACTGCAACAACAACAACAACTGCAACAACAAACACAAATGCAGCTAATGGCATTTTGATAGAAATTGCTGTTGAGTGCAACGAGTTGTGATGAGGACGCCTCCTCCTCCAATTGTTGACAGCTGCATGATTATGAGTCGATTCTTTTGACAAGCAGCGCGACCAATTTGCAACAGACACAAAAACTGAGCGAATGGGGAGGGGTGGGAAATGAGCGCATTTGAGTCAGCTGACAAATAGCATAATTAATGTGGCAGCTGCAACGTGTTGTCATGTTGCATGCAAAAACTTAGGAAGCGCATGCTGCATACACTCTAAGAAAAAAAATACTGTAAACATTATTAATTTTGTACTTAACAGAATCGTTACAGATCAAAAAATATAAATATTATTTTAAGCAAAATTTTCTTTGATTTATAATTGAAACGCAGGCTTAATAAATAATTTATGAGTTTTTATTATTGCGCAACACATTATTTAAATTTATATATATTTTTTTTGCATATAAAAAGCACTTGCACATGCCATAATAAATAATGTAAATTAAATTATGGCTTAGTTAATGATTTCAATTTATTGTATATTTTTGATATTAGAAGGTAAGTTGAATTTTCGTATATCGCATATCAAATTTGTCTTTGCTCAAATTAGAGTTTTATTTTTCTAGTCTATTCTATATAACTTCAATTTTGACTAGTTTTATATTTGAGCATATTGCGTTGCATATGGAATCGGAATATTTGTGGCAGGCACACATCCCAGCAGCAGCAGCAGCAGCAGCGGCAGCAGTTGCATCAAAGAGTACCAAGTTTATATATTGTTTAAGTAAATAAACTTTGTACTTTATTTATATTTTGCAAAGTGTATGGCAAAATGGCAGAAATTCCGCTGCCCCCCCCCCCCCCCATTCAACGCTTTCACAATTTGCTTTGCGCACTTTTTCAGTTTGAGAAAGTTTCTCTTTGCGCTGAGCTAAAACTGCAACTAACTGACACAGTTTTGAATTATTGTTCTTGTTGCACGAACTGGGCTCGCTAAGCGTTTTTTTTAGCTTGGTGCAAAGACTTGGCTCTGTTGCAATGTTCACCTATGGCGAGCTCGGTGCATTGAAATGAATCTGAGGTAACTCGCTGTTGCAAACTTTGCCAAGCAATCCTTGTGGAATGCAACATGGTGCATGGGGCATGGGGCATGCTGTGTCTCGCCAGCAGGTGCCAAGGCGCAAGTGACTAGTCCAAGTCTAACTTACCATTTTTTTTTTTTTTTATTTGCCAAGGCAGCAGCAGAGAGTCTTGGGATATGCAGCATAAAAACTTTAAGCGGAAGTTATCTCTCGCTTCTCTCTCTCTTTCTCTCTTCTCGATTCTCTTTATAGCTCTAATTCTCAGCGGCAACAGTTGCTCAATGTTTGTGATGCATAATTAAACAATTGTTGGAAATATTGTGTTGCAACTTTGAAAGCGCCCGAGTGGCCAAAAGAAAAACACATCCGTCAATTGGCAATCTGATAAATGCAACCTGATTTATGTGCTAAGACAACAATTTAAGCCAATTTGCTAAAGTAAAAATATTTAAGTAATTTTCTGTGAAATAATTGTATTATTTTATTTTGATTTTAATTTATTTTTCTTATGCTTATGTGCAAAATTTAATTAAACAAAATAGTTCATTGGCACTAAAAGAACAGCCACAATAGCCATGAGTATAATTTACATTTGCAACAATAATAACAGTAGATTTAACATTAGTATTAATTAATCTTGTGGTTATGCAATAACCGTCATTAAACTAAGCAAACAGAATTCACCGTTGGACATTTTGCCCGTGTTGCCGTTGCGCACAAATTTTGAGTGTGACGAGCAACAGAAGTGCTTACATAACCAATGTAAACCGCTCCATATTGCCACATGTGTGTGACTGTTTGTGGTGGCGCTTCCAATTAAATGTTGGGGCCGATAGCGAAATGTTGCAAGTCCAGCGCGGCATCCATGGGGAATTGTACGTTGCAAACAATATTGCCCGGCAAAATGTTTAATGAAATGGAATTAATGCGCAAACATCATCGACAACATTGTGGCACGAATCCCCCCACACGTATTCATGCACCAGGTGAGATGTTAATGGCATAAGCCCCATACTGGGTTCATTTATGACTGCCGGCGATTCAATTCATTCAGTAGGTTAAGTCGTATACTTAATATCAATAGATGTACTTGCCGAGCTCTACTTAATAATCTCTTCAGCTGCTGCTTCCTATATATAGCATATATATTGTTGATCTCTGTTCTTTTAGAAATTTCGAATGTAAGTTCTTGATTAACTTTTTCTTTCTTTTTTAATTTTATTCATAATTATTATTGATAAGCTTGTGCAAAATAAATAAAGATCTGATGCGAAAACAAAAAAGTATTCGTTAAAAACGTGGTCACATCGATATCACCAGGCGTAGTCATTATTTAAAAGTAATTCCAAAAATGTTTATAATTTAAACTCTTTAAATATAAGTCAAAGTATCAAACAGTTCGACTACAGCATTTCTACTTGCACAAAAATTGCTAGAAAATTATATTGAAATTTACAAAAGAAATCCACTCAAAAAAATTACCTCCTATGGTGAAATCGAGTAAATATCTGCAAAAAAAGGCAAGAAATCAAACAAACCCAAAAAAAAAAAAAAAACTTGAGTTTTGCGAATTGCTTGTAAGGAGGAAAAGATTTGATTCTTTGGCTCGAATTTTATGAGTTTGCTTCGAACAATTGGCGCCAGTTTGCTTGAATTTCTATTCAGCAACTCGTAAATAAGTATGTATTTTGCTAGTCAAGAGCAAAAACAACGATAATAATACAGTTTCATTTACGATTTTTTGGGTGGCACAAAATGTTTATTGTCCAGACAAAAAAAAGCGACGAAATACGCATGAAATTAGATTTGCCTCATCGAATTGATTTCATTTGTTTTGATTTGTATCCGAAAATACGCAAATTGGATACGAGACCAAACAATTTGAGTGTTTTTTTTTGTGCCTGAAATGAATACATTTCGGTCAAATGGTTTGGCGATTCAAGAGTTGTGTCGAGTTGAGGCGTTAACAGGAATCCGTTGTGGTTGCCCTTGACGACGACACAAAAACCAATCCAGAATTCAACTACCCAAAAATAAACCTCTTTCCATTTTTTTTGGTAGTCTTTGCTGGCATTTGAGCGATCAACTCTTGTGTCAGCTTGTGCTGGCATTAAAGTGTCAACAAACATACATATGTATTTATATATATATATATATATATATATAGTTTTTGGCACATGTGCAGAATGCGTGTGATTTTGGCCGCATGCGGCTTAATCTGCCCAGCGTTAAGATACCAACAAGAGTCCAATAACAAAATTTGCCGCTCAATCAAATGTCCAAATCTGAGCAACCCTTTTTTTTGGCTTCGGGCATATCTGTCGGGGATTAACAGATCAGCGGATAGGTTGAACCCAACTCCAAAGATTTGGCTTTTAGTGCGGCTGTTCCAGAACTTTTTGGGACAACAACTTATTTAAGACTTTGCACTTGATGACCCAATTAATGGCTCTCCAAAATATATTTATTACCAACTTTTGTGTGAAACTTGTATTTCTCAAGCTTTGCAAACACATATATTTCTACATTTTATTTTTATATATTTCCCAGTGCTCATTATAAATAAAAAATACTCAGCAGTTGGCCAAGTTGCGAGCCCAAAACTCATTCACAACTAATCATTATTGAAAACGTGGCCAAAACTTTTTGGGCAACCAATCGCATTACCAGCCAACAAGGGCTGTAAGCTGACAAAAAGTCAGTCAAAACTTATAACAAAATAGCATTGGTCAAATTGTTTTATTGAATTTTTCTGTCCTTTTCTTGGCTTCTCCGTCCCCATCTCCGTCTCCCCGTTCCGGCTGCCTGCTGGCGATGCCACATTGTTTGACGCTAAAATCTCTCAAAGGATTTCCGTCCGGGCTCCGATTGACACAGCAACTCAGTATTTTTTTTTCTTATTTTTTCTTTCGTTTTTTTTTTTTTTGAGAATATGAGAAGGAGTGAATTTTGTATTGAATTACCATATTGTGGGCTTAAAATATGTGAATTTTCATTGGATTCATATTTGTCAACATTCAGGAATCCTAAGCAATTGCTGAGTGTTATAAATATAAATTTCAATTCAGCTCTGGATCTCAACTCCAGTGGAATTTAAGCAAAACATTTGTATGATAATTCAAAAAGGGCATATTTAATCAGAATATAATTCATTCAATTATTAATTCATACTTGTTTATTATTTATTAATAGAGTAAGTCGAATTTTATTTTACTATTATTTATTCATAATGTAATTTTTTCATTTATAATTTTTCTAGTAATTTCTTTTATATAATTTTTATCTACTGCATAAAAGTAATTAATTCGAAAACAAGTCTTTTTATGTTAGTTTATGGAATTAATTACATAATAAAGATTTTTTCAGGTGCTCTTTAACACATTGCGTTAAATTGTGTGGAAAAGTTATGCGTTGTGCCACCTTTTTTGCATATGCCAGCACCTTGTCACTCCCCTTTGCCACTCCCTTTTTGTGCGTCCGCCTACTCGTGTGGAGTACTTTATTTTTATTTTTCACTCTGAAAGTTGACTTAGCAAACTACTTGAAATGTAAATATGTTTGAGCAACAACTGGAAAGGCAAACTGACAGCAACTTTGAAAGCTTCCGTAATTATGCGCATCACACAGCTGTATGGGGCACCCATCCACCCGATCCTCCTGGCACTGCTGGTCCTCCAGCACATAGCAATCGCCAGCTCAACGCCAATGCCCATCCAGCGGCATCGAATGGATTTGCATGACGACTCGAATCGAATGGATGATGTGGACGATGCGGGGGGCAGCGATTGCAATAATTCTGTTGACAATAATAATAGTTCTGATCATGTGGAGAAGGGGGGCATGGTGCGTCCCTGCAATGCCAGACAGACGGCCACAAACATTGCCCAGAAGGCTGCCACAGAGGCAGAGCAGGCGTATGGAAATCAACAGTCTGCCGCCGCGGAGGTCTCCCGCTTGGTCAAGCAGCAGCTGGCGGATCGGGCATATGCAGCGGCCAAAGCAGCAGAGGCGGCACTCTCCGGCAAGCAGCAGAATGTGGAGCAGCTGGAGCAGGAGTTATGCGATGCACAGGCGTCGCTGCAGCAGCAGGCAGACTCCATTACTGGCACCGAAGATAATCTTAATGTCGCCAGCATGACGGTCAGAGATGCTCACCAGCTGTCCCAATCCCTAAAGAAAGCCATGAATTTAGCTCAGGACAATCTGGCTCATGCCATAGCCACTGCCGCCGGTGCCCAGCATGAGCTCGAGGCGAAATCGCATCTGTTGGAGCAGTCGCAGTGCCGCATCGATGCGCTCAAGAAGAGCCTCTCCAAAGCCCGCTCCGAGATGCAGTGCATTAAAAAGTCAGCCTACAAAGCGGCCTGTGCCGCTGTAGAGGCCAGCAAGAAGGCCCGAGATCGCCGTACAGCCACTGAGAAGAGCAGGATAAAACGCAGAATACAACAACAAATACAACAATTGCAACAATTACATAATTCTGGGGTTGTATGGTGAAAGTTGACAAATATTTTCTACTTCAATTTCAATTTAATATTACAAAAATAAATATAAATGAAATAAATATTAAATAACAAAATTCTGTTAATTTTTATAGATGTTGAGTCTACAGCTAAAGCCAAAAAATTGAGAACTGTTTATGTGGACAAATAAATTATATTTCTAAGTGTAAGCGCGAGTTTTTAGTTAATGCCAAAAAAGTACAAATTTTTACATTTTAACAAAAAGTAAATTGAGATAAAACCATTTGCTTTCTGTTATATGACGAATTCTCTGCAATTCTCATTGTGGCCAGTTGGCATTTTTTTTTATGAAAGAACTTCTGATATATTTTTTTTTAACAAATACTTCAAATAGATGAACCATCTGATATTTTTTTTTAAAAATACTTTAAATAAATGAAACTTAACTATGAATTTTTAAGTTCGTAAATTTGTTGCTTAATTTGCATTTTTTTATTTAGTTTCCTTCAATTCCCAGGCGTGACCAGTTGTTTCTCAATTTGCATTTAATTATTTTTAGATTCCGTAAATTCCCAGTGTGACCAGCTGGTAAATATTTTTATAAAAGAACTTCTGATATTATATTTTGTACTTGGAATAAGATAATACTTTAATAAATGTAACTTGAGTCCACATTTTAATTTACTATACATTTTTTATTTCTTAAATACGTTGCTCAATTTGCATTTAATTATATTTATATATTTCCTTCAATTGCCAGTGTGACCAGTTGGCAGTTATTTTTATAAAAGACATTCTGATATTATATTTTTACATATAATAAGAAATTACTTCTAATAAATGAAACTTAAGTCTAGATTTTAGTTTACTACACATTTTTCAGTTCTTAAATTTGTTTCTCAATTTGCATTTAGTTTTTTTTTTAAATTCCCAGCGTGACCAGTTCCCGCACAGAGACACTTTGTAACTGTGTATTTGCCTCGAATAGTTTGTGTTCTCTTGTAAAATTAATTGGGCCATCAAAACAACGGCAGCTTTGTTTGCCATCGACTGTTATTGTTGTCCTTTTGGCCTGATAAGTTATCAGCCTTATCGAAATGGCCAAGTTGTTTGCTTTGCCAATTCCCAAGACGCTCCTTGGGTGTCCCTTTGTGCGTTGATCTGTTAATCCGAAAAGGGTAACCGCCGGTGCCGGTCGCAAACTTAGCTGTTCCATATGATTGAACGACGACTCTTCGGTTTTAACTGCTCATAAAAAACGCTCCAGGTTTACGGTTATATTGGACGTTATGGTCACACAAGAGACGACTTTAAGGGGACCCTAGGCAGCAACAGGATTTGCGCTTAAAGGCTTTAGGGCTAGAAGATTTTACTACCAATTAACAGAGCTTCTGAAATAGTTGGATAGATATATATTTAAGTGGAGTTGAGTTACTGCAAATGGACACTCGAGAACAGCCACAACGGCCCCAATCCGCACTTGTCCTTGCACCCAGAAATCATTTGGTTGCTGCCGCTGCTGCTTCGGTTGCTGATTCTGTGGCATTTGCACATTTATCGAGCGTTTTGGCTTGTGTCCTTGTGCTCGTACCCCCCCCCCCCCCTTCTCCTCCTCATCGTCGCTCATGTCACTTAAATGCGCCTTTTTGCGTCGCCAAGTACATGTGCAGAAGTGTCCCAAATGACACTTCGTGCGGGCGAAGGCCTGGTTGCCCTGGTGTGTGCTGTGCCACAAAAACCGCAAAAAAAAACCTACATGAAATCGATGCGTATAAAAATTTCGGTAAATGCACCTAAAAACTACTTACAAAATCAACGAAGTCGATCATAAAATGCTCTGTAAAAATCAGAAATATTATCGATTATCGATTACTAAATATATAATATAAAATAAATAAAATAAGATAAACTAAGCACTTTGGTCATATTTCAGCAGTTTTTCTTAGGTCATATTGAGTTAAGATCTGAAAGAAAACTTTTATTCAAAGCAGCTCAAGTTTAAAATGGTTTACAATTTGAACAATAATAATTTATTTTCATAAAATCTTATTTTTTTATTTTAGTTTATTCCTTTCCTATTATTATTATTATTATTATTATTATATTAGTTAATTTCCTGTGCACCTCATTAATGTCAAAATATAATAAGTATTCCATGTTGCAGTTGTCATCTTTTGCATATAATAGCATTGCACAGTCAGAGTCATGAACAGCAGCAACAAGAAAACCTATAAACACATACACACATACACACACACACACACACACACACATACGAACACACAAATTCAATTTCCTTTCGCAGTTGTTAGACCCCCGCAAATGGCACATTTCATCATGCTGAGCTCCAGACCAGAACCAATGCCTGCCCGAATATATTCCAGATGCACTAACTGTTGTCCTCTATGATCTACCCCACATCCCCCCCACACTGACAGACTATGTGTATGTGTGTTTGTGTGCATATATATATTTATACCCTTGCAGAAGTGCTTATTGATGTTGCATCTGAAATTGAAATCTATATTTTTTCTCAATGCCCTTTTTTTTGTAGAGAATTTGACCCGCTTGGTTCGCCTACAATTGAAGTGTATCGATTTGGTTTTTAATATTTTGTAAAGTTTTAATTAAGCACATTGGATATTTTTGTAAAATAACACCGTCCGAACGGGCAAATAAGTTGGGCAAATAGGGGTAAAATTAAATTTCAATATAAAAGTAAATTGAATTTAAGCAACAGGAAAATTTGAAAAAAGTACTCTTTAAGATTTTGTTTCAAATTTAAACTTTCAAAGTTCTTTCTATAAATATTAATTCTGCATCAAAAGTTGAAAATGAGTTAATTTTTACCAATTGGAGAAATTGACGTTTCAAGTTTTTTTTTTTTTTTAATTTGAGAAATGTACCTATTAAGTTTTTCTTTTACATTCAAACTGTCATATCTTCGGTAATAATTTACTTAGGACCGAATTTCTTTCAACAATTTAAAGTTCCTTCTATATATATCAAATCTGCATCAAAAGTTGAAATTGCGTTAATTTACGTTTTAATTTTTTTTTTTTTAATTTGAGAAATGTAGGTTCGAATTTCTTGCACGCCCACACATGTGACACCGCCCACCCCCCCCCCCGCCCATCTGAATTTTTGAATGCATTTCTCAAAGCAGCTAACCACAAAAAGCGAAACATGAAATTGAAAGTCAGAGAGAGAGAAATCCGGATGAAAATGTTGATGATGAGCTTGTGGCTAAGACTTGGATCATCGACTCGCAAAGAAACCACAAAATTGAACAAGATTCAGTTATTTCAGATAACTTTAATTTAAACCATTGACAAATTGGATGAACGTTTTTAGGAAAATAAACGGAAAATAATGAAAAATGGTTACTTTTGGGTAATCATGTAGACAAATTCCTCAAAGTCGATTTTGCCATTGCCATCGAAGTCCGCCTGGCGTATCATGTCGTCGATCTCCTCGTCGGTTAGCTTCTCACCGATATTAATCATAACGGCACGCAGCTCAGCTGGCGAGATGAAGCCATCCTCGTCCTTGTCAAAGATTTTGAATGCCTCGCGCATCTCCTCATCGGTTTCGTCCTCGTGCGACTGTTTGGACATCAAAATGCAGAATTCATGAAAATTAATCTCGCCATCGCCACTGAGATCGACTTCATTAATCAGATCCCTCAGCTCAACCTCTGTGGGATTCTCGCCAAGCGAACGCATCAGATTGCCCAGCTCCCGGCTGCTAATGTGACCCGATTGATTCTTATCGAACAGACCAAAGGCTTCCCTATACTCGGCCAGATGCTCTTCACTGAATTCCATGCTGTGAGGCATTTTTCAAAATATTTTTATAATTTCGTGTTTGTTGTTGAACTCGCTTTAACCGAATGATTTTTAATAATGTAAAAAAAATCAAAATCTCGTCGAGATTTCGAATCGAGTTTGTCGCCCGCCTACTTTTTAACGCTGCATCATCATTGCCACAAAATCTCTATATACAATATTTCCCTCTGTATTTGAGTTGGCATCTAGTATGATTTGATCGAGATCGTCCTCGTTTAGGGGTTCACCCATTGTGGCCATTATGTTGCGAAACTCCTTTTCGTTTATCCAGCCATTGTCATCCTTGTCGAATACCCTAAATGCCATTATTACCTCATCCTCGACCGTTAGATCCTTGCACCGCACAGACATAATATGCAGAAAATCACTCAGATATAGCTCATCCAAATTGTCCGGATCGTATTCAGCATAATATTCCTGTAGTTCATGTTCGGGCGGCAGGTGTGCAACGGCTGCTAAAATCTCCTTTAATTGCTTCATCGGTATAATTCCAGTTTTGGCCGTGTCAAACAATGAAAATGCCTCTGTCATATCCTGTTCCTGTTCCGCATTTAGCGTATGTGGACGTATAAGTCGCTCCTCCGGCGGCGGTGTACCAAAATCTTCATCAAAATCCATAATAAATACTTGCCAAAAATTAAATTGTGTAGATTACTTTTAATTTGCCAAGCAAAAAATATTAAATAAAATAAACATTGCGAGATTATGAAAACTTTATCTTGGCCTGCTCTATTTAAAATATAATTTATAATTATTGATAATTTATTTATATATTTAAATTAATTTTTAAATTATGCATACTTTTTTTTTTACTATTTTATGCACTTGATTAACGAATTGCACAAATGTATTGCATGACAGGTAAAATTAAACAGTAAAATTCAAACATTTGTGAATACATAAATTACACAGTTAGAAATCTGAGTTGTGTATGTATGTGTGTGTGTATCTATGTATGTATGCATGTCCTAAAAACACAAATGCAAATGAGCAGACAAATTCAATTAAAGCAATTTGTTGCTTGCTTGCCGAGAATTTGGAATTTGTTTGTTAATCCGGCTTGTTTTTGGGGCGTGTTGCTGTGTTGTCTGATTATGGTCCGATTATGGCCAAGTGATGTCTCAACGAGCTTATTGGACCAAGTATATGCAATATCAGAGTGCTCGCAAACATACCTAAAACTCAAATCATGGGATGAATTTGTAAGTGCAGTTGAAGGCAGAATTTCTGCTTATCAGCAGAGAATTTCTATTGGAAATTGTTGTTTGTATGAACAGTCAAAGCTAAAATCCAATTGGAAGACAATGCCAAGAGTCATTTGTGGTCAAAAATGAATGAGCAGATCAATTTGTAATTTGGCTTAACAGTGACCACAATAACAACAGCTAAGAATGCATTGGTCACAAACGGTGGCAAGAAAAAATTTGCAAGAAACTACAAACTACAAACTCCAAAAAGTTAAAATTTTTAATTAAAATTGTAATCAGATAACTTTTGGCTAGTTTAAAATAATAATAATAGTAATTGTAAATTTAATTAGAGCAGAAAAGAGCCAACTAATTTTTAGGCAATGACTCTAAAATATTCGGTGTTAAAAAAAAGTTAATTTTTAATCATTTAATCCAAAAACCTTCTTGAATTCCGAAGTTCAACTGAACTACAAAACGCGATGTACTTTTCTGGAATTCAATTGTTTGGCCAAGTTTGTTTATTGAATCTATTTAACCACACTCCATTTCAGCCAGAATTTCTAAGGCCAAAATAAAGCAGTGCTTGCCACATTTGATAAAGAGACAATTTGCTAAGCAGCCAGAAGCAGATTCTTAAATGGATTCGGGTTTGCACAAGCAGTTTCGAATATTGGAAATTTCCTCAATGTCCATTCGGTTGTGCCACAGTTCTGGATAACGGTGCTGGTTTGCACTCAATGCCAATTTCAATTAAGCATATGAAAGCAGCGTTTGCAACACAATGCGGCACTCGGTAGCAATTGTGTGGGCTGTGCAACTCAATCTCAAACTCCCCTTAGAAGAGGTCCTGGTCACTCATTGTCCGTTGTACTGATTGGCTCTGGACTGGCTCTGGACTGGCCAGTTTGCAAAAGTGAAATGATGCCAAAGCGATTTCAATATGCATTCTTGTGCCTCATTTTATGTATCATTCTGTGTGCAGCCGGAAATGAAATATAGAGCAGGAAAGCAGGCAACAAAAGCCGCCTTTGATATGAACAATTGAAGGCAATCATTGTTCTGTGGCATGTGCATTTCTTAAGCCGACAGTTGGCCCAGTTGTTGGCTTATTTTGGTTTGTTAATCTGCCATCAACTGTGCTGCACAACTGGCAATTTTGATTAAATGCAGCACAGCTTTACCAAGCAGAGAGTATTGGAATTTTGCCATGAAATGCGCTAAAAATCATATTTCATATATTCTATTTATTTGTAATATATAATTTAAAAGTTCAAACCAGCAGCAAAAATGAAGAGGCGACACTAGATGAAGTACATCCTTTGAAACCGCATACCAAAAAAGGGTATACCGATGGATCAATGAACAAATACGAAACAGGCCTGGAAGTGGTTGACCCTTTGATATCCTATTTCAAGCAGAGGTGTGTGCCACAGAGAGGTGTGCGGAATTTAATATAAAATGTAACTATCGGAATGTGGACATAGCCTTCCCATCCGATATAAATGGAACGAAATTAACTTCAAATGTGGTCCATGAAGTGCGAACCAAGCTTGACCAACTCGGGACTTACAATAGGCTTACCCTAAGATGGGTTCCGGGTCACAGGGAACGAAGCAGCGGAAGAGCAGGCTAGATTGGGTGCAGAGAGCCACCTCACAGGGCCAGGACTGTTTTGTGGCATGGAGGAACGAAGAAAGACAAAGGAGACTACGGAGATACGGTTAGGGACACCAGTACTCCGACAGGCCAAATGTCCTTTGGGCAAAAAATGTCCATGGGTAGGAGAGGACTTTGTCGACTAAGAAGCCACCAATCCGAACTGGGTATTTATAATAACAATTAGTGTAGGTTTTGCAAAGGAGGAGGAGGAGTCCTCAACTCACATCCCAACAGAATGTATCGCCTTAACCAGGAAAGATCCTAGGGATGCATGCTATGAGTTTTAAGGACATAGAAGCTGGCATTCGTGCAGGAACTGGGGTTGGTGTAGGAGATATAAGCTTAGAAGGGAGCACAATAGATCTATATATATATATATATATACATATACATATTTGTATATCAACATGAACAGTCAAGTCAACAATGACTTCATTGAAAAGTCGAGTCGTAAAACAAATTTTGAATTACGTTTAAATTTTAGCAGTTTGGATAATGTCTACCAGGGCATATTTTGTTGTCAAAATAAACAGACAGATCAAACACGTATGTGTGAGTGTGTGGCAACCTGTAGAAATAACAAACAAATATTAAGCATGCCTTGCAGCAAACACTTCAACAAAATTCTTGCTACACCTTTCAACCTGAAGGGCTTTCAACTCTTTGAGGACAAACGGCAGGCATTTTACCAAGTAACCCAATGCCAGGAAACAGGATACACACTGAAGTGCCAGGACAAAGTAAGTCCTCAAAATGTAAGTAAGTCAATGCCTGGGTAACTTGAAGTCCCGAGATAGAAAACAGAAAAGAGGATTGATTTGAGTCAACCGATTTTTACCTTGAATAATTCTACTTTTAACAATTAAACAATTTATTATCATTTCATGCAAAATATGATTCCATTTCTCGGTTCACTTATTATATTTAAATTTTGTTAAATGCAGCTAGCCAATCGTTAAATAGTTGATTCTGCAAGAGTTGAATTTCAATTGGCTTATCAATTTCGGTTCACTTCATATCCTTTATTAATTACCAGCATTATGCAATTGAGTGCTCAACGGCATCAGAATCAGTATCAAAATCAGAATCGGAGTCAGCAAAAACAAGCAGCAGCTGCTGGGTTTCTCATGTGTAAAATTAAGCGGAAACTCTTTCAGGTGTAACCAATACAGTTAAATTTATGGCTAATTGAAAATGAAGTTGAATTAATTGGAAGATTTTTTTTTTAAATAAATGAAAGATCCTTAAAAATGTAAATGAGTTACAAAATTAATTATAAATATTCTTAAAAATTTAAAAGAATCTCAAAAATAATTATAATGAAGCAAATGTAATTTTCAACTTAATAAAAATAATAATTAAATTTCAAATGTATTTACAATTTTTATTTTATTAAGTTGGCTTAATCCCTGAGGCAAGTATCTTAATTAGTTTGTTCAATTTCTGCGCTGTTGAGTTATTCTTAAAACCCCACATCAGGCACGCACACACACACAGGCACACACACACACACACGCACACACACTCTCACACAGAATGCTGGAAGTTTTCTTGACTTTGTTAGACAGTCCTTTCGGTCATGTTAGTTTATTGTTTGCTTATGACACAAATTGCATTTGTGGATGACAACAAAAGCTTTTGGTCGTGCCAACAAGATGATTAAATTACTCATACGACCCATGGTTGTGCCAAAGGGGGCGTTCAGTGGGCTGCAACACTGTGGACAACTTTCTTTGAAGTTATTGTTATTGTTTTAGTTTCAGTGTTGTCTGGCATTTAGTTAATTAAGTTTTACAGCAGCCCGCCCCAATAAACTTCTTTGCCCCCCCCATTTAATTAGTTTTTAATTATTTTGCAGGATTTTTTTTGTTCATTTTTATTTTTATCCAAACGCTTTACAAAACTGGACAACGAGCACAATCGAGGGTTATTTGTTTTGAGTTTAGTTAATTTTATTTGTATTTGCTGGAAAACGCCCACAGCTCAACGCCTTCCACATCAGAGCCCCTTTTGTTCAGGCCATTATAAACGCTTTGTTTTACAGCTTTCCACGTTGTTGGCCATTCAACCCACTGTTTGTTGCTCTTGCAAAGTTTTCGGTTAGCCCGTTTCACTTTATAAGCCAGTCGCAGCTTGTGTTGGCTAATTACGTTTTGTTTAAAACTAATAAAAATTTAAGCTTGCCATCCAGCAAATCACTGGCTATTGCCATTGACCGAGTATGGAGGCAGCTAAAGTTTATGATTGATATTTTGAGCATCAACAACATGGTCAACAATATCATCATCATATGCAATGGCACTGATTGAAATGGCCAAGCAAATATTGCACTTTTTTTTTTAAAGGCAACTGTGTGAATTTGCACACTGGTGTTGAGGAGATAGCTGTGTAAATATTTACACACAGTTTGTTGCCAGCGCCATAAACCACCGCAAAACAATAAAATTCGCAATAAACCAAATGGAAAGCGGCACAAGAAATGGAAATGGAAATGAGAAATGAGAAATTGGTGCCTGGCACATGTGAAATGTATGCAATGCCAAGCAGTGCAACAACATAGGCAAGGAAGTTGCCACAAAGCAACCACAAAACCAAAATTCAAGCAAAATACCAGCATTTTTATTTGAATAGCTTTGCATTCCCTTACCGAAATAAAAAATATAACAATTTACTTCCGCATCAATAATAGCAAATGCAAATGTTCCGTTTCCAATTACTTATTTTTAAATCAATAATATAATTAAATAATCCTTTTCAAATTTTATATTTTTTTTTATTTATTGTGCAATATATTGTTGTAATTTTTCTCTCTTTTCGCGTACTTATTTTCACTTCTCTTAAATGATATTAATTGATTTTTCTTTCGTATTTATTTTATTTCCTTTATTATTGCTTTAAACTTAATCTTATAGAAAGAATTATTTAATCTACTTATTTAATTTTTCTTTTGTTTATAATATTCCTTAATACTTATTTTGTAACTTTCTCTAATTATTTTTTTTTTATATATATAATTAATAAATTTGCCTTTACACTTCAAGTAAAGTAAACTTTATGATTTACTTAGATATACGCTCAATTTAAGTAAGAGTTTTTAAACTGTTTCAAAGTGAACATTTTTTTCGTTATGCTCCCCATTTCAAAGGTTAAGCACTGCGAATCTGACTGGATCGAGAAAGAACGTTTTTCATAACTTAAATTGCATAAAGACCAAAGTGCGACTAACTGGAAAATCAACACAAAAGCCAACACAATAAAAAAAACACAGCGACAACAGCTACCAACTGCAGTTTTGTTTCAGCCAAATACAATGAAACTGGGCTAAGACAAAGCAATTAGCAATGCAGCATTGAGGCACTTTTAGCAGACACCAGAATTCACAGCTGTATACTAATCTTTATATATTAGTTTATACAAAAAAAAAGATAAAATAAAAAAACAACGCATTAGCAATTCTATTCTTTTCTACTAATTTAAAGAGACAGACTCTGAAATATTATTTTTTTTAACAATTGTTATAATAACAATTGATAAAAAAATATATTTACCTTTCGTATTCCTTTCGATTCTTGCATTTAATTTAGTATACATTTCGAAGCAATTCTCATAAAATCTTTCACAGCCAATAAATTTATCTGAAGCAGCAATCTTTAACAATTTCCTGGAAGCTAATAAATCCTATTTATTTTTTAGTTGCTTCTGTGCTACCAACACTTCCTTATTTTGGTCTAATTCCCTAAGCCTTTTTTAATTAATTGGCTTAAATTATTATAATTAGCTTAACAAGTTGTTTTCGTTGAAGTCAGTGTTAAAACTATTTGTTTGTATGCCAGTTATTTTACTTATTATTTATGCACTTAGAAAACTTTCATAATTTACGTCATTAATAATTATAATAAAATTCAATTGTCTTCTATTCATATGTTAATTTAATGTTTATCAAACTACTCTTTAAATAAAAACCATATCTAAGCACTTCATATCTTTACATAATTTGTGTGATAAAATTAAAATAAGTGTTTTACTTTCTACTTAGACCATTTACAACTTCATTTTTTGAATGGCTCACCAGAAGTTTATCCCATTTTGATGTTGCCACCTTTTGCAGCTTCTCGCTGAGTCACTTTAATATCCTGTTAAGAAAGTTGGTATTCGGAGAAGTTTGGCAGCTTGGCTTTGATGCCAACATGCCAGCATCATCATCATCATTGAGTGTGTGTAAGGGGCTTTATTTTTTGTATAGCTTTAGTCTTGATTGACCTTTTTTTTCATCGTATAAGCTATGGCATCGTATAGTATTTAACAGATTTACTGTCTAAAAGATTCACCTTTGAAGTAAGATTTGCCACAGTCTCTATTCGATTATTGTGAAACATCGTTTTGCTCCCTTTTTGTTTGGCCTTATTCTGGTGTTTAATTTATTGCCTGCCGAAGCCAATTGGTTTTGCCCAAAAAGGGGCGTGGTCAGCGGTCAGTTCTATTGATAAACGGCTTAAAGTTCTTGTGTGCTCAATGGCTTTGTCCTTTTTGCTTAACTTTCATTTGGTCTTTGTCCGATTACTGCCACAAAATTAAAGCCATAAAATGCAATGCTTTGTCGAGAGTGGGGCAGGAAGTCGTTAGTTGGTAAAATTCACAATTCACAGCAACATTCAGTTGTCACTGAAGTGTTTCACTTGTTGTCACAATGGTTGTTGCACATTGTTGTTGTTGTGTACTCGACGCCGTGTGCAATTATCACCTAGAGCTATGCAGTAGCAACAGTGGCACATGCAACAACAACAACAACAACAACAATAGCAGCATTATGTGCTCAAAATGTAAATGTCATTTGTGTGCCAAGCAGCATTAAAAACATGGCAACAACAACAACTGCCTGCCTGCAAGTGTTGCACATTTGAAAAATGTGCTACAAGTGAAGTACTATCAGCAAAAACTAGAGAAGCCAAAACCAACCAGAGAAAACCCAGTAAAAACCCAGTGGAACCAAGTTGCAGCTGCGTGTGCCCCTTGGTCTGAATATGAATAAAGTTAAAATACAATCGAGAGCCGTAAATTCCAAGCAGTCAGCAGGTTGAATAGGTGTGAAATAGAAAACCATAAAAAAGTAAAATATAAACTCAAACCGCACAAAAAGCCAGAAGAATAAGAACAATGCCAGGCCCAAGGCGCAAACTCTAATTGGTATAATAAAATGTCATACAGGGAATGAGCATTGCCACTGGCCGACGGACAAGAGTATGAGGGAAATGTGCGACAGGTCGGGAAGGGAGGGGGGCAGTCTGAGGAAGGCTGGCTGATTGGTTTCAGGAGTGCTGGAGAGAATTACTGGCCAAAGTTTTGCAAGGACTAAAAGTTTTAAGTACAGTTGGTTTTAGATCTGTTGTACACTTGGAATATGTAGGACAGAAAAAAGTCAAAACAAATTCAATAAGAAAATATTTACAAAATAATTAAAAATTTAATATATAATTTAACAGAGTAAATAATTTTTTAATGGCTGTGAAATAAATTTAAAATCATTTTTATATTCTTACCAAAAGTGGGTATAACTGATAAGATTCAGTTGGGTTATCTTTTTTTGTTAGAAGGTGTCGAGGAATATATGAAACAAATTAAATAAAAAATTATTTACAAAATAAATAAAAGTTGCATATAATTGTAATAGCGTAAATATTAAAATTAAAAATTAAAAATATAATTTATAATTAGCTGCAAAGTAAATTTTAAACCTTTTCTCCTGCTGATAACTGAAAAGATTCGCTCAGTGTTTGATTATCTTTTTGTGTGATTTTTTAAGCGTCTTTAAAGAAGCAATTGTCTTGTGACATACAGAGAGAAATGGGACTGGGACCAGCATTGGATTGAGCCCATATATCAACTGTCGATGCTTGTGCAATGCTTTGCCGTCACAATCAACAGAATTAGTTTCATTTCCAGCAAATGGCACGACAGTCCAAAAAACCCCCCAACCCAGTCAAATAGTCAGCCCACATAACAAACTGCTCTGTAAGCTTCAGTTATCCGTTCCCCCCCCCCACCTCTTTGTCTTATCCTCCTCTATTAAATTTCCCCCCTCTCTCTCTCTCTCTCTCTCTGAAATCTCGTTGGCCGTGCTTTGGTTTTGATGGCTTTCTGGCACTGCTTTTGATCTTTGTGAAGGTCTGATAAATGGTCTGATAAGGTGCCTGGATGAGGCCAACAGACAACGAAGAGGAACAAGTAAAAGAAAATACGCCAAAGTGTAGGAAATTACGCCGCAGGTGTGTGGCTATCAATTCGCATCAGCTGCCCCGAGTGAAATTGCAGCAAGTGGGGCAAGTTTACTGATTTTCTCTTTAAAGCAATAACAAATCTTTGCTGCAATTTGTGCTACAAAAATTAATATTATAAATTTTGGAAAGACCTTCAAAATGTTGCACAAACTGACAAGGGCAACACTGCGTTGCAGCTGCAACTGTTTGTCAAGGTTGTGCCATGATAAATGCTTGTCGACGCGTTTAATTAAACTGTGCAGAAAATTAAATAAGTTTGCAATATTTTTTTTTGGTTGTTGTGTGTTGCTTTAACCAGCTTTCAGTTGCAGTGTACCGTTAACAGCGTTTATATTTGTGCAAGGCGTGCAACTGCAATGCCTCACACAAAATATCAACCATACGCACCGTGTTTGCGGCGGCTTTGGCAATGTTAACACAATTCCCCCTCGCACTACTTCGCCATTCGTCAATATTTTATTGGCTGCGCTGACTTTTCGCAATGTGAGCAGTCAGATATATATATAGATATATATATATAGATATACATAAATAAACATATATATTACTATACACTCACAGCTGCAAACAGATTTGTGGCGATGGTGAAAAAGCAATGGTTAACAAATTATACATCATTTGAATTTACGTATATTATTTATATATGTATATAATTTTTAGCAAAAATATGGGAATAGAAATTTTAATTACATTTAAAAACCTAACTGAATTTCAGTCAAATTTATGTATCAAGATGGACTCCATTTTTTTAAACTAAAAACTACAACCAAAATTTCTTCTTCTTTTTAAACTAAAAACTACAACTAAAATATCTTCTAAGCTTTACGTTAAATATTATCAGCTCATCCGAATTATGCAATGGAATCCATTTTCGCTTGTCGGCTGTGTCAGCTTTTGTGAGCTGCCACAACTGCAGAGCATTGCCACTTCGCACTGCCACAGCTCGTCGCTCTTGTTGCGCTACTTTCTTTTATTTTCTATTTTATCTTTTCATTCACGTTTTATTTTTTTTGTACTCTTTTGTTTATTGTATTTTATTGTCTTTTTGCAGTGGAGCAGACGAAACAGGATGATGATGTTGATGAGTTTGGTTGCTGGGCTCCAGCTTCTGTTGTACGTTCGCATACATTGTAGTATTTGCATTTTTTGTCTGTTTTTCTGTTTTTTGTTTTTTGTTTTTTTTTTTCAACTGCAGCCACGCCCCTCGCCAACAAATCGTGTTCAAGCCCCGTGGCTTGTTTTAATTTTTGTTTTTTGTCTTTTTTTTTGTGTTGATTCGGAGGGTTTGGTCATTTTTCGATGACAACGCTGCAAAATTGCAGCTCAAATTTATATATATATTTTTTTTTAACTTTTGATGTATTTCAATTGAATTGTCAGCGTTTTACACTGAAAAATGTGTCACGTTGGTTCGTTCGGATGTCAGGCAACAATTTAAAGCGCTCCAATTAAAAATTTTGATAAAATATTATTTCGAATTTTTTCCTTTCCTTATTTTATGCCGAGAACTTAAGCGCATTAAATAATGGCTGCCAAAGAAGAAGCTTAAAATAAAAAAAAAAAACTTAACTGTTGAGTGAAAGGCATGCAATTTGTGCTCAATCATTTCATTATTATTTAGTTATGCAATTAAGGCAAAAACAAAAACCTTAATTATTTATATTAAATCTCATCACTCCCAATTAAGTCTTTTGAAAAACTGTAGGATAGCTAATGACTGATAATAAAATATCCAATTAAATTGTATGTTTTATTGCTTTATTATTAAGTAATTATGATAAAAATTAACCCATTAAATGGATTTTCGCTTCTGGACATATGAAGTACGAGTTGCATGCAAAATATTTGGACGTAATTGCCATTGAGTGGCAATTGAGTGGCAATTAAAGCAAAATAATTAATGAATATTTGTACACTTCGCTGCTGACAACTGTCAACTGTCAACTGTCAATTCACATAACTTTCAATGAACTGAACAACAGTGGCAACATATGAAGAAATAACTATGGAGTGAAATTTTCAATTTCCTATAATACCAATGTCGATGGCCAAGTGCAGCTGTCAATTGCGATATACTCAAAAGTGACATGGATGACGCTCATTTTTTTTAATAAAAAATAAATAAATAATACAAAAAAAGAAGAGAAAATAAAGCGAAAGAGAGCATTGAGCTGAGATAAATTCCAGACGAGGACAGCATAAGCCAAAGTTGCACAACTTTACCACATTATTTTCCATTACAGAGATAAGGCAAACATCAGAGCATTTGAGAGAACTGTTGCCGGACTTGAGACGATGTCTGTTTTGCTATGGACTCTGGCCATAAATAACTTAGTAAGCACTGACTGACTAAGACTGTGACTCCGTTGGCCAGCACACAGCCAAGCTGCTGTGGCAAGTGGCAGCCACAAGCGCCTCAGCTAATCAGCCGCACTGCAAAGACGTCACTTCGCTGGCAAATTGCAATTTGTGCGCAGTAAATTGGAAAGCGTATCCAGTCAAATAGTAAAGTGGAATCTCTCACTTGATGTGTGTGTGTGTGTTTGTGTGTATGTGTGTGTGTGTGCTGTCAATTAAGTTTGTTTGAATGAAAATTGCGCTGGTAACTGGTTAATCATGCACTACTAATTGTACCAGCCAACGCTACGGATACGTAATATTATATAGACTGAAGCTTAAAATCTGGCTTAAAATATATTTAAATAATATTTTGGGAATAAAATTTAAAAATATATTTAATAAATATTTTACAACATAAAAACAACATTTTTAGTTAGTAAAAATGATTCAACAATAGCTGAAAACTTGTCTGGCAGTAAATGCCATTAATTACTCAGAAATATATATTTAAATTAACAATAATTAAATTGAAATTTAAGAGTATTTGCTGTGCAGCACACAGCCTTGGCGCCGAAGAAGAATAAACTGAATTTTGGCTAAAAACCAACTGAAAGCAACTAAAAGTAGCTAACCGAATGAAGCTAATTAGATTGCGTCAAGCAATATTCTGGCAAGAAGACGTTGAATGGCAGCCTTCACAGAGACTGGCCGACAGACGGCAAAGAATTTGCTTTACGTGGCCAACTTTTTGGGGCTGGAGGGAGGGGGGGAGTGGTGAAGATGGGGGAAAAAGAAGAATGCTTGAAGCAGCATACATCAATGGTAGCTGGTAAATTGTAGTTGCAAATTTGATTAGCTGCTAATTAATCTCATTAATTGAGACTCAAAGTCTAGTTTGCCAAAACTGACGACAGCTGTCAGCGGAAATTGTCAGAAATTGGCTGCTTAAATCAACAGACAGACAGGCAGGCAACATGAATATCCTGCCGAAATATCCTGCCGTATAACTACTCCTTCGTGCTGTGCATATAGCTTTATTTATTATTTTTCGATTTTGTTTTTTGTTTTTTAAACTTTACACAAATGCTGATGCAAACAGTTTATTGAGCTGACGCTGCGTTAATGTCTGCGGTTTGGTTTTTGTGACAAACAAATCAACCAATGACAGAAATAGACCAGAAAAAAAAATTTAGTTGTATGATAAAAATTCAGGTTACAAATTGCTAAGCCAAAAATTGTTATGCAAAAAGCACACAAATTGCAGTTGAGGTAAAAATGGGTACTGAAGGAAATGGACCAACTGCAAAATTGTGCTTAAATTCACAAAATAGATTCCATTCTCGAATGTGTTTTGCTGGTATTTGTGTGTATTTAAGAAAAGCTGCTGAGCTGAACTGTAACCAAATATGCAAAAACTGTGAATTTGTATAAAATTTTGGCAAAGGGCTACAAAATGTAGACAAGTGGATGAGCGGGCGACAGATCGATAACAGCTTGCCCCCCCCCCCCCCTCCCAGTATTGCTGCTCCTGCTCAACCCGTTGCTGTGGTAACCAAAGAGAAGAACAGAGTTGCTGACCAGCCAGTGGACTGACACAGCGTATTTGAAAATTGATCACCGGAACATCCGTGCGCTGACCGGAAATGCGCAAATGCAATTCCAACTGCTTTTCTCTGCGCTTCTCTCTCTCTCTCTCTCTCTCTCTCTCTGTGTGTTTATTGTCCGCTATTTCAATGTGTGTGCGTGTGCCTGTGTGTGTTGAATATGAATAACTGTTTTGCAACTAGTGATTGTTTAAAACTGCACTGGATTTATTGCGTTTCTAAGCAAAGCTTGTTAAACTTTAAGTAACAAATAAAAATTAGGATTACACCAATTCAACTTTAACTTTAATAAATTTCAATGCACAACTTATATGTAATTTATATGCAACACAAAGTAGCAAATTCCAGTCAAATTTCATTCTGCATTAAAATCGTTTTGGCCAAGTTTAAAGTAGCAGGAAAAGCATTTACCAAGGCCAACTTATGCGCATAACAAACACATGTTTTCAAAGTCATGAATTATTCGCCACATTAAAGCCACCAGATTTGTTTTACAGTACTAAACAGCTGCCATTCATTTACAACAGATTTGTTTAACATTTAACTTTGATTATACAATTCCTATTTTATTTATAGCCAGTAAAGTTAATTTGCAAACCGCTTACAAACAAAAGCTAAGACAAAATCTGCAGCTGTGTTTTCCCCCCAGGCATATTTAGCTGTTTATATTTATTTATATATTTATATATATGTATAAACATTATCTATTTCAATATTTCAATACAAACGAAGATATTGAAACCACCTCGGTTTTAACTTCTCGTTTCTAGAACTTTGTTGAGCTAAATTGTAGCTGTTTTTGGTTGTAAATTTTAATAAAATCAGCCAACATAAAATGCCAAAAGTTTGGTGCACCAAAGGCGTCCCAGCGGCAAGCTTATAAAAGGCGAAAAAAAAAAAGAATTAATTTGCACCAAGCAAGAAGGTTAGACACAAGGAAGGGGGCAAAGGGGCAAAGGGTTGTGGCTGGTTGGTCCAAATGGCGCCAAACTATGAAAACTAATTTAAGTGCTTGAAGGACGTGCGAGGAGCAGAGCGAGTGTGAAGACAAAGGAAAACACATTGCAAAATGCAAAACTTGTGTTGACACGACACGATCCAGGTGCCACGGCAGGGAACCCCCCACCACAGCCGCCGCGCTCATCAACATCTTGTTCACCCGGCTCGCTGTGGATTACAGGGCGAATGCATTACACAGATACAGAGTTAACATTTCTTTGACAGAGTGACAAACTTCGCACGTTGCACAAAAGACAGCGGCAAAACTTGTGCAGATTGCTGCAAACCCAAAACGATCCCCCTACCCTCCCCCAACACTCCTCGAGCTACCTCATGTAACCCCTCGATTGGGGGCATCCATGAACTGTGGCTGCGTTTTTTATGTGTTACACAAACCTGGTACTTAGTGAAAAGTGAAAAACCAGTGTTACAATGTTGAGCTTTTAACGGTAAATTGTTGCACCAGAGACAAAACTTTGTCTCTTCCTTACTTCTACTATTTTTTTTTTTTTCTTTTTGTATTCTTGCATTCTTTCTTTGTTTTTCATTCTTCACTCTGCTTCTTGCAAATGAACAGCAACAATAAAGTTGGCAACGGTTGAGGCAAGCAAAACGGTTTGTACTCAAGTGTGTGTGGGGGGGAGGGGGGGGGGATGCAGCTGGCATCAGCCTCAGCGTCAGCCAAACAAAATGTGTCAAGCAAGTGCAATGCTTCAAGCTCAAATTTATGTAAAGTGCGCCAGTTTTAAGAGCAGACTCTGACTGCATCCGCATCCAGTTGGGGCAAACAGCTCCCCCCCCTGCTAAGCACTCCAACTGGATTGAAATTTGAATAGAGCTGCGCAAATTCTGAAGCACTAACTAAAATTGTACAGCAAACTTTAAGCAAAAAAACTAGACGAGCAAGAAAACACAATTAAAACAAAATGTTTTAATACACTACAAATATAAAATATAATATATATGTATATAAATATAAAATATATACAAATCTATAAAAAAAATTTTTTTTTTTTATTTAATTAATTAGAAATTTAAGCCAAAAAAAAAAGGGTTTTCAGTCTATATTTATATTCGAGTGAAAAGGTATGTATTTTGATTATTTTTCCATTAGCTGTGCAAATTCAACTTTAAGCAAAAACTAGAAAAATACATATAAACACAATGCTATAATATATATACTAAAAGTATAAAAAGAATATTTAAATAAATTTTTTTTTATTTTATTAATTAGACATTCAAGTCTGAAAAAAAGTTTTTGTTTAAGTTTAAGATATGTATTTTATTTTCACATATGCCCCATGTCTGAGGGCATAATCACTACAATTTACAACGCTTGTAGTTTTCCAAAGTTAATCAGAACTTTTAATGGGCTAAATGTTTGGGGGGGTTTGCGGTTGTCAAACGGAGGAAAAAAACATTCGGCTCCTCACAGAAAATGACAGTTGCAAGCTTATTAAATTTAAAATACTGAAAATACTGCAACTTTTTTTAGACTAAAGTCAAATATATATTTATGTAGATTAAAGCAGGAAATGTAATTAAGTTTATCAGATTGACAAGATTATAATAATTACTTGTAAGCCAAAAAATGATTCCGAATATTGTCATAAAAGCGGATTAATTGCAATTTCTTTGGTCAGCCAATAGTTTCAATTGCAGTAAATTTCAAAAATGTTTCCTTTTTGGTCGCCAATCCTTTCAGATCAATGGCTAAGTGAATATAAATTGAGGAAGCCGTTCGAGTGGCACACAAAGGACACTTTGACAGACAGCTTAAGCGGTGGCTTGCGGTGTGGTGAAACTGTGGCTGAAACTAGGTCCGAGCCGCTGGCCAAACGTGTGCTCAATGTAATCGCCGGCGACTAGTGGAAAAGGAACAGAGAAATGGCAAAGGTACAGGAAAAGCTGGAAGGCAAAGTGACAAGCAATCAAGCAACACCTAAGCAACATCAATTCAATGGCGACGGCTGCTGCTGCTGCATCTGTCGAATGGTGTCGGAGCTCTGCTTCTCCTTCTCACTTGACAGATTGAATGAGCACGGGATGCAGGCGTGGAGGATGTGAGAGCAGCTGGATGGTTGGCTGGTAGGTCAATTGAGTGTAAGTAGCCAAGAGTACTTGCTGCAGTTTGTTGGGCATTAGGATTTGAAATGTTTATGCAAATGCGGACAACTTTGAGTGATTGCTTCCACGGCGGGGTCTCAACATGACAGGAAGCAACGCGACGACAACCTGATCTCAACTCCACTTAATAAAAAATTGCTACTAAATCGTTTTATATAAACTGTTTTCAACATGTTTACTGATCCGCTTACAACCAGCTTACAACCATTTTAGCATTATGAAAAATAAATTAATAGGCCAAAATTAATTTTGTTTATTTATAATATTTATATATTTAATATGTTTATTCTGCTATTAATTTTACTATTTTTTTTAAGGGGCAAATTAATACAATTTTTATTAAAGCCAATTTACTGATACTTATACTGATGTAAAAAAGCTTTTAAATTAAATTTTAAAATACAACCAAAACTGAAATTAAAATTCCTCATCAATTTTCTCCGCATTTCTTATTTTATTTATTTTGTCTGTTCGACTTTTCCCTCAATATTCTCTCTTTTTCTCAGCCTCTTTTTTTTTATCTATATTTCATCTGTCCATTTCTCATTATCTCATCGAATGCCCTTTGCCTTCCCTGGCCACACTCTCACACATTGGCTTTCTCCTTGCCACTTGCCACTTGTTGTGCATGTCACGTAAACAGCACGTTTTAAATCGACTACGCAACGTATTCGTGCTTCTTGTTTTTATGCCTGTGGCACCACAAAAATGTTGGCCATTATGCGAATTTATTTGCGGTTATCCAATTTGCTCGAAATTGCAATTAATTTCTCACACAGTTTTAAGTGACTTTTGTTGCAATTGCAACTGTCGGCTTCCGGCCATTGCCATTTTGTTCCAGCCCAAAAAATATAAAATAAAAAATATAAAATAAATAATTGCCGTGTAATTGAACAAGTTAAATTGTCTAATTAATTAAACAATGCAATTAAATAAACGAAACGAAAATAATGTGAATCACTTTTTACTTAAAGACTATTAAAAAATCCAAATCAAAACACAAACCAAATGCTTGACACAATTCTTTTCACTTTTTCCCTGCTGCCTTTTGCAAAATACTTTGCGCAAAACAACCAAGTGTAAGGGATGGAAAGAACAGGTTGGGGGTTTGTGGGGTGGCAAGCACGAACCACAACAATGGATATCCTTGGGAAAGTATTTCACTTTCACGCCGCAGTTGCAGCCGCAAGAGTCGAGACTTTGCTAAGTCTCTCTGCCAAGTCGAGGCCCAGCCAACAGATTTCGAGTAAGTAATTGCAACAGTCCTCATTGCAATTCTCACTGCCACTTGCCATTTGCTACACAGAGGCGCCACACTACTGTGGCAGCTTTAGACCCAGCGCCTACTGCCTGCAACGTTTGCTTAATTGTCTGCAGTTTCCTTTTGCTTTTGCGGCTCGGCAAAAGTGAATTTTTCTTCCTCTTCCTTTCTTTCCTTCATTGTTGTTGGCAGTTAGGCCATTGCGTCAAGATCGGTTGAGCCGTAAAGCAAATCAATTAAACTGAACCCACAAGTAAAAGCCAGCCAGCAAAGGCCAGAAACGGCAACTCATCCAACTGTGGCTTTTAGCCAACAATGCGATTTTAAGTGCTCCCCCCTTCCCCCTTTGCACTTCAGTTTGTTTGCCTCACGTGCACAAACAGTAGTTTAGGAGTAACTCCTGCCAAGAATATGACTTAGATGTGCTTATGAATTGAATAAATTTAAATTCGTAACACTCTTAATAAAATAAATATTGGGGAATTCAATTTTAAAATATTGCAACATTTACCCAAGCAAAATGTGACCAAAAACTGTGTTGCTTAGCAAAAATGAAAATATAGAGAAGTAAAAGAAAAAGACATATATTATATATATATATCATATTTATAATTATATTTTTTTTAAATAATGTGTATCATGTTATGTTATACAAAAAAGAACAAAATAAGTATTAATAAAGCAAAACGTACATAAACTATTAAATAAATATGTATGCTATCGATAGTATATAAATATTATTAAACAAAATATAAATAAAACATTGCAGCTTAAAATTATATTTATTTTATGTAATTTAATAATCAAAAAATGAGCGCATTTTCAACTGTATTCTCAACAAAAAAGAAATAATATTCATGCTTATTTTCACTCATTAAATAAATAATCATTAAATTATTTTTTCTTAACAGAACAGTAGTGAAATATGAAACAATATTAAAATGCAAATACAATTAATAATAATTTAAATTTGTTATTTGAGATGAATGCATTTAAATTAGCTTTAATCAAGCACTGATAATCAGACAACAATTGTTATTTCATTGTTCGCAAAATGCAATTAAAGTCGCTTCATATTTTCTTGTATTCATAGGTAAATTGAACTGCCACAGTTGGGGAGGTGGGGGAGAGACAGGGAGCTGCCGCCGGGCGTGAATCAATTGAATAGTTCACCCAATTGGGCCAATCAGGTAGAATACAGCTGGCGCTGCAGCTAGCTGATTAATTTATGCCAATATGCAATTTTCACACCAGCGGGCAACGGGCAATGACAGCTCAAGCGCATAATTGCCTGGCCTCTGCTTATTAATGGTGCCAGCTGGCTTTCCAGCGGATGGATAGAGGAGAAGGGGAGTAGCGGACAGAAGGAAAGTACTATGGTACTGCGGCGCTATGGCAAATGCCCTTGAGTGCAGTCGAAGCTCATAAATTGAGATGTCAGCTGGCAAAGTAGTTGCATAAATTCATTAAAAAAAAAAACATATGAGCGAAAAGTCGAAATGCAGTGAAAATGCTTTAAGAGGATCATTCATTAATTGCACTTTTAGCAAAAAAATACCATTTTCATGCAGAAAATTGGAACCAAATCAAATGCGAATTTGGGTATTGAACAAACTGCAAATTTATGCAAATTGCTAGAAAATGCTAAACACTTTGAAGTTCACTTCAAGTTGACTGTAACCTCCATCAGTTGGCCACCATCTCCCCCTCTTTCGGTTATTATCTGTGTTGACATCTCACTTTGCCTTCAGTCTGTACACGTGTGCGTTTTATGGCCAACGAAAAACTAGAGAGAGAAATTCATGCAACGTGTAGCTGAAGCTGGCCTTTTGATTAAGTCGACACCTACCACAAAAGCAAAAGCGAAAGCGAAAATTTGTAGCATACATTTGAGGGTAGCCATTTTTACACATACAACGCCAAAGCCGCAGTCCGGTCGACTGTCAAATGAAAATCACAACGATTCGGACAATGAAAGAGGCAGCTACAACAAGATGCAGACACCAAATGTCCAACTGTCAACCGCAAAACGACTGAAAGAAGAAGATGACATAAATTGTGCATAGCCGAATTGTGAATGTCCTTAAAATACTATTGCCAAAATGAATATTAAATTTAATTAATATAAATTAACTAAGAAACTCAGCTCGTTTTTCAGCTTAGATATTAATACTTACTTTCTGATCCTTGTAGAGTTCCTTTTACGTTACATTCCTAATGACAATTTCATATGCCCATAAAACAATATAAAGTATGATAAGCTGTGGACAATTTGCCAGACACAAAGCGCGTCCATTTGGATAAGAATTGGCTTAGATTGCTCCTGCTCATGGAACAATCAATGTCAGTCGCCGGCAGTTGGCAGTTGGCAGTGTCAGTTTGCGTCAGTTGACGTCTCACTTGATGTCTGATGGATTTAGCAGTGCTGCACATGTGTTACAAATACGTTAATAAGCAAAACCACAATGCGGTCCGCTTTTGACAGAATATAAACACTTGTGAGCAGAATTTGGCTTGATAACGGTTTAAAGAGCCATGAAATATGCGCCTTGACAAATGATGCTTGAAGGCCAAGTTAAACGGGTCGCTTTTGGTTTTTATTTTATTTTATTTTATTTTCTTGACTACAAGCAGAATGTATAAATTTATTTGAATTATTACCAGCGGCTTCTTGTTTGCGTTTTAAACCTTTTTCTTGGCTAATACTGCTGGTGCCGACAACCTTTCAACACGAAACTTGGGTATAATAAGTAATTGTGGATGCTGCTGTCTAGCCATAATTTATGCAAACTGAAAGGTAAGAAACGGGTTTCAAATTTAAAGAAAATGTTCATAATTGAAAGTTCAGCTAGAAAAATATAAACAGCCATAAAAGAGCTAAAAAAGAACTTAAAGAACCGAAATTCTGTTGCCAAGTTGGTCTTGACCATGACCAAGTAATTGTCCTGGCTCATGTGCCAGCCATAAATTGTGTGCAACATCTACATAATACCCTTTATGTATATGTATATATACCTAGGCGTAGGGTTGTGTATGTGTTTGTTTGCGGTAGGGTTGTCGTTCATAGCCATGCATATTAGCGCAGTTTAACGCATATTTATAACACCTACCGTTGGCTAATGATCAAAACGTGCCACATACAGGGCAACACGTACGCGTTGCCACCGATTTTTGGCCCTGGCCAAAGCATTGCTGGTAACATGAATATGCGAAAACACGAAGGAAACGCATTAATTAAATTTCGGTTTCAAAAGGCAAGCCAAAAAATACGTAACTCTTATTTACGGCACCCCAAGAAGAAGGCGAAAAAAAAAGGGAGGCATAAAGAATCATCATGTTTCCTGGCCGCACATTACAAGCGCTTTCATTTACAGGATATGTATGTATTATTATTTTTCCGAGGGTGTATATATATATATATATAAATGTGTGTGTGTGTGAGTAGTCCAGACATTTGATTGAGAATTATATATATGTGAAGTGTGCAAAGAAGGGAAGAACTGAACTGCTTTGCCCATTAAAGTTGAGCGTGAGATGAAACCAAAGGAAATGCTTAAATTATTTATGAAACCAATCCGCCTAATAAGACGAGATGCGCCAAAAACCAAATAATAAAGCTTCATCAAAAATTGCTGAGCAAACTGTCGGCAGCTTAACCGTATTGTGGATATAACAAAACAAAAGATAATCATATAATGAGCAAAACGACGAAGCAACACTGAATTCAATTATGTGCGATAAACAGCAGTCATTAAATATTAAAGTGCTAATGGAAATGGAATACACAATGCAAACGAGTCGGGATAAATAAGCTCAGGGGCAATTCACTAGCAGAAGGACTAAACAAAATCAAAATGGAAGAGAAAATATGAGAAAAACGGGTAAACTAAGTTAACGGTTAATAAACAACCTATTTCTGAGCTCAGCAAATAATTAAAAAACATTTTTATTGCCATGTTCTGAATTACGTTTTAATTATTGAAATCTTATATGCAACCATTTAATATAAAGCAGAGCAGTTAAATCACAGTTTTTTTTGGTCGTATTATACTTTTTACTAGTTTTGCTCACATTTCGAGAAACTGAAATTGAGAACACGGCTTATGAACAAATTGCTTGCGGTGCTGTGACGGACAGATATTGAGCAGAAATACTTAAACTACAGCCAAATAAATAGCAAGGAAAACAACATCAGCAATGAGAAAGCATCTCAGCTGGCATCTCTGTTTACTTATGCTTGTAGCAAAAACTATTAGCTATAACGACTAGCAAATACACTGGCAAACAAATAGTTATAAATGTTATATATTTTATTTATTATTTTAATATGGCAATGATTTTTTAAACACATTTAAGAAAGAAAATAAAAATAACAGGAGTAAAACCCAATATACTCTACTTTCTGTGTCAACAGAGTATAGAAATGAAAGCTAAAAAAAAAAAAACTACTTGTCGCTTGTTTACCGTTAGCCTGAGCTTATGCCATACACATGGCGCCATATCCTTATGGCATATGTATTTTATATGCATATCTAAGTGCGGCCAGGTGTCTCAGCCAGGTTGTGGGTGCTGGGTGTGGCACTGCCAAAGATGGCGCGCACATACACACACACACACACACAGAGAGAAGCACACACACACACACTCAAATATTGTTTTTGGGTTTAAAGTTGCGCTTGGTTTTATCGACCCAAGGGAAATTTTAACCAATTTTCATATATGTTTTGCGCTGTTTAACTTTAATTTATTTTATTATCGGTCGGAAAGGTTAACACTGGTCTCTGGCGCATAAAATTATTATGACAGTTTTTGGGCTGTCCGGTGGATGAGGATGAGGGCATAGTGAAGCCAACTCTGGCCGCTGGGAGCTGTTTTGTGGCCGTTACTCGTGTGTCGGCTAAGTATTTTGGGGCTAATTTTACGCATTTCTAATTTAATATTATGCGGTATTTACCATGCGGTTAGATTATCATTTTGTCTGGCGTGTTAATTGTGCTTATGTTTTGAGGTTATGTTACCCGATGCTTTTGAAGTTTTCGGCACGCAGAGCTTCCCAAAATAGTTGCGTCATTTGGTTGCCAAGTGTTGCACTTTGGCTTTTCAGCCACTTTGTGTTGGCAAAGAGTTGGCTTTGTTTGGTATTGCTAACAAATATTTCAAATTAATTGAGGTTACTTTGAAGTTAGATTTGTATTTAATTTGAGGTTACGCTGTAAGCACTACATTAATTATGTGTTTAATAAATATATGAGCTCAGATTGGGGTATATCTAATTTATTACTCTTTTCCGAAGGGTGAGTAAAACTAAAAATAAAATAGAATAACATAAATAACATTTAATTATTAAATTAAGAGGTCTTTGAATTTTTTAAAAATCTTTATGAACTTTATTTATAAAATTGATTTATTAAAGTAAGAGATCTTTGAATTTTATTTTTAATATAAAATATCGCATATATTTAAAAATATATTTTTTCAAATTCTCATTTTGTGTACATATGTAAAATTAAGTTATTCCTTTAATTCAGTTTATTTCTACTCTAATTTCTGTTTTCCAAATAAAACGCACTGTAATTACATATTTACTTGGTTGGCGTTGCGTTTATTACACATTTTGTATATTACATTTGTGTAGGACGGAAATATGTCCACACGGCCAAAAAAAAAAAAAAAAACCACTCATCATTAAAATCAACTGACGCTTGACAGAAATGTGGGGCTAAAAACCGCAAACAGCTGATGTTAAATGTTAAATATAATATGCATTTGCGCGAATTTTGTATAAACAACATTTGCGGCAGGCGTTGATCGGGTCAAATAATTTATAAATTAAATGCAATGCGGGAAACTACAAGCTGGTAACATGAGTATTGCCCAAAAAGCCGCCTAAACCACCGAAGGGTTTACTTTGTCCTGGTAGGGACTGTATAGTTCAGCCGGTTTTTTTTTTTTGTTTTTTGAGTGGGCGGCAGCGAATTTTGCTCTATACTTTATTTATGCCATGAATAAATGCAAATTTACCAACACCGTCGCAGATTTTGCAACAGGATAACAGCAACAGTCGCTGGCAACGCGTGTCCTTTGCATAATAATAACCTGTAAAATGTCATGTAGTAAGTAAGTGTGTGTGTGTGTGTGTGTGGGTGTGTGTGTGTATATATATATGAACCCCGGCCTTCGCCTGGCATTGCTGCGCCTTACTTCTGCTTGGCCGTGTGCCGTGTGCCGTGTGCCGTATGCGAAATTAGCATTTAATACGACCGAAAGCGAAAGGGAAAGCGAATGGGAGAATAAGAGAGAATGAAAGAGGGCGTATGCCATAAGGACAAGTGCATTAAAATTGCTAATACGCTCCGTGTTACACTTATTTAGATTACAGCGCAGGAAATGTCTGCTAAATAAAAAAATATCATCATATCAGAAAGATTTCATATGTAAGGATTTTCTAAAGAACAAAATTAGCACACAAATTAAATTACGCTGCCTGGAAAATAATGGATGGCAGTAGCAGGGTGAGACATGTGGGGCGAATGCAGTACTTTAAAGTGATGAGAAAATTAGAAAAAGGCAGCTAAGTAAATAAATTTAAAGTGATGAGAAAATTAGAAAAAGGCAGCTAAGTCAATAAAGTTTATAATTCCAGACAGCATCCAATTTGAAATATAAATTATTCATTAAGATATCAAAACATATATCTATTTAATTATGAATCACTTTTCGATAAATAAATATTTATAATTCAATTTGCATGCATTATTACTATAAACAATATTGACACATTTATAACGCTCGCCAGTCAAAATCAGAGAGATTTAAATCATTAAATGTTCCAAGGAATTTAAATTGATTTACCACTTTAAACGTTTTTTATTGCACACTTTACCAAAACCGTTTTTTGTCGCCACACTTCTCCATTTTGTCGCATTGATTAGTTGCATGTATTTTTTATGCCGCTAATTGACCGGAAACGAAAATGCAAAAAAAAAAAAGAGAAAAACGAAATTGATTAGTTCACTGTGAGCTGTGACATCAATTTTGGGTGCCACAGTTCAGGAGTCGAGGTAATAAATCCATTTTCATGGCTTACAACTTGATTGGCAGTTGCCATAAAAAATGTGCACAGCTTAGCATTGAACTGAAGACCAAATCTATTTAGAGGCAAAGTTGTCGAATCAGCAAGTCCATTAATCCACATTAAATCTGCTTAATTTAAGCAGACGCGTTAAAAGACACTGCCAATGCTGGCCAATGACCAAAACTTGCCACTATCGATGCTGATTACGCATACGTCATGTTGCCGCGCAACTAATTAACATTGTGTGTGCCATTTCTGTATGCATCAATTAAGTGCAACACGCGCCACTTACTGTGTCTTAGTTAACGAACGCATTCATGTTCACTGGCTAGTGCCATGATTTTCATCTTAGTTCAGTTTGTTGCAATTAAGTTGCAAGCATTTTACAACATTCACAAATTACTATCCACGCGGCTGCACCTAAAACTCCCAAGCTCCCAAGTGCATCCAACCAGGCTCACCCTCTGCACTAAGCAGCAAATATTTTCAAGCTTTGAAAATAAATGAAAATAATGTGAGAATTTTAATGAATATTGTGTTTCCAGTTTGTACATTAAGTTAACAAAATATGTAATAAATTTATTTATTAACAATATACAGAAATAAAATAAAAAAAAAATGAAATAAAATTTATACGTTCATCGATTTTGCTGTAGCATCATCAAATATCGCACTTTCAACTTTATCAATTTTAAGTGCTTCCATTAAATTTCATTTCACTTAAAGTTTGTTAGATAGTGTAATTGACACCTGACTAGTTGCAACTGGCTGTGCTGCATTTTCGGAAGATGCGCGAGAAATTGTATTCGCTGCCACAAAGTATCTTCCAAAACTATTGCTCAATGCGAGATGCGCGTGTTTTCTGCTTGGCTCCATAAATTGCATATAATGACAATTTGTTGCTACCCTCGTTGAGGAAGTCGTAGAGACGACAGGAGAGTGGGGAGGACACTTGTGTGTGTGTGCGATATCAGACACAAAACGAGAAATGCAGCTAGATAAAAGCCATTTGAAAACTATTACGCCCACGAGATTCATTCAAGTAGTGCGGCATTTATAACTAAAATGCCTTAGCAAAAAAATAATAAAAAAAATGAGTAACTAAATCGAAAATCAGTGCTGAGCAAGACTAGTAACAAATGATTGGACACGGCACCATAAAATAAACTTCAACTCCAAGTTGAATGTGTGTGCTCCACACAGTTTTGCAATCATTTGGCAACACTTTCGCAGGCATTTTACTGGCATCACTGGCAGTGGCAGGCAGGCGTGGCAGGCTTGGCAGACTGGCAGTAAGTAGGAGAATAGAAATGGCAACACAAAATGGCGTTCTCAATGCTTCCTTTTTATTAGAATGTGTCCATGGAGACGTGGTGGGCCATTGTGCCATTGTGTGCTGCGGTTCTGGCTCTGTATCTGCATCTGTTGGTGTATCTGTATCTGTATCTGTATCTTTATTCGTGTGTGTGTGTATCTCAGTGTATGTAGTTTGTTACACATTTCTTAGCACGTAGTTATCTCTCTCTCTCCCGACCAACAACAATAACACAGAATCAGCAACCACTTGAAACAACAATGAAAACCTTGAGTAACTACAGTAACACCAACAACAACAACAAGAACAACGACAATAACAAAATGTTGCCAGTTCCCGAGGCTGGCATAAAACTTAAAATCCTGCGGGATAGAGGAAGTCATTGCATGGACTGACAAAAGAGCTATGCCCACATTTGGGAAACATCTGTAAATATGCAAGAAGTCACAGATATAATCATCTTGGCCATACAAGACTCATATATATTAACAGAAAGTACAGTTAAGGGACTTGCAACAGCTGAAATCTAGTCAAAAAACCAATTTCGTTTTTTCTTCAAATTTTGTAGTTACATTTTACAGTTTGTAATATGCGATTTTTTTATTTTTCAAATAATAGGCTTATACTTAAAGACTGCCCCTTTGAAAATTTATTTAATTAAAATTCGTTTCTTTGCTGCCTTCAGTTTGTTGTGTATTTCTGCAAGTTTGCTCAGGCTTTTGTTAAATTAAATTTGAAACATAAAGTTGCCTCAAAGCCCTGAATTCAGAAGTTGTTGTTCTATATATATCTGCGGCAGCTGTCCAAGCTTTTACTTGTTTTGTGTACACAGCAAGCAAAAATTAACAACTAATTAATTTTCTTATTAAAACCGTCTAAATAACCTCCGGCTTATTTTTATTTACAGACAGTTTAAAGTTCCGACAGCTTTGGGTTAAATATTGTAATGTACTCCCTTTAATTGTGCAGACATTAATTTGTGTACACAACTCGCTATTAATTTATTCATGATTTTATATATTGTCTTATTTTTATTTGAACCTTTTTTTTTTTTTTTTGCTGCACTGCGAACTAATGCAAAAATTTATTGTGACTTTTGGCACTGGCAGCAACAGCTGCCGCACTTTATGTCTGACAATATATGTATATAGTTCCCTGAACTTTTTTCGACTCGCAAAAACTAAGCGCCACCCGAAAGCCAGCCTGGCAGCAGCACCAGAGCACCAGAGCACTCCAGAGCCAGAGACTCTGAAAAGAAACACACACACACAACATGTAAAAATATCACACACACACATGTGTGTCTCCTGCTTTAGTTTTATCTGGTGCGCTGCACGCGGCGCATTTGCATAGTTTGTGTAAAAACAGCAGATACGTTTTTACGTATTTTTTTTGTCTCTTTTTTTTTTTATTTTATTTTCTTTTATTAATGTGGAAAATGTAATTTCCAGGACTTGCAACCGGCGTGGCAACCGCTGGAGGCAGACAAGAAGCAGGCGCCCCCAAAAAATTGGCATGTGGAAAATTGCAGAAGCCTTGTGGAGTTTGCGGGGCTACAAAATAATTTGCGGACTGGCACAAAAGTTCAATAGTTGCTAGGGTCCTTTAAGGTAAGTGGTTACAGAGACCCCCAACGCCAAATTAAAATTGTGTCAAGTTAAAACTTGTTGAAAACTTCGAAATAACCACTTTAAAAATGTTTCCATACAAAATCGAAAATCTAGTCTTGCAGCACAAAACAATTTAAGTTAAAGTCTTTAGTTGAATGTGTTGTAAATAAAGACAGAATTTAAACTTAAGCTTCTTGGCAAAAATGTTAAAGTATTTAAGATCTACATAAGCTCATGTTTGATGAATAATGTATGCAACTAAAGAGAAAAAAAAAAAACAAAATAACTTTAAGAATATTTGCAGGAATTTTTAAATTGCAGCTCGTTTGTTTGGGATAAAAAATTGTTGCGACAATTTAAAGACTTTTAAATACCTGATAAATGTGATGTGTGTGCACCATGTGGCAGAGTCTTTCAGTGCAAACTGATTTACGGCATATTGATTACAAATTGATGTTTATTGCATTGCCGATAAGACAGCCAACTAAATGAGAACGTCAATCTGCAGCTGCAAGCGATCCCAGCAGACAGGGTTGCCATCATTTACATTTGTCACGCTCGTTAGAGTTTCTTAAATCCCATTAGTCGAACGTAATACGTAATTTGATATGTTATGGCATTCACGTGACTTCAAACTTCGTCGACTGGCACTTATGCCACCTCCAGAGGCAGCCCACTCTCTCTCTCTCTCTCCCACTCAAGTTGCAAGTTGGAGCTGAAGTTGGCAAAGGATGCTTTCGAGCATGCAACGAGCAAACTTTGCCACTTATAATTTATTTATATATGCTATATATGTTCTTTCAACTAATGCACACAACATCTCAAGAAAACACAGCCGCATTGCACATATGTGCAATCGAAATTCTAAGCAAAGAACTCTGCCAACATTGAGTTTTACTGTTGGCAGTTGGCATTCTTACGCAGCAAATACCTCAAATCCCAAATCCCCTTGGATCATCTACATAAGCAGTTGTAATGCTTGAAATGTATGAGTTTCGCTTGAGACTTTCAGTATATGTATTTTATGAAAACAAATGTGTCTAAGAAGTGCTTTCGAGCTATAATCAATTTCAACCTAATTGAGGATACGCACAAGAGTCTATTTATTGACTATAAATTTAATTAAATTCTTGAGTAAAAGAACGCACTTTCAGCTGCCAGTATAACTTAATAAGATATGTAATTAAATTTCGAATAATTATAATACTGAGTTGCATTAAATATTTCGTCACTTAGTCAACACTTATGGAAAAGGCATATATATAGTAAATTTGTTGCAGCTACTGCTTGCAACATATTTATTATGGGGTTACTTGTAATTCCTTAATTCGAGCTCTCTTAATTCTTTGCCAGAATGGGGTCGTTACATTATTATTATTATTATTATTATTATTATTATTATTGTGCGGCAGTAGTATGTGCAAGAATAGGTTTTTATGTGCGGTTGCATGCGAGGAAGTGGCTGTGGGTTGTGGCAGCCGCAGTAGCACCACTTTTCATAATCTTTTGCATTTTATGTTCGTTGCGGTGGCAAACAACACAAAAGTCGGCAGCCAAAAATTCAAATGAATAGTAGATTGCTGTAGAGCCAGCAGGCAGAGTGCTGTGTGGAGTGGTGTGTGTATGTGTGTGTGTGTGTGTGTGTGTGTATGTGTGTGTGTTTTTTTGTGAAGGTGGGCAGACTACATGGTGCGGAAACAGCTGTTTCCGTTACAGGAACTTTCGACCAACCAAAAAAAAAAAAAAACCAACTAAAACGCGCTGTGTGAAATTATTTCTACATTTTATGCGAATTCAACGGGTTCTGTGTGTGGGCCGACAAACAGTTGAGTGGTTAGGGGGGGAATGCACACCATCCATATGATAGTCTCCGTCAGGAAGTCTATTTCTTTTTGGCCACGGCTACCAGTTACTAAAACTCGGTTAAGTAATTTCCGCAGCTCCGTTTGCTTAATTAAAGCCGCAAGCTCGTAAAAAAAAAGGCGCATATTTTTATAGCATTAAAATATGCTCTACAAATATCAAAAGAATTTAAAATACCCTGTAAATGTTTTTGTTGCAGGGCTTAAACTAGTCTAACTACAGTTGAATAAAAGTAATGATATTTTTTAGACAATACTTTTAAAATTTAGTTCATAATAACTCAAGTGATGTTATGAAAATGTCAATTGTTATCGGTACATAGTACTCGAAAAAGTTCTTGCCAGGAATAATTTGTATCATAACAAGTTTTCAAGCAAATGTATTTAAATTTAATCCTTAAAAGGTAATATTCAGTCTTTACAAATAAATAATGTTTTTGAGTTCTTAAAGTTTTAAGGCAGGCACAAAATGCTTATAAACTTTCTAAACTTATAAACTTGGCCTCTGCATCAAGTGGTTTGTTTTTCATAGTTTGAACTTAGTTTTGATATCTGTCTTTCATAGTAATAATTCTAATTATTAATATATACTCTATTTTCTATAGAGTATCTTTGAGCACTGTAAACTTAAAAAAAAAATGTTATTTGTTATTTTTTCTGGCCAGGTTAATATTTGTGCAATTCGCGCTTGGGCTTCACATAAAAAAATGTTATAGGAATAAGAAAGGAGTTAGGCGCGCTGGTCCAGTGCAAAATTAATGAGCGCCAACAGAAGACAATGGAAAAAATAAAAATTGTTACAGTCTGGCAACGCCGGACACTGGTCTGCGGCTAATTTCGCATGCGACGCACACAAATCTTGTCATGATTAACCCAAAACCAGGCTACAAAGTGGAAATGTTAGTGGAATCGCAGTTGAAGTTGGATTTGGAGTTGGAGTTGAAGACGGGGCTGCGTCTGCTATTTGGTCGTTTGATTTGCACCATTAATTTCGTGGGTTTTTTGGGAAGGTCCTTTCGTGAAGCCGCCGCCGTCCATTTATTTAAGCTGCTCTGAGAAAAGCTTTGGCTGCTGCGGGAGGATTGCTTGTTGATTTGTATGCCGCTTTTCTGGGTGATTAACTCATCCGTCAGGGGCCAACAGCGGCAGCAGTAAAAACTGCGCGACTTTCCTTCAGCTTCTGCTTATTTTTAATGATGCGCAGCTTTGCGGGCGGCCGCATTTGCAACATAATTAGAGGCCTGTGCCGCAATGGCCCCCAGGTATTGTTCTAGCTATTTGCAACATCAGCTGCTACCTTCGCTGTGTCCAATATGCAATTAAAAACTTTTTTTTTCTGTCTTTTAGAAATTGTCTTTGTCATCAATAAGCAATTACGACAACTGTGCAATACGTGAAGTATGCGTAATTTGGCAACAATGATTGAGCATTTTATCTGAGATAGTTTCTTAAATATACCACACTCAAAAAAAAAATATATACTAGTTAAACTAAGCTGAAAAATGTGTTAAACAAAGTATATATTCTGAGCATGTGACAATTTGAGATTAAGTTTCTTTTGTATATTTTCCTCATATACATTTTGAATCATTTAAATAACATATACATCTTAAAATTTAAGAACCTATTGACTAAATTGCAGAAAGTATCTGTTATGGGGAATTCATGCTATTTATAACCATTTGCCAATACAGTTTCTTTTGGTAGCTACACATGGCTTAAATAGCCTCTAAGCGCTCTTTATTGATATTAATGAGCATAATGGTAAATGTTGCTCAGCAACTTGTGGCAATGCTGTGTGGGTGTGCCACATTGGTGGCAAGGACTTGTTGCGACACACAAATAGCTTGGCTACGAACCTAATAGACAAAAATTACAATATTCAAGGTTAATATAAATTTAAATTACCTTATCAATATTGCCAAACAATATAAAATATCAATCACTTTATTGTCTACAATAATAATTACTTTCAGCAATGAAAATTAATATTTTCCTTACTTCAAATTTGTGACAGAATTTATATTTCCTGTATATTACAATCGATGCTATAAGGCAGATTCAAAGTTGTATCAGATTAGTGGAAATATATGGAAATAATTTACAAATCGAGCTGGGCGTGCAAGCTTAAAATATGTATTTAAATTATGGATAAATTTTAATTCATTAAGGTTATTATAAACGGAAACGGTTTTTTAATGACTAAAGAATTAAAATAAAAACAAAAAATTATAATAAAATAACTTTAGGTGAGTAAGTTACGGGATTCGCTTAACCCAGCTGGGAAATATATTTTTATCAATAATATTTCAATATGAGATACGTTTTGGACTCTAGCTTGAGTGTTTCCTATTCGATTTTGTACTAAGGAGTATACCAAATTTGTATTATAGGGGAAACCAATAATTACAATACTTTGGCTTTTATTTCTATCTCAAATTTATATTAATATATAAGAATACGATAAAGTTATCGATAAAATAAAATTTTAAGTCTATAAATTATATTCTCTTTGAGATTTTTTTGCTAATAATAATATAGACGGATATTTGTAGCAGGATGTCGACTCGGCTGTTGCTACTGATCAATAATATATATGCTATATGTGGTCTGAAATGCTTTATTCAGCATGTTCCATATTTCTACACGAAAGTGTATGTTATGAAAACATTAAAATTTCAAACTTAACTTGTCAATACCCATGGATTATATATTTCCATATTAAACTGCAACTGCTCAAATAATGTTTACAAATAATTCTTATAAGCGAAATTTGCATAAGAGCTCTTGGCTCTTGATTGAGATAGAGATTTATTTCGACGGAAACGCGGGCAATTCTGAATATAGCCAACTGGAGGAAATTCGTGTCTGGAGGCATGACGCGCAGTGGCAACAAAAATAATAAAAAAAAAATAAAATAATATAAAAAAGAAATGTGTTAAACAAAGCGAAAAATGTTGCACGGCAAAAGGATTATGACACGTGCACGTAGTACACATCCAGCTGACGGTGTTGCACGTAGCTGATGGGCGTTTGTTATTTTATTATATATATATATAATATATGTGTATATATATTTATATATATGTGTGTGTGTTGGTATTAATTTCTAGCTGCTTGTTGATTCTTCAGCAAACATTTGTTTCCTTGTTGCTGTCTTGAACGTGTTTCTGACAGTGTTTTTCATATTTTGTTAGTCTCTTTGTATCTAGAATAGTTGCCTGCTCAGTGGTGTGTCCATGTGTGTGTGTGTGTGTGTGTGTGTGTGTGTTGGCGTGTGTGTTTCACTGTCCTGTTTTCATTATTAATACGTTGTCTGCTTTTGTTTACGACACTTTTTGCAACTTTTTGTTTTGTCATCTTAGTCAAGTTGTTTCTTTGTCATTGTTTCGTTTTCGTGACACAAATTATTCTTGTTGACTGTTACACATAAAAATTGTTAACCCTTTTTTTTCCTTGCCGTTGTTGCTCTTATTCTGGCATCATGAAAAATGACAATAGATGATAAAAAGCGTTTAGTTGTTGAACGTGTGTGTTTGGCCGACATTGATGTATTTTGGGTCAAATTGTGCACATAAATAATAAGCATATATTTTTCGTTCACAGCCTAGTTTATTATATTTTTCTTTCTTTTTCCACACCCTCTTTGACAGTGTGAATTATGTATTTTAATTGCATTTTAATTGCTGTTCTGTGTTGGCCAATAATTTGGTGTTCATTATTTAGTCGCCGCACGTTTCGCGGACGCTTTTTGGGTAAAACTTTTACGCGTTTTCCTTCTATTTTTTTTTTTTTTTTGGCGCGCCGCCTCATTTGGCTAATAGAGTTTTCATTAGGGCGCTAATGAAGCATAGTTTAGAGTTTGGCAGCGGGCAGTAATTAGCCCAGAGGCGCCTCTTATGCAACTGCCACCGTTAACTGCCCCAACCCCCACACCAACTCACTCCCCTAGCGGTCATTACAACGAATTCGGAATTCGGAGGAGCAAAAAATGCGCCAAGAGTCCGGATATATCATTTGACCAACAAGCCAAACTGGCCAAATAACCAAAGAGCCATGTATATAAAAAAAAAAAACAACAACAACAACAAAAATGGAATACCAACAAAAAAATACACACGATTTTGGCTCGCCAGTTGGCAAAACCTGCGGTCACAAAAGAGTTGTAAATTAAAATTTACTCGACATGAAATTGAAGCTCTCCACAGAGCTCTGCCCAGCTCAGCTCTGGTGGCAGTAAGTTTTAATTTTTTTTTTTTTGGTCCATTCTTTTTTATTTTTGGTTACTTTTTTGCTGCACTTGCTTTGCCATGTCCGCCCCCCTGAGCGAGGGGAGGGTGGGTGGGTGAAAGCCAGCCTTTCAATGTTGCACTGAATGGCGCTGCGCTGCATATTGAGTTGCACATCGAGTAATAAAAGAATATATATAAAATCATTAAATAAATATTTGTATACAAGATGAAAAATAAACATTTCTTATTACTTTATTTCTTACTGTAATTTGTTAATAAAATTATTTTAATATATGATTAAATACATTTTTCTTAAATATAACAAAAGAACAAAATTTTTTATTAATTTCTTTTTCTTAATTATTATTTTTTACATATTGTTTTAATTTGTAACACATTTTTAGTTATTCGACATTTGTTTTGTTCATCAAATTAGTTGCTTATTTTTGAATCTCCCAAAAATTTAAATTTGTCCTAAATTTTTTGGCAAATAAATTTCCAAATTGTAGTCGAACTAATTGCAGCAGCCGCAATCAAAATAATATTTGTTAAAACCAAATTTAGCATAGCAAATTGAAAACCTCAAAAATAAGTGGAAAATAAATTGAACACCACATTTTTCGGATTCGTATAGCTCATCTGGAATTCGTATTAGTCTGGCAGCGGCGATGGTTTTTATATGCAATTCGACTGGCGTTCGCGAATTTTTGTGTTGTTGGATTTTTCTTTCATTTTTCTTTGCAGATTCTTTTTTAACATTTTTGGTTGATTGTGTTGCGACTGCTGCCCGGCGGGCTCGTATTTTACGTGGTTAAAGTTTTGCATTACACCAGACGCACAGGCCAGGGGGCTCACAACGGGAAGCGGAGGTAGTTGGAAAAGGCAAAGCGGATTTTGCCACGCGCCCCGATTAAGCGCAAAAAATTGCAGGCAACCAACAAAAAAAAAAAAATACTAATAAAATCAGGGCAAAAACAAAAATGTTGCTAACCAATGCGACTGCATTTTGTTTCAATCAATTAGCGCATTTTGCTTTCGCTGCTGTTTAGCCACAAAATCGCCGTTAAATGGCAATTTGCGCAGCGATTATTTAAAGTCAAATCGCAGTGATAAAAAAAAAACCAGAAAGAAATATAAAACGACGAATCGCAACGAGTGCAATTAAATACATTCATCTGTCCCGGATCTGTTTATTTAGGAACACACTCAAATTTGTTTTTATTTTTATTGCAAATATTTATGTACATCTACTCGAGCTGCAGTGTATTTGTCAAAGTGAAGGGCCACGCCCCGTACCACCCACTGGGTATTATATGGATTTATTGCGAACGGGCAAATAAATTGTGTAAGCCAGATTATTTTGCCAGCACAACAGTCAAGTTTAGAATACACAAAATATATTCTAATATGTGCACAAAATTTACTATTTAGAATTATATATTTTTTTTTTTTTTCATTTTATAAAAACCAATTCAAATTTAAGAACTTAACTTCAGACCAAAGCTATATGACATCGGATATTGATGATATTTTGTCAAAATTTAAAATACGCATATCGGATAAATTTCTTGTAGTCATCTTGGTAAGCTACATTTTTTTTTAGATTTATTAATTTTAGATCAATAAAATATATACTAACTGAAGTTGGAGATAGTTTTGGAAAAAGTTCAGTTTGCATGAAATGTTAATAATTAATACAATTCTCTAAAATGTAAATGCAACTTTCAGCGCTTTTTCGCAATGATGTAGTTATGAAATAAATGCATATATGCATATATATATGTATGGATATATATTTCTATCTAGGCTAATACGAGATCATGTTTCAATTGATGTGTGTGGTAAATAAATTTCGCAGTTGGCTTTAACAGCAGCGGAAACTGAGTACTTGTCGACATGGCTGACATGTTTCGGGTTAATTGAATTGTTGTCTTGCTTTGTTTGGGTTGACAACAGATATAACTGTGAACACAATGCAGGTTAATGGCCTACTGATTTTGCCAGTTAATATAACAGTTTGAAATTTTCGTGCAACAATATTAAAACCAGAAAGAATGTGATACGCCGATTATAACATAATTAAATTACTTTCACAGCCAATTTGTTGGGTGAGTTTGGGTCAGATAATTACAAAAATGTTGTTGATGCAAGAATTCATCTTTGACCGATTGTTGGTATTCAACTTAAATGATATAGTAGAACGATCTGCTTGATTTTTGGTTCAAATTTAAGATAATTATATCGTACTTATACAATAATAAGTTTAGTCAGTTGATAAACAAAAGAGTTATGTACTCTATCGAGTAATTGTTTCTCGATCTCGTTGATATTTAATTTAAATATATAAAGCATAATAACACTCGAAATTCGGTTCGGATTTCCTAGCAAGCAAAGTGGTTACTCAGACAAGAACTCATTTCTTGAACGATCGTATCTACGGCAGCTATATGATAAAGTAATCCGAACAGTTGAATTAGTGTGCTTGGAAACGATCATCAAAGTTTAAATTGAGTCGGCTAGTGATGATGATTATGAATATATATAATTTATACTAATTTGGAAAATATTAAGTCATGTTTACGAGCTTTACATAATAATTACAACTGAATAAGCATATTCTGACGATTTGCTGACATTAAAATTTCTAAATATTAAATTAAACAATAAATACATATTAGTCAGATATTATTATAAGAACGATCTATCGTTGATTTTATTATATTTGCGATACAACTTGCATAAAATGGCATTCATTTTGATTTTTTTGAAAATAATATAACGATTATATATTGGATTATGTATGATCTGCAACGATCTCGCGTTGAGTTTCAATATGATTAAGATGCATTCATTAGACAAAATGTAAGAAATGTGCATTCGAATGCACATTTTGTATATGTAATAAATACATAAATTTTAGGTTGAAAACTGCTGCGCATTGCGCGGAGAATAAAAGTTGCTGCAGCACGGCTGCTCCTCCTGCGGCGACAGAGGTTCCTCCTGCTGCGAAAGAAGCTCCCCTTGCGACGACAGAGGCTCCTCTTGCGGTGACAAAGGCTCTTCTTGGATGGCCAGCGATGCCTGCACCACGTAATGCTGCTGTTGAGCTAATGGAGATGGAGATGGCGATGGGGATGAGGTGGTTGTGGGAGTAGGAGGGAAAGATGAACGGTCCTCGTAGTTGTCACAATATGGGGGGATCAATCCAGTGCACATTTCCTCAGTGGGCCTTTTTCCGGTTCCTGCTTCACCAATTACTCCCACATATTGATTCACATCCGAATCGATGTCGTACAAATACTCCTCTCCACCAATTTCGATGAGAACGCGGCGCAGGGACCGCAGCGTGCTGTGGGCACGAGCCACTTTGCGCTCCAGCGCCTTCATCTGATACTGTGGTATTAGTGGGCAACCAATCGCATGCAAAATGTCCATCAGTGGATCTTCTGGCAACGGATCGAGCTCCAAAACATCCTGCAATATTTCAAGCAGGCCTGGCAATATGCCATGCTCCGTAAGATATTTTGTATTCTCCTCCTCTTGATCCGACATTATGTTTTCAAGTTTTGAAGCAAATTTGTAAAATGCGTGCAGTAATATTTCGACGAAACTAAAACCACATGTTTGCTGAAATAACTGTAAATATAGGTGGCGCCCCTATCGGTTCAATGTGGTACTAAGAAATTGGTGGCCACACTTGCTAACTGAACAGTGTTGGAAGTGCGACGCAGAGCTAGCTCGCCCATAAAATTGGGTTCGATAATGAACTACCAAAACTATTCCTCAGCTAAATTAACATTAAGATAATTTAAGTTGGCATACCTAATATATATCGACGAAAATATCAAACGATCGAGACATAAAAGCTAGAATTCATTTGGTTATATTAAATTAATTCTAGCTTTTATTATTACATTATATTCATTTTCTTTCTTTTATTATATGTTACACTTAAATAGTGCGCTCATGTGGAACCATTTGCACTTGATGAGCGTATATGAACTGCTGACCCAAAGTACAACAATATATATCGAAACTCATATGAACTAGTTGTCAATATTACACCAGAGAAAAATAATATATATCGATAAATTAATGGTGTGCGTTGAGAATTATAAAATCTTGTGAAATCTTGTAACACGAATCCAAAGAACGCGCCCGCGGCAAACAGCAAAATTATAGATAAGTGAGAATTGTATCAACCAATAAACAATGTCCTTCTCGTTCGGAACACCCACAACGAACCCCGGCCTGGGCGCAGGCGGCGCTCTCCCCGCAACAGGCGGTTTCAGTTTTGGCGCGCGACCTGCAACAAGCGCCCCGCCTCCCGCCTTTGGTGCTGCAACGGCCACCTCCAGTCTGGCCGGAGCTGCGAGTGCAGCCATAGGCGCAGCGGCACCAAATTTTAGTTTTGGCCCCACCGCTGTCAGTGCGACGCCAACGCTTGGCTTTGGCTCACCGGCTGCAGTAGCACCAAGCGCAGCGGGCATGATGCTGCCCGCCTTTGGATCAACGACAGCAGCGCCTGCATTTGGTGCATCGGCAGCAACATCAGCCTTTGGCGCAACTGCAACAGCACCCGGCTTTGGTGCACCCACAGCAACGTCTGCATTTGGTGCCCCCGCAGCTGCACCTGCCTTTGGCGCAGCCGGAGCAGCACCCGCCTTTGGTGCACCAACAGCGACGCCTGCTTTTGGTGCAGCTGCAGCGCCTGCATTCGGTGCATCGACAGCAGCTGCACCCGGCTTTGGTGCACCGGGATCTGCGCCAGCTTTTGGTACAGCGACTGCCACCGTTGCGCCCACGTTTAGCTTCTCGACGCCGACGACAAGCGCACCGACGACAGCGCCGCCAGCCTTTGGCTCGACGGCGATGCCCGCATCGTTGGGCGCTGGCGTAGGCGCCTTCTCGTTCATAAGGCAGCCGGCTCCGACGGCCGCCAGTTTGAACTTTAACACGACGACAACAACGGCCACCTCGCAGCCCTTCAATACAAACCTGCGCCTGGGTGGAAACATAACCGCGGGCACCAATCCCAGTGGCGGCATATTTGGTAAGCCATTGACAATTGGAGCACCGGCAGCAACAGCACCGCCGGTCTTTGCTGGCCTCGGCGGCATCGATTTGGGCGCCACGCAGCCCAAGCTGGGCGACAACAAGCAGGATGGCATCAAGGTGAGTACAAACAATCCCAAAGCAAAACAGCTAAGGATTAGTCAGTTGTTCTTACAGATAAAGGAGACCCAGGTGCCGGAGGAGATAGTCAAGACAGTGGATGCACTCAAAGCGTACATTAAGCAGCAGAAGACCATCTCCTCGGATATTGGACGCACCTCAACGTCCAAGCTGAGCAATGTCAGCCACGAGATAACAAATCTACGCTCCTCACTGCAGAGCATCGCCAATTCGGTGGATGAAAACAATCGGCACATCAAGCAGCTGCGCAGCGAAACGGCCAAAGCCATACAATCCCTGGAGATGGTGCAGCGGACGCAGGACACACCAGCAGGACTGCAATTTGAAAATACAGCACCATTGCAGTACTTTCAGTACCTGGTGGCCAGATACGAGGAGGATCTGATTGGGTTCAGGCAGCAAATCCAGCTCACCGAAAGCCACATGCATGCGTTGGCCAATCCACAGAGCATATCGCCGAGTGATCTCAAGCGTGGCTTCCAGCAAATCAACGAATCCTTCGTTTCGCTGGCCGGACGCCTGCATGAGCTGCATCAGCGTGTCGAGGAGCAAAAGGAGCATTATTTAAATCTACGTCGCTATCGTCTGCGCGATGCCACCAATGTCTTTGCCAAGCTCGACAAACCACCCGTGTTGGTGGTGGAACCACAGCGCATCACCAGCGGACCGACGCCCTTCTCCAGCATCTCGGCGCTAAACACACTGACCAATAGTTATGCAGCCGCCTCGGCGTCCACAGCCAGCACTACTGCTGCACCCAAATGATACGCCGCCAATTGGTTACCCAGCGATCATTATCGGATTTAGTTTTTAGTTGTTATCTTGGAATCGAACGTTCAATAAACTTATTATCAATTACACTAAAGCTACCAAGTATTTTGCCCTAGGCGGAAGTGGTCCAGCTGATTCCACTAAGCTGGCATTCAAATCATCCTTGTGGTCGCCTTTAAATAAGAAATTATCCAAGCTATTTGCCGGCTATAAAAATTATAATTTATGCTTTTCCAAGTCGTGATATAAATTTTAAATTTTAGATTTCTCAGCAGATTTTTTTATGTTCCACCCAAAATATCGAAACTCTGCGGAAAATCTAAAAACCAAAAAATGTATAATTATTTCCTAGCAGCACACAACTAAATGACATAATCCTTTCCAGATACATCATAATCAATCAATTTATATATGTAGAATAGAATATATATTTTTCAACGCAATTGATGCCAACAACAGACAACAACAAGCAGATGAAGAAATGCATTTGCGTTGCTAGCGATTCACTTCTTGACCACCTGAATAACATCCTCGTCGGCCATAACATGGGCGATGCCCACGCGCTGTGGCGAGTATTTTGTTGATGTGCCCCACACCAGTCCGTACTTGAATTGTGCGGCCAGCGTTCGATGAATCGCATGGCAAACATGCTCCACGCTGACGCCCTGTGGAACAAGGACTCAAATTACAAATTGAATATAAAAAATTACATTTCATTTTTTTTACTTGCCTTTCTCAGAATCAAACCATCATCGAAATCTGGCGGCGCACCGGGCTTCTTGGTGTACACTCGAATTAGCTGGAGTGACTCCCAGAGCGCCTCCAGCATGTAGTCCAGATTCAGCTTCATGTTGCAGCTGACCACAATGGAGTTGGGCTGTCGCGCCAGTCGATCCACCTCCTCAATGGAGATCTGATCAATCTTATTATACACATACAAACAGGGCAGATAGACACGATTGGCTGTCACCACATCGATGAACTCATCCTCTGTACAGTCCTCGCGAAACAACACCTCCGCATTGAAGATCTTGAACGAGTGTAGTATCATTTGGACCATTTTCTCACTGCACCGTGTAAGGGAGCATGTGGAATTAAAGCTGAGGCCACCGCCCTTTTTCTGTTTGAAGTAAATGTTTGGCTTGCGCTTGTTCAGGCGAATGCCGACCGATTCCAGCTCCCGCTCTAGCAGTTCGCGATGCACATTCGGCTTGGTGGCGTCCAGCATCATCAGCACCAGATCTGCCGTGCGCGCCACGGCAATCACCTGACGACCACGTCCCTTACCCTGCGCAGCTCCCTCAATGATACCCGGCAAATCGAGCAGTTGTATATTCGCACCCTGGTATTCAATGACGCCGGGTATGCAGGTCAGCGTGGTGAATTCATAGTTCGCTGTGAAATGTTACACAATTAAAGAAATATGTAACAAAATAATATGATCAGCAGCCATCGATTGTAACTCACCCGCCTCCGATTCGGTTTTGGTCAGTGTGGACAACATAGTTGACTTGCCCACACTGGGAAATCCAATAAGAGCAACACGCGCATCGCCGCTCTTTAGCACATCGAACCCTTCGCCCTTTTCGCCCTTCTTCGACGGTTCGAGCAGCTGGGAGCGGTACTTGGCTAGTTTGGCCTTTAGCAAGCCCAAATGATACTCAGTCGCTACAATTGCATTGAAGTGACATATGTAAAATGAATTCTAACCCCAAATTCCGATACACTGGCAACGCCAACGCCATTGCTGTTGCCATAGCCAGCAATGCGAATTCGGCCGCCGCGTTGTCTGCGCCGGTTTTCACAGCTCACCTTTGTTCTTTTGGGTACGCGCAATTTCGCGTTCGATCTCCGCAATCTTCTCTAGAATGCCCATGCTGATGTCGTGTGTCTTGGGCGTATCATTAAGTTAATAACAATATTTAGGCAACTACGGCTTACTTGTTGTTGTTTTAAAGTGTTTAGCTAGGGATGCCAAAATATATTGAATGCGCTCACCGATAGTTTGTATGAACGAAGTGCCAGACAAGCTGAATGAAGTGATGTAAGTAAATTTTAACATTCCTTATATTTAAATTACTTACCTTAATTTTAGTAGATCGCAGAGTGCTTAGATATCTTATTATTATTCCACAATATTAACGTTATTTTCTTACGATATGACATGGCTCGCATACTTAGGCGTTGCCACCTGTCATTTTTTATTTAAATTTGATAGCTAAAGTGGGAAATCTTACAAAATAAGTGTATGTGTTCCAGGACTCGATAAGTTTAAATAGTTAAGTTTAATGTTAAAAAGAATCATAAAATATACACAAATACACATATAAACACTATTACAATTACAAGAAACAGCCACACACATAAATGACAATCGATTAATTACAATAGTTGGAGTAGAGAAAGTTTTATAGGATAGACTTAGATATTTAATTGGCATAAAAGCCGTTGCCCTCGTTGCCCATGAACTCAGTCCAGCGCTGTGCCTCGATCGGATCCAGTTCGGAGCACACCTCGCCCGGTTGCAAAGAGCGGCACGTGCATGTTATCCCAATTCTCGTTATTATCAACTGAGATTCGTATTTGGGCAACGCGGGATCTGCGTCCACGAGACGCTCGCTTAGGCACTGCTTGAGGAATTGCTTGCGCAGCACACGCAAGTTGTCGGCGGTGTAACCTGTAAGGGCGATAAGTATTAGGAAATATTTACTTGCCGATTCTAAGCTATCCCTTTACATACTTTTATAGGCGCTAATCTTCTCATCGACGCAATTGAGATCCTGTGGCGAGAACAACGGTGGATACGCCTCCGATTCGCGTATGTTGAGCACAAATGCGAAGTCCACAGATGAGCTTGCATTGTTGAGCGCCTTGAGCAGCACGCCTGTGGACGAAATGGATGCCAAATACCAATCCTCGGGCTGGACATCCTCTTGCGCCGTAGGTGTCGCATCTTCGCCAGCATTATTGCGCTTCGTTGTGGAGGCACTGCTACTACTGCTACTGGCACTGCTCGAGTTGGCTGCATCACGCTTGCGCCTGCGATACTGCGACAGTCTATTGGAACTGGTGACTGCTGCCGCAGCTGCAGCTGCAGCATCCGCTGCTTGCTCGACCGCCTCATTGTCCAGCTCCAAATCCCACAGACTGAGCGGCGATTGTGCGGAAAGTGGCTGACTTGTGCTGGTGGTGCTGGGTGTGCTTGTCGTGCTGGACTCCAGTGTGTCGCTACGCACATCCCGATTACTATTACTGGGATACTTGCTGCGCATGCGAATGGGACGCTCGTTTGGCTCTGGCAACTGCTGCGGCATTTCATCATTGTAAACCAGTTCGTATTCCTCCGGCTGACGCTCATAGTCCTTCTATTTGGATAGGATTAGGTTTATATTCAGAGCAATCATGTTTTCTTTGAAATTAATCTTACAAATTCCTTGTAGGGCTCCTTGACGTAGCTGCCGCCAAGGCTGGGCAGCTCGTTATCTGCCTCCGGATCGGGCAGCAGCTCTGCCGGCAGCGGATGCTTACGATGCTTGGTGGGCTTGACTGGTTCAGTCAATTGCTCCTCTACTGCATCCACTGCGGCCGCCTGTCTGAGCAGCTGCTCTCGGCTTGCCAGCAGTTTCTTGAGCAACTTTGGATGCTTCAGCGGCGACTGCTTGCCAGCTGCAGCTGGGCGCTGTGTGCGATTCAGTCGCACCTCGATGTCATCCGTGCTGAACAGCACAGCACCCGGCGGCTCCAGGTGCCGCGCAATCGCATACAGCTTGAGCACCGTCGACTCATTGTAGCGCAGGCGGCAGGTGTCCGCGCGAGCTTGCAGAATGATGTCACTGTCCGGCACAAACTCGTAGGCATCCCGAGCATTTTGCTTGTTGCGGCACTGCAGCTGCCAGTGCAGGAAGAAGTCGCCACCGAAGCTCTGCGAAATGGAAACGCCCCCGAGGAGACTGCTTGCTCCGCCGGCGTCCGTCATCATGGCATTGAGCAGCGGCTGCCCAGTGCGTCCATCCAGGATTGTTGTCTGCGAATAGTAGTAGACGGGGAAACCGGGCCCAGTGTTATACTTGACCATAAAATCGGTGACATTGTCGCGATTGAAGTGACCCGGCACAATGGCGCTGACGCACTCGCTGGCCGGGAACGAATAGTTCCACAGCATGCTATAGTTGTGTCCATCAAATGCATAGACGCTGCTATTGAATGCCGCCACGACGACATCAGAGATGCCATCGCCATTAAGATCGCTGAGCACCGCCGGCACCATCAAACCTGATCCCAACTGCTGATGCAGCGGCGTGAAATGCTTCTCGCTGGTGTGCGCCATCAGTGACAACAAACGTAGACTATAAATCCCACCGGGCGTATTCTGGCCACCGGTCAGCATGAGCAGCAGCTCGGTGCCGTCACCCCGTGTCAGCAGCTGTATGGGCACAAACATCTCCTCGCGATGTGGCGTTGGAATGCTGCGCAGCACTTTGCCCGTCTTGCCTGAGATCAGTTTAATGTGGCCCGCCTTGGATTCCTCGCGCTCCTCAAGATGTGCGGCTATCAGATCGGGCACCTCATCGCCATCCAAGTCGCGCAGCACATTAATCGTATAGAGATCCATTACAATGGGTGAGTTCGTCTCCACCTCGAGCTCGTGAAATGTCCAAATGACCTGACCAGTGCGTCCATTAATGGCGAAGATCATCTGCAGTGAATAAATAATTATAATTTTAGCATATAGCTTTATGATCCTAGCAATTTGATTTTCTATAGTCTGTCTTTTTTTTGAAATTTTTATGCAAAAAAAAAAGAAGTTTTTTAATGTATTTTTAGAGATATAAAATATGCTATGTAGAGATACAAGATGATGATAAAATATGGTATATATATCGTAAAATATTTCAGAGATTCTTAAAATAAAACCTTCTATTAGAATAATATTTTCAGGAACGGGAAAAGATATATTCAGTCGATCGCCTTTCTGTGGTTGTTAAGAAATCACTAAAAACTTTTGCATATCTCTAAAATATATCTTTAAAATATATATATATAGAGTATATATATATATATCTTATATATAAATATACATCTATATATCTTCTTCTCTTGACTTACGCCCAGTCTTCCCGCAGCCAAACAGTCGATGCCGCCATCGCGATCGATGTCCACGTTGCAGTGCAGCGAGAATACATTGGCCACACTCCATGTTTGCCACAGAATGGAACCATCGCGTCCATTGAGCGCAACGACGCCACCCTCGCAGGGCACATCGTCGCCACCTTGGGCGGACTTGCAGCGCGGCAGTGGAATGCCCTCGTAGTGTATGTTGTCGTCGACGCCATAGCCAAAAATCACATCCTTGATGGCATCCCCATTCAAATCGGCGGCACGCAACGGACTCTCGCTGTTCATGCGCGCCAGGCTGCGTGTCCAAAGATGCTGCACGCGGATCTGTGTGCACGGCACAAATTCGCTGCCCATGCTGCTGCCATAGCTGTCGCTCGCAACGGATATTGTCGCCAGCTGTGCATCCTCGCTCCACCAGTGATGGATGCGCTGCATCGGCAGCGGAAACAGCGTCAGCATCAGTGCTGCCAAACTGAGCAAGGCACAGAGCACGGTGAGCGCGGCCAAAATGTAGCAGAAGGGTTCACAGCAGCGGCAACAGCGACGACGCTTGTGCTGCTTCATGATGGGTGTGGAGCTGCTGCCGGAACTGTGTTTCCGACGCGGCGCCATCAGCGGACGCTTCAACCCCTGCTCTTCGCTGCGCTGTAGTTGAATTATATTTTTTAAAAAATATATATTTAATTATTATTAAATAAAATAAATAAATTCATATGAAAATAGTTTTACAATATTATAAAAATTCCAAATTCAATCAATTTTTGTGTGATTTAGAGAAGTAATTTAAACTTAACCAAAAAATAAAATAATAATAATAAAATAAAAAATAAAATTGAAAAAAAATAAAATTTAATTTCATCAAATGTAACATTTACAAATACTCGAAAGATGCTAAACATTAAAAATCTTTACAATATTTTTCCCGCAACATTGTTACAAATATATTTTATTTAAAATTAAAAAAAAAAAACAGCAAAAACAAATTAAAATAATTTAAATAGGTCATCAAACAAACAACAAAAAAAAAAAACAACAAAACTTTTCAATTAAGACTTTTGCGACTTTTTTGTGTTTTAATCTCCGGAGAGCGAAAAGCAGCGACTCTTTCAACCCCAACTTTTCGAGCACTTCACTAATTTAATTTTGTATGAATTTTGTAATTTTTCACAATTGAATTTCAAATAGTGATTTGGGATGAATGCTGTGACTCACCTTGGCGGAGCGGGCATCCTTGATGAACACCTCGTCGTCGACATCGTCACTGATGTCCTCATCAATTGATGATTCCCGTATGGCGATGCGCTTGGAGGGGACATATGGTCGCAATTTGATCATTTTGGACCAAACTGCCACGTCTGCAGCGCCCAGCGCCTGCTCCAACAAATATTATTTTTATATATATTTCGTTAATTTTTTTTTCTTTCTTCCTTTTTTTTATGCCTATTTTTCTAATTTCCGTTCACAGCACAATTTTTAATGCATTTTCTTTTGTGCGTGCGAGTGTGCGTGTGGGTGTGCGCGTGTGTGTATGCGTGCGTGTGTGTGTGTGTGTGGTTTGCGACGATTGAAATGCACTTCAGCGATGCGTGTCTGCTGGCCGTGTAAAAATCAATATCCAAATGACGACACAGCGCAACGCAACGCTCAGCTGGGCTGAGATGGATCGACGCATGCGCATTGGAGGAGAAAACCACCACCCTTGGAATCAACAGCAGTTAAACGCACACGTGTTGGAACAATGGCGGGCTACAGGTTTGTTTATCAACAATTGCCACAATGACGCACTCGCTGCTGTGTTCCACCTGGGCAACTGTTGCGTTGCCTGCTACCCTTAATGGGCGGCACCTACCCCCCAGATACACACCCCACACTAATGCAACCCTTAAGCAAGTTGTGGTGAAGCAGAACTCCCTTATTAAACATTTCGAAGGCAGTTCAATGGCCCTGCTTTCATGAATGAAGCGTCGTCTACTTGCAACTTTGTGGCGCTTTGGCGCTTGGTGGTTGGCGGTTGGGGGGGGGGGCAAAGTTTCATTCCATTCAACAAAACTCTTCCGCATCTGAGCGCGATGTGGGTCACAAAAGCCAAGCAAGTTGGAAGTTGCATGTTATTATTTTGTGGCATTTCTTATTCATTTTTAAATAGATCCCTTTGCAGATTTCACAACTTGCAACTAGCAAAATGTTTGCAAAACTTACCTGAAACAGCTTCGCATAATCCATGACTTAAAGAGCTAATTTTGTTCGCTCGACCTTCGACACAACTTTCAATAAAACTAAATTATATCTTAATTTATTTATACAAATTTTCAATGACGTTTTTTCTTGTCAAAAAGCCTAACAACAACAACAGCAAAAGCAGAAGCAGAAGCTGTAAAAATTGCGACCATTCAAGTTAAAAGCGCGCCAAAAAAACCTTTCCCGACTTGGTGCAGCTCCGCCTGCTGCCATCAGCATAATCTTAAGAGCACCACTTAGGCATTGCTCTGATGTGGGTGCGGTTGCGTGAGGTGCGGGTGGTGCGGTTGGTGTTCTGTTAAAAAAGCGTGAATTGCTACTCGACAGCCAGCCAAGTACTTAGGTCAGGTCCAAAAGCAGCGTCAAGCTCGAATGCATTCGAATAAACTATAGAAAAATCAGCGGCTTTTTATAGCACAACTGTCGAGGAGTGATGTGTGCGGGGGGATGGTGCAAATCTGAGGTTCATCTACGGCAAGTAACTTAAGTGTGTTATTATCGCATCAGAGATAATTTAATAACGACGATGTTGTTGTTGTTGCTGTTGTTGCTGTTGCGGCAACGGAAGGCCAAAAGGATGTGTTGCTCAAGTGTCTGCGGCAAGGCGTTGAGTGCTTGGCCTGTGGGCGTGGCATAGGCATGGGAAATCGAATAAGTATATGTACTATGTACACACACACACACACACACAAGCACTCATACATAGATACTGAGTTGTGTGTATGGTAGACACAAGCTTCTTCAAGGTTAAATCCCGTCTTCGTTTTAATTATGGCTTGTAATAAACACCTGACTTGATTACAATTTTCCCCACTTTTCTCATTTTTACGCTAATAATGTGTTAACTGATATTAATTGAGTTTATTATAAATATTGCTTATATATTCCAATTATCTCATTTAAATTAGCTAACTAAGTTGGCATATTATTTCATTAAATAATTAAATAAGAATTCATCGCTCAAACCAAGTTTAATTTTATAAGTAAATAAAACAACAATTAATATATCGAATATTACTTTTATTTATTTATTTATAAATTAAATATTGAACAATTAATTGATCGAAAATGACAATCAAAGTGAAATTCTAAATATGAGCAACATAGAACTACTTTAAAGAAAAATAATAATGTAGAATTTAAAATAAATATTATTACTTTAATTTAATTATTTATTTCAATAAATAATGAAAAATCAATTGATCGAAAATTAGCATCAAAGTGTTTTTCTAAGTCTTTGAAGATTAGTTTTAAAATAATATTCTGCATATTTTGTTCTATTTGGTTGATTTCTTAATTTGGCTAAAATTTTATAGTATTTTGAATTTAATTTTGTTCGTCTTGACGTCAGTTGGGTTCATTGGATTATCGGAGGATTGCATTCCATTAGCAGCCATTTGGCAACTGCGCTTAACCATCTCCACTGCAGCAGGCAGATGCAACAACAAAAGGGAAAAATACAAAAATAATCTGCAAATTGTTGTTGCTGTTGCAACAAAGGAAAAAGTCACTTGGGAGCCACTTGAGAAGTTGTTGGCTTGTTTCATGTGCGACTAACGAGCCAATTGATTGGAAAAACTAAAGAAACACTTTTCACATAATGCTTGGGGACAGTTTTTCACGCTTACATTTTTTTGCTATTTGTCCGCACCGAAATTCGATCACTTGGGGAGGTCCAAGGCAATCAATATGCGGCAGTGCAGCTAAACGCACAGAAATCTGGCTGAATGTGGCCAGGGGTTGGAGGTGAAAAAAGGGGGTGTGGGTGGAGGGCGGGAGAAGGAGTGGCTCATCAGTACAATGACGATGACGACAGAGGCCCGAGCAGATTATGTGGAAAGGCAATGCCAAAGTACTTGACAAAATTATGTTAAGTGACTATGGCAAAGAGAAGCACACAGACGACGGCAGCACTAAACAATAACATACTATATATACATATATATAGTAGATATATATATATATATATATATATATATATGTATCACACATACACATTCATGTATGTACTTGCCTTAGAACAGTCTGCATTAAAGACTTTTCCCTAGTTTCTCAGGGCTTTTACTTTTCTAGCACTCAAAGGTTTTTAGCGACTCAACCACATTGTCTCAATAGCATACACACACACAAACACACACACACAGGCACGCGCACTCACACAGAGGCACAACTATAGATGTCATCAGTCAGTGCATCTTGTATCCTGCATCCTGCGCCTTCGTTGGTGAACATTTTACTGCATTCGCCTGGCAACGTTTTAAATTCAAATTGCTCGGCTCCAACCGTCAGTTGTCAGCGACTGTTCGAACTGCAAAGACGTTCAAATCGGCCAAAAAAAAAAACATAAATCAAATTCTTTAAAAAATATTCAACATCAATTTAAAGTGCTTCAAACAAATACATCTTAAAGCTAACAAATTCCCTAAATTAATTGATATAAATAAATTATTTATATCTTAGTGAAATCAATTGAATTTTAATGATCTGCAAAATGTGCAGCGTTGTGTCCAGCTGATGTTATATAATCGTTGTGAGGATTTCAAAAAACCCATAAAGCGCATTTGTGCCAGTTTTTAACCACACAAGAAGTAAATGAAATAAATGCGTATTTATTTAATTAACTATGTTTTGAAATTCATATTCAACACATTTTTATAGTAGTCTAAAATTGTACTTTAATTGACTTTAACTTTTTCTATATTTATTTAACAATTTCGTTTGTGATTTTGCAAACTTATGCAAATCATAATTCTAGAATGCATTTTTTTAAACCATATTCTACTTTGATAAATTTGGTTTGAATTACGGAATCTAAAAAAATCCGATAACTATTTATGTCATTTGTTTTAAGGATTTTTTAATTTACTTTTAGCTTAAGGAGAATATTTTAATAAAATATGCAATATACTTTTAAATGATTCAATTGTTATAGTTTTTTTTGCGCTAACTTAAAAAATTACATCATTTTTTGTTATAAGTATTTTTTTGAAATAACAGAAGAGGTTATAGTAAACATATTTTGTATAAAGTATACACCGATTTCCCTTCGTTTCGTTCGTTTTAATACACTATTTTTGCCTAGCTAAAATAAATTATGGTATTAAAATAATTAATAAAAATGTTTGAAGGCCATTATAAAAACATTTTAATTTATTTTTATACGAAACCCAGATTACACTCACTTGAAATAGCTATACTATATTCAAATCATACTCAAAAGAATATTCACACATTTGAATTCGAGGCAATTCTATAAATTTCTCTTTGGCGCGCAATCAGTTTAATTAATATTGATATTTAATCAGGCATATTGGCCTAATAAGGCAATGACGTGCCTACATTAATGGCTATATACACACACTACACACTACACACACACACACATACATGTGCACATGCAACTGCCATGTGAATTGTCCTTGTCTCATCCATCCGTTGCCTCTGCTGCCTCCACAATCCGTCACCGTGTCGCGCTCAATGGGGCACATTTTGTGCGGCATCGGCATTGCACAAAAGGCGCACGGACCACTTAAAGCAGCAGCACCCCTCTGACCCCACCACCCAAATCTGCTCACACTGCTGCTTCTCTCCTGTGCCCCTATTTCAATCCACCCACGCGGTCGCTTCGAGTGGCTTTAATTGTGAATTAAGTCGGTATTGTGGCCTCCATGTGTAGACAGAGTGGGTCAGAGAATGTGCGAGAGAGAGGGGAATAGATAGAGATAGGTGGGGGGGGGGGGGGAGGTTGGTAAGTATGGTTGCCAATGCCGAGGCTATTGTGCAGGAAGTGCGCCAACTGTCCCCGCCATTGTTCTAAACATTCGCATTTTATTTACACCGCTAAGCAGCATAATTGTTGCTATTTTCGTCAATTGACACAACTCTCGATGCATTGTCAATGCCAGTGACACCAAGTTCGAGAGTTTTGCTTTTGATCCACCCGCAAGGTTGTGTCACGGTCGCAAATACACCTTAGACATCGGTTTAAGTACTCAATGTGCACCCTTTTTTGTCACCTTTGCAGAGTGAATCCATTTTGCGTACAGCCATGGTCGCGCAAATAATACTGCTCATCATTTGCAGCATTTGCCTCAAGCACTATGCAAAGGGTGAATTTCAGTGAGTATAGCAGCACTATCCACAATTTGCCACATGTTATAACTGCTAATCCCGTAGACAAAGTCTGGCCATAACCGATATTTTACCGGAGGATATCAAGCGCTATGATAAAATGCGTCCACCCAAGAAGGAGGGTCAGCCAACAATTGTGTATTTTCATGTTACCGTCATGGGTCTGGACTCCATCGATGAGAACTCGATGACGTATGTGGCGGATGTGTTCTTTGCCCAAACATGGAAGGATCATCGTTTGCGTCTGCCCGAGAACATGACGCAAGAGTATCGACTGCTCGAAGTGGATTGGCTTAAGAACATGTGGCGACCCGATTCCTTCTTCAAGAATGCCAAATCGGTTACCTTCCAAACGATGACCATACCCAATCACTACATGTGGCTCTACAAGGACAAGACCATACTCTATATGGTCAAGTTGACGCTGAAGCTATCCTGCATTATGAACTTTGCCATCTATCCACACGATACACAGGAATGCAAGCTGCAAATGGAGAGCTGTAAGTCTGCCAATTTATTTTTTACTTAAAAAGTTAATTTTTTTTTATTTACCAAGACAACAAAATTGGATAAATTAATGAAGATTTTTGTTTGATTAAATTATGAGTATCATTTTTTATTTTTATTACAACTTAGAAACGCAGTTTGAAATCTAAAATTGCGAATTAAAGTGAGTTTTTTTATTTTAACAGAAAAAGAAAAATATTAATTATATCAAAAATTAGTAAAATTATATTATATAATAATGATTTTTAACCCAAAAATTATTCGCAAAAATCAACATTATTTTCGGTGGAGCAGAAAAGAAATATAAAGATTTTTTGCATTAACTTAAAAGTTACATAATTTTTTGTTAGATGTAAATTTTTGGAATAACATAAAAGGTTATATAGTAAAAATATATTTTGTAAATTTCACAACGATTTTTTTTTATCGTTTTTAAAAATTTGAATTAATATAAAAAAAAACCTGATCCTGATTAGTGATTTCCTACTTAATTTGTACCTGCACTTGAAATAAAAGTCTCCTTAAAATCCACCTATAATTTTCCTAGTATCACACACCACTGATGATCTGATCTTCCAATGGGACCCAACCACACCGCTGGTGGTGGACGAGAATATTGAGTTGCCACAAGTGGCACTCATACGCAACGAAACCGCTGATTGCACCCAAGTCTATTCCACGGGGAATTTCACCTGCCTGGAGGTGGTCTTCACGCTGAAGCGTCGCTTGGTTTACTATGTATTCAATACATATATACCCACCTGCATGATTGTGATCATGTCGTGGGTTTCGTTTTGGATTAAGCCGGAGGCGGCACCAGCTCGTGTTACTCTCGGCGTGACGTCACTGCTGACGCTATCCACACAGCATGCGAAGTCGCAGTCATCCTTGCCGCCCGTTTCCTATCTAAAAGCAGTGGACGCATTCATGTCCGTCTGCACGGTGTTTGTGTTCATGGCTCTGATGGAGTACTGCCTGATAAATATTGTGCTCAGCGACACGCCCATACCCAAGCCCATGGCCTATCCACCCAAGCCGGTGGCTGGCGATGGAGCCAAGAAAGAGGCAGAAGCGGCACCACCCGGAGGCAGCAATTCAGCGGCCAATAAACAGCCGACAATGTTGCCCCTGCCGGATGAGAAAATTGAAAAAATTGAGAAGATCTTCGATGAGATGACCAAAAATAAGCGGGTAAGTTGAATGAGAGATAAACAAATATGTTTTAATTCAATTTTAATTTATAAAACTTAACATTTTAAATTGTTGTTAAATAATAGCGAAAATTATCATATTTGTACAATTTTTGATTTGTATATTTATTTAGTTATTTTCAGTCATAATCATATAAAGATAAACATATTTTATAATTTAAAAAAAAAATAAATTTTAACTTAATAAACTTTTTAAATTATTACAAAAGTATTTTTCTTTATTTGAGTTGTATTTTTAGTATTTCAATATTTATCTTTCTTTATATGAATAATTTCTTGACTTAGATTGTGACTACTACTCGACGCGTGGTGCGCCCGCCGTTGGACGCTGATGGACCCTGGATTCCGCGACAGGAGTCGCACATTATACTGACACCAACCATACGGCCACCACCGCCGCCACCGCCAGCACCGGAGCCGGAGATGCCCAAGCCGAAGCTGACGCCCGCCCAGGAGAGACTTAAGCGCGCCATTTATATCGATCGTGCATCTCGTGTGCTCTTTCCCGCACTCTTTGCCAGCCTCAATGGCATCTATTGGATTGTGTTCTACGAGTACCTGTAAGATATGCGAATCCGGCGCCGGCTCGGTTGTAAATATGGCTGTCCAGCTCGCCCTCACTGAACCTTAAATTCTCTCTGCAAGTCGTACAACTTTATTAATTGTTAATTGTTCACAATATTATTAAAAACAAAAGTATTTAATCTTAAGCTTTCGCGCACAAGCTTTAAGTCAACGAATTTTAAACTGAATGAGCTAAAAACATATATATATATATATAATAATCTCTATATATATCACTTATTGATAAAGTATATATATATACATATATAAATGATATAGCATATGAATTCAATTCCTAAATGCTTAATATTTAAAATCAATCCAATGATATTGTAGTTGTAGATTAATTCTTAAAAATGCTTTTAATTGTACATAATTCAAGTAAACTAATAAAAAATCAAATTATAATAATTTAAAATGGGCTTAAGGAACTTTTTTAAAAATAACGACAATTGCTTTTATAAAGCTTTCAAAGTTTTGTAGAGCATATGAAAGCACATGCGCAATGCTCAAAGCTTAAAGCTCAGTTTTAGGCGCGTAATTTGAATTGATGAAGTTATTTTGGAATAAAATTTCTATCTGCATATCTTCTTATATTCCCATACAATTTGTACACTTGCATATACATTTTATCCACTATAATTTACACATTTTCTCAGCCATTAAGCCAAGATGTGCAACGTGTAAACACTTTTTTCATGTTGTGTTGCTACATTTTACATGTTGTTATTGGAGTGCTGTTGTTGCTTTCCTTTTAAAGGTGTCAACAGTTGGCAAACAATAGTGGGCATGAAAAGAAAAAAGTTTTCTACATTTTGCAGTTGTCGAACAAGTTGCGGCTCAGGTTCGCATGAATACGCAATTAATTATGTTGGTCACACGCTCCACACTTTTGCTTTTCACGGTCGTTAGTGACGCGGGCAAAGTTCCTCCAAATGAGATGCAGATAACTATAGCCTGAGGCTTGGGGTTACTATATCATATTCATTCAAGAGTTCAGCGCTTGAAACATAAATAAAATGCTGAAGTTCTTAACAAACCAGTTGGTGCCCTTAATCTTTTGTCTGTAGTGATCCAAATTGAATCAGAGAAGTACTTGAGAATTTACTTTGAACCATTTTAGAATATATGGAATTAAACTTCAAATAGAAAGGGAGTTCGCATTATTGGCTTGCAATTTGTATACTGTTATAGCGAAGGATTAAGTTGCTGATAAAATCATTAAATAATTTTCAACTTTAAATATATTATTTCTATAAAGATGAAACTGTGCTGTGAAAGATTTGACCATCCACAAAATCTATTTTGAGGGTATAAATTTAACATGAATTTCGTGGAAGAATCGCGCTTCCACATTGAAATGCAGGCAAGTGCATTAAGTCATGATCATACAGGAATATAGGCACTTTGCCCACTACAGTAATAAAAATTGTTTGATAAATTAATTGAATTTTCAATGGTCACCGACTGCGGCCGCAACCCATCCCATGAAGTCTTATACAACCTGGTACCAGATATTAGAGTATTCCGTATTCGGCTAGTGAAATGCACTTATTTTTTAAAAATTGATATTTTTGTATCTTACCTTGAATATAATCTCATTGGTCACAAATTCCCCAAGGACTTCTGCAGAAAGCGTGAGTTTAACATTTGGGTTTTTCAAATCTTAATACGTTCGAATCTCTATTGAACTCTATTGAACAATATTTTAAAATATGTGGTTAAAACTTCGTCTTTACAACAAGCATCTTCGCAATCAATTCGCATTTTAAGTAGGCCAAAAAATGTTGTGGTGGAAACCACGTCAAAGTCCATGAATCACCCCAAACAGCATTGAGAGTTCCCTCAATAGTCTAAGGCAATACCATAATTTCCAGCTACAACTACAAAAATAAACAAAAAAAACAAGCGAAGGTTGCGCAAAAAAATGTTGACTAAAAACATTGGGGATTACCTGAGCACGGAGCCTAAGTGGGCTGATGGCTAGGTGGGCGTGTTGCCACAATGTTTACACATCGATATGCGGGTTCATTGAGGTTTGCTTTGAAGGTGCACAGAATGAGAAATAGTTGAAACAGCTGGAGGCAGTTTTTTTTTTGTCAAAAACTCTTAAAGTTAATTACAGAATTAAAAGTTGAGCTTGTTCGACAAGGCAATCCATTAATGCAAAAGGCGTAAAGCTGAAAGAAAGTAAAAACCCAGTACGTCTCTTTGCTACCTTCGTGGTCTTAAGTTCACAGTCTGTGCACAAAAGCCAAACGAAGAAAGATCCCCGCTCATCCGACCCCTCAAAGCTGCCTACCACTGAGTGAGTGCGACGCCAAGCGGTTTTTTATTGTGTTGCTGCTGCTTTTGTTGTTGTTGTCGGTGTCGATGTGGATGTTGCTGTAGTTGTTGATGTTTTTGTTGTTGTTGTTGTTGTTGTTGTGTCTGCTTTATCGTTTTGTCTTTGGTCGTTTCAGTTTCAATTTTAGTCGAACTCGGGCAGCAACGGCACACGGAAGCAGCCGCGGCGCAGGCGCAACACCAAAAAAAAAGCAGTAACAAACCGTTTACAACTTAAGTGAAAAATCAACAACTAAAGTTTTTTCGTGGTTTTAAAGTGAAATTTAAGTTGATAATATTTTTTACGCAATTTTTGCGCAATTTGCAAAAGTAAATAAACATAATGCAATAATTATTACAGCATTCGAGAAATTGAACACTTTATATATATATACAAAATAATCATTATAATAAAAGTGCTGAAATATCTGAATAAAAAAAAATAAATTCGTATACCGCGACATTTAACACTTTCATTTTCATTCAACGCTCGCTGCATGTGGTTTCGTTCAGTTCGTGCAAGTTGTCGGTTTCGTTGAGTCGTGTTAAATAACAATAAACAAACAAAAACAAAAAAATCCAACGAAATCTAAGAAAGTTAAAATCCAAATTAGATTTTTAGTTTGATTGCAAATGAAATAAAAGTTATTCGAATTTGGTTGGTGATAAAAAAATCAGAAGAAATGCATTTCAATGCATATTTGTTGTGCCTAGGTGGGTATTTGAAAATTAACAAAAAAAAAAAACAAACAACAATATATTTTTGTAATAATCGTGAGTGTTTTTCTGTGCTAATTTCTTTTGATTGCTATCAAAAATTAATTTGTTGTTTTTATCAACGCTTAAAAACAAAAGACTTAGGCAACGAACTTGAATTAATAATGGGTGCAAAGTGGCCAACAAATTGAGTTCAACAGCAGCTCTATAAATAAACGCAGTGCGTGTTTAAACTGTTTCAACACCTAAATTCAGGAAAGAGAAAAAAAAATAAAGTTTTAAGTTACTTTGATTTATCTTTCAACTTATTTTCATATTATTTCATTGTAAAAGTGAAACCCTAAGCTCAAGTTCAAGCTGAAACGCTTTGTGGTCTCTCTGCTTTTCAAATTAATGACCAAAAAAAAAACCATAATGCGCATCCGAATTAAACAAATAAAAAAAAATGAAGAAAAAAACGTGACTAAGTCTGCAACTTTCTTTGGCAGCAACTGCTGCCAAATCTTCCGCCCAGTGACGTCACATCACAAAACCAGTTGCCCGAAATGCAAATTGCACACAGCCAGGCCAAATCCAAGGCCAATCAAATTGTGGCCAGCAGCTGCCCAGCTACTGCTAAAAACTCGTAGATACAAAAACCCATCAATCGACACGATTTGTGGCGCCTGTAAGTGTCTATTGGTATTACCGCAACACGTCGGCCTATCCAATACACATTATGCAACTACCACAAAAACAAAAAAAAACAAAAAAAATGTTGCGCTGTCATCGCTCGCTGCGATTTGTTGTTGATGTGCGCGATGACCACAATTTAAAGTTATACTTATCCATTGCTTCGGAAGTTATTGTTGCTGCTTTTGTCATTTATTGTCCGCGTCACAGCGTGAATGTTGCTCAATTGCAAATATTTTTCCAGAAACGCTGACAATTTATTTTCCCCAGCCGGTTAGCTGGGATTTTCACTTTCGTTGGCATCAAAGCATTATAATAATAGAAACAGCTGCTTGATTTGTTTACTTGCATTTTTTTTGTGGGTTTTTTTCTTTTCGAATTCAGTTTGTTTGAATTTTTAGGCTTAACAAAATCAATTTTTGTTGTTGTTAATTTTCATTACATAAAATGTAGTTTTAATTGTAAAGCTACTTATAAATTTATTGGCTTTTAATTTTGACTTTTTATAAACAAACTAAGAAAAGAAATTGGTTTAGCAGATTATTTTATGAAATCAGTGGAATATATTTTTAAAAGAAAATAATATTTTGCGGCTTTTATATGGTAAAAAAAAAATTATATTAAATTTTTCACAAGAAGAAAGTAATATTAGATGTAGAGCAAAATAATATATAAAATAAGAAAAAATTGAAATTTTTAAACTACATTTGAAATCCAGTAAATTAATAAATCAATAAATATTACAGCATTCCTAATGAAAAGTTAAGCGATTTTTATGTTTGGCTTAAAATAAAATAAAAGAGGAAAAGCTTAAAAAAATTAAATTTTTACGTTTTCACTTTATAAGCCAATTAAAGTTACATTTTATCTATAACTAAATACTCCAAAAACTGAGCATTTTAACTTGTGCATTGCTCCGTTTCGTTGGGTAATGCCACAAATTGGCATTACGCATCTGTAGTACTACAAACAAAAAAAAAAATGAGAAAGTATGTCGCTGGTACGTCTCCCTCTCTCTCTCTCTGTCTCTGTCTCTGTCTCTTTCCGTCGCTCTATCTCACTCTATGCATATCCGCATGTAGCTCCTCTTCAACTGAAGCGTTTAATGTTTATTTACTTTGTGGTGACATAATCGCAGTTCGCAGTTGTTATGCCCCCTCTAAATGACTTGCTATATATAATTTGAATTGTGGCTAAAATACCTCTCGAGAAATATGCAATAAAAAGTGATTCTGTATGCAGAGGCAGATGCTCAAGGTCGCCTTGAGATTTCTCCTCGCCACTACAAATTGATTATATCTTTGATCTCTAGCCAGACCCGAATCGGGTTAAGCTGTTACAGTTTGGTTTCAGATTTTGATTTAATTATTATTTATTTTTTTGTTTTTTGTTTTTTTTTGTGCGCTACTCATTAACATATTTCGAGGCGTGCACTGCAACTTTGTCACTTTCACTTGGGAATAAAATTGCTCATACCAATGGTAAAATGCTTTTTGTACTGCTTATATATATATATATATATATCTTTTTGTGGCGTCTGTTGTATTTTCTTGCCGCTGAGCCACACAATGAAATATTGGCCAATTATACGACAAGCCTTTTTGGCTCGCATATAGAAATGATTTCGTATGAAAAGTGAATGCCCCATTGGCAATTGGCACTGCTCAGCTAATGGCTAATTGTTTGTTGCAAAATAAAAGAAAAAAATATAATAAATAGAGTTTTTTTTTTTCAAATTTAGGTTACTAACAGCAGAAAGCAAATAATTGATATAAAAGATGTTTGGTTTCTTTAACAAAAGAAGCAAACAGATCAAAAATCAGAGCGAAAGAATATAATAAAAATAATATCACAAAAATATTTATAAAAGTCGTATAAAAAGATTCTTGAGTGAATGCTCCAAATTTACACTAACTGTAAAATTTTAATATTTTAATTAATTGTGTTATTTTAATAGAAAAAGTTGTGCTTAAAAAATTGATTTATGATTTAATTGTAATTTGCTTGCAGTGCTTGGAGCTGGCACCTTGATGCAGATTCAAGGTTCCGCTGAGGACGATGAGCAGCCACAGCACTTGACAAATGATGGTAAGTTTTTGACTTTGAGATTTGCTAAAAATGGACATTCATAACTTTAACTATTAAGGCAGCGTCTTTCTTTCAGCCGCAGTTGCACGACCGGCGACTGGGACGCCAGCTGGCCGAGGATTTGGATGAGAACGCGAACTCGGCGAGCAGCATCAGCAGCGCCAGCAGCAGCAGCAGTAGCAGCATTGCCAGCGATGACGATGGGGAGGATGATAGCGAGTATTATGACAGCGATGAGGATCAAACGGAGAGTGTCAGCGATGGCAGCAATGAGTCCTTGCCACGCCTGCTCTCATCCTCGACATTTCATCGCATCTCTGAGACGCTGGGCGCTCTAAACACAGTGGGTCACATGCTGGTGGACATGACGCGTGGCGGCCAGGAGGCCAAGACGGAGAATGGTAGCAGTAGCAGTGATGAAGTGAGCACAACCAACAGCAGCACAGCCACAGAATTGAGCGACCAATCGACAACTGCAACTCCACTGTTCAAATCCCAATCGCTGCCTGGCATCTCGGGCAAGATATTGGACACCACAACTCAGACACTGTCCGCAAACAGTTTGTTGCCAGCGGGCAAGCCGGCCAATTTGAGTGCCATTCAGGTGGCCACCAAGCGCATTGACCTGGCGGCGGGCAAACCCATGTTCGTGGAGAACAAGGAGGCCAAACAGCAGAAGAAGAAGCGCAAGAAGAACAAAAACAAGCAGAAAGTGAAGAAACCCAACGAGGAACTAAGCCAAGCCACACCACAATCCCTACAGAAGATCAAAATACCAACCACACCTCGCACAACCACCAGCAGCAGCACCACCACTGGCAGCTCCACAACATTGCGGCCATTGGATCAGCTGGCATTGGCGAGCGAGGAAGCTGGCACCGCCAAGGATGTGGAGAACTATTGCAAGACGCCCAGCGGTCGTCCGGGTCGTTGCGAGGATCTCAGCAGCTGTCCTGCTCTGCTCCTGAATCTGAGCAGCCTGCGAGAGTCGCTCTGCTTCAAGAGTCTCTTTGTGCCGGGCGTGTGCTGTCCCTTGTCCGCTGGCGGATCGGAGAGCTCCACAGTGCTAACCACACAGCGTCCACTGAAGCTAACCGCTAGGCCACAGACCAGCAGCACCACAGTGGCCACAACAAAACGACCAACCACACTGCGACCAACGGCCAGACCCAGCTCGAGGCCCACTTCCGGCCTGGTGCTGATACCACAGAAGAAACCACCGACAACAACAACGACCACAACTACTGAGGAGCCATTTGAGCCAGACGACTTGGATGAGATTGCCAATAACATTGTCGATCCGGAGGAGTGCGGTCAGCAGGAGTATTCAACGGGTCGCATTGTCGGCGGCGTCGAGGCGCCCAACGGCCAGTGGCCCTGGATGGCAGCCATCTTTCTGCACGGCCCAAAGCGCACTGAGTTCTGGTGCGGTGGCTCCCTAATTGGCTCCAAATACATCCTGACAGCGGCACATTGCACCAGAGATTCCAGACAAAAGCCGTAAGTTTGAAATGCTTCAAATTTGACACATTATTAAAATACTTAAGGAAAGTACAATTTATTTGTTGTATGCAAGCATTATTTTAATTTGAAAAGCAAAGTTTTAAGTGAGTTCAAACTTATTAATTAATATAAATTTCATTTTATTTGTGTTGATCAAAGCAATCGTGTGCAACATTTTTAATAAGTTCAATTTGTCGACAAGCACAGAAAGTTTTAGAGGCTCTATCAATTTAGCCAGAATCTTAATATTAACTTTTAAAAAAAGCTCATAACTAATAAAAAAAAAATGCCTTGAAATTTTGTTGAAATTAAAATTTTAATTTTAAGTAGAGCTTAATAAGATAAAAAGCTAGCAAATTATTTTATATTGCCTTTGTAAATAGGCTTCGTATTTGAACTAAACTTATTTATATATATATATATATATATATACTTATATATAGAATATATATATAACAGCGCTACAAGGAACTAAATTTACAAGTATTTTAAAATAGTAACTCTTAATATTACCCACGCGCTCCAAAATTTAAAGTCACTTGGTCACACAATATTCCCCAAAGAATAATAAAACATTTTTGCTTTATTGAATTGGCTTTGAGTAATAAAATTTGAATTTTTAGAATAGTATACTTATAAATGCCCTATAGTATTGCATTAGAATATATATGTATATATATATATATATGAATTGGGAACCTATTAGATCTATTGTGTCCCCTTCTGACCCTTTAGTTCCTCCATCAACCCCAGTTCCTGCACAAATGCCAGAATTTTTGATGGGTTGAGGTCTTCTATGGCATTGACACTCATAACATGCATCCCTCGAATGCTGCATCCATTCCCGGATAAGGTGATATATTCTGTTAGGATGTGAGTTGAGGACTTCTCCTCCTCCTTCACAAAATCTACATTGATTTTTACTATAAATACCCAGTTTGGATGATTGGCTTCTTAGTCTACAATGTCCTGTCAGTAGATCGACAAGTATTTAAATTAAAATAATTTATAACATTTTATTGCGTTGTTTAACTGATTTCACATCTGGGAATGTTGGGCATATTGTGACCAGTTTTGATTACCGCGATGCATCTCATTTTGATATTCGCGCCTGGACAAATATTAAAGAATATTTTACATAAAAACGTATCTATGTAAGCGCAAATTTAATAAATTTAAATTTGTAAAATCGAAAACCTTTTCGTTATATTTTACAAAACGGGCCTCTAATTTGTGAACACTCAAAAACTTAACTCTTTTTTTTAACAAGTATTGAGCAAAGTGGAACTTTCAATAAATGGAACATTTTCTAATTTGTTAAAAACGGAAGCGATAAATTTTAGTAGATTTTTTCTTGTAAAAGGTACTTTTCCCACAAATTTAACTTTATTAAGTTTCTTGAATTTATATTTAATTATTTACCAATTTTAATGCAATCCAGTCGTAATATTCGTAATGAAATCAATATTATTATTTACAGATTCGCTGCCCGCCAGTTTACAGTGCGTCTGGGCGATATAGATCTTTCCACGGATGCCGAACCCTCCGATCCTGTCACGTTTGCCGTCAAGGAGGTTCGCACCCACGAAAGGTAAGTGAGAATTCTCAGCTCTTAGCTGGCCAACTCCACGTTATAGTTAGCTAATTCATATTTTAAATTTGGCTTGCAGATTCTCTCGGATCGGGTTTTACAATGACATAGCAATTCTGGTGCTGGATAAGCCTGTGCGCAAATCCAAGTATGTCATTCCCGTTTGCCTGCCTCGAGGGGCTCGTATGCCGCCCAAGGAGCGTTTGCCTGGCCGACGCGCCACTGTTGTGGGCTGGGGCACCACCTACTATGGCGGCAAGGAGTCCACCAGCCAACGGCAGGCCGAGTTGCCCATCTGGCGCAACGAGGACTGCGATCGCAGCTATTTCCAACCCATCAATGAGAACTTCCTTTGTGCCGGCTACTCCGATGGCGGAGTCGATGCGTGCCAGGTGAGTGGGCATATTATCTTCATTGATTGGCCAATTTAACAGCTTCCACTCGGCATTTCAGGGCGACTCTGGTGGTCCTTTAATGATGCGATACGATTCGCATTGGGTGCAACTGGGCGTCGTGTCCTTTGGCAACAAGTGCGGCGAGCCCGGCTATCCGGGCGTATACACAAGGGTCACGGAATACCTCGACTGGATACGTGATCACACAAAGGATTAGGCGACTTAGTTGTAACTGTAGCTAGGCTTATGTACCCGCTAGTCTATGTACGTTTAATGCTCTCCTCCTGTTGCTACTACTACATATTATTACAACTATTGATATTTATGAGTACACCCCTCCACTTTCCCACACCCCCCCCACCAACACAATTCAATTGTTTACCATATTATGCGTAGTTGCGAACAGCGTTTGTTATTTAAATTATTTAGACCTAAACGATAAATAAAAAAAAACATCTGTGTAAAATTGTAAATTCTCCAAAGATTGTTTGTTTTCTGATAATTGGTAGTCATAAATATTTACACCATGTGTGTGAAACACGTATAGGGTGTAGTCAACACGATGAGACGACGTTTAGAATCGAACTGTTTGCTCTGATGAGCATTTCTATATTTTATACAAAAATCTTAAATCTAAGTATATATGTAGCATGTTATGTTTGTTTATATTATCGGAGTCGCTTGTAGGGCGACTCCATGTGATGTTTATTCTTAAACTAGCTGAGCTTTGCAGCTTTTGCAGGGCGACTCCATGTGAGGTTTATTTTTCTACGAATGTGATGTTTATACTTAACAGCTGAGCTTTAAGTGCAGCTATTTGAATGTCTCTATATGACATTTTGCCTTTAACAATTAGCTGAGCTTTGCAGAGTCTCATGTTCATACTTGAACACCATGCATACTTGGGTTGAAGAGTCTAAAAGATAGGGTATACCATATAGTAAACTTTGCATTTAATATCGTAGAAATTCTTATATAATATAGATAAACTTAATGGTTCTGAGCTCCATTCAGCTTATATGTGTTGTTCAAATAAGTTGAGTAATTAAAAAATCAATGCTGATTTACTAAATATGGAGCTAAAAAATATGCGCGGATTTCCCATTTAAAAAGTAATCAAAAAAAAAAGAAATCGAATCCAAAAAACATAAGATTATAGAGTGCAAAACAAATTTTAAATAAAATGTAGATCAGATGAAAAATATATAGTACTAGCTTGTGAACTCCCTGATGAAAAAACACTCTCACGATATATGATATATATAATATGATAATATGATATATATATATATTTAATTGCATACATAATTTACGTAAATTGATACGTTTTAAATTTCCATTGTCAGCTGTGAATCCGCAAAGGGGAAGTACTTCGTAACTCCAAAATAAATAAAGATTAGTCAGAAAAGGGACAGGAGGTGGAGGGAAGGCAAAGCAATCCCATATTCGTGGCAAGTTCAAAAAGCAGCGCGGCAAATTTCACTTTCAGTACTTATTAAGTTCTCAGCGGTACCGAAAGCTTCAGTTTTGTATAGGCATTTGCCGGCAACGCGCGCGCTTTTTTTACGCTCTATTCATTTATCAATGAATTCAATAGTTGAAGAGACCGATTTGTTTATGCGTAAATTTATTTGAGATTAGTAATCATCGGAAGCTAAATTGTTTTTCCTGTTAATTACACTGATAAGAATTGTTGTTTTGTAAGGAAAAAAAAAACTTTGCGCTTCTTGTTTATATAAAGCTTTCAGTGCCTGAAACGCGTGGTAAGTGCAATACTCATATTTGTCAAAAGCTCGCTCTCTTGCCAACGTAGTGCGAAAGAGAGTGAGCGTGAGCGTTTGAGAGAGAGAGAGAGAGAGAGACACAAAAAGAGAGTAAGAAAAAATAACAACATTCACTTAGTCATCTGTCAAGGGTTGTGAGTCAACAAAGGGGCATAAATAGGTCAAATAAAAGGAATTATAAAGTATGTTTTTATTATCGCTAAATGCTTATAGTTTTATAAGTATATTGATACGTAAAATATAAAGTAACTCTTACAAGTAGTATGCTAATAATCGCATGTACTAAAATATTTAATCATGACTTGTAGCTTCTTTAGCTTTTATCTTTAAACCTTGTATGCTGTTAAGCTTAATGCTATAAAACATGAAAGCTTACAAAAGCTCAATGCTATGTTTAATATACTGTTTTGGTGGCGATTTCAGTGCGATTTTGCAGCGATTATGATAATTGACCAGATAAGAGTCAATATTATTTTTATTTTACTAAAAAAACACCTTATATAAATGCTTCTTGTATTGTTAAGTTTAACCCGGGAATGGCAACAGCTTATGAGGTTCTGGTTTTGAGAACTATCTTATTTTTTAAAATCATGGCACACAATACATGCATAAAATATGTAACGATATTGGAGTATTGCCTAATAAAATACTTAAGTAACAAAATAAAATAAAAAAAACAAAAAAAAGAAGCCATGTTCCCGCCCGGGTTCGAACCGGGGACCTTGTGCGTGTGAAGCACACGTGATAACCGCTACACTACGGAAACTCTTAGAATACGAGCGGCTTAAGTCTGTTTAAGAGCCACATGTCTCACAATTTCAATAGTGATAAATACATTTGCTTTCAAGCCATGCAGGCCGTCTTCACACATATAAAAAACATTAAATGATCAAGGCAAAGGAAAAAGTATCGACAAAAATGTTATGTTGCATGGCATGATTTTAAAAAGATAGGGTATTTAATTATAGTTAAATTGCACATGCATTTCAGGCTTTAATGTTAAATTTAAAAAAAATATCAACGCATTTTTTACATATAATAAACACAACGTAGAAAAAAGATTTGTTTCCGCCCGGGTTCGAACCGGGGACCTTGTGCGTGTGAAGCACACGTGATAACCGCTACACTACGGAAACAACTGATTTTTGCCTGGCCCAATATGACCTAATAATGCTGCCCACTCATTAAAGGGGGTGCCCAGAGACAATTACTTTGTTGGTCCACGGCGGAAGCTATGAATTGCGCTGGAGTTCGACAAACTATTGCCACGCCCAGTGTTAATTGGCTTCTCGCCAAACCGCCCGCTTTCAATGTCAGCTAAGTTGGCAAAGGGGGCACACAAGGCATTCAAAGCATTTCGCTGGAGTTGAGAAATGTCTGAAACATGCACACAGATTACCAAGTCATGTATTCCCCCCAACACCCCCAATCTACCCCTCTGCTACCTTTAAATAAATTTGCTCACGCTGATCCTTAATTAAAATTTCCATTGTCTATGCTGGGCTGCATAGATTTTTACCATGCCCCTTCATCAGCGGCAACAACATTTCTCTGGCCCTGGCCTGGCCTGGCCCGGCCTGGCACGCAATTAATATGCAGGCCAAGAACGTTTTCTAACTGCTCGCACTCGTTATAATTACGCATTTAAATTGGCACAAAGCCTGAGAACGTTGAAGTAGCCTGATTCCTGGCCAGGGATATGACCAGCTTTGGCTCTGAATATTGAGTTAGCCTTATCTACTGGCTTTTCTACTCTAGTCCAAAGCATTTTTATTTTACCACCAATTCTGACTGTTCATTTGAATATATATCGTTTTCACTTCAAAAACTTATTGGTTTTTTTTTTACTTTAATTTCTTTCTTGCTTCTTTTGAATTTATTATACATTGTATTAAACTTATTTATTTGCCTAAAAAAAATTGATTGTTGTTAAGATTATTTTTATATTTATTTCTTTGCCCCATTTATTTGTAATCTATCCGAAATTCATATATATATTTCTTTTGTCTGATGTATTTTTAATCACTCTAACAAAAAATTTAACTATAATCATAAAAAATGAGATTTAAATAATGAAAAGAGCTCCCAAACAAACAAAAAAAAAAAAAAAATATAAATTTCATTTTCGATATACAATTATTAATCCCAACAGTTAATTTTTAATGCGATGGAAAAGCAATATTTTAGCTTGACATTATAATCTGAACAAAAGGATATAGACATACATATAGTAGGAGCAGAATCTTTTGCAACAATCGTCAGAAAATCGAAATATATTTTGTCTATGACATCGAGCGTATTTAATCTTCGGCCGACCAAAGATTAATCTTATTTCTAGTTGTTGTTGTTGTTGTTGTTTTTGCTATTGCGGCTGTCTGTGTGGCATGGCCCCATAAATTTGGGTCAATGGGAAAAACGTCAGAATTGAGTAATTACAACATAATTTTCAATTTTGCAGTTTACGTTGTAAATTAATTTGCGGTCGACATTTGCAAAGCGCGTCGCGCTCATTGTGTATGTGTGTGTGTGTGTGTGTGTTTGTGTGTGGCATAGCATTTCGGCAACGCCTAGCCAGTAGCAGCAACAGACCCCCCCCTCTCCCGTTCTGCAGCAGTAGATTCGCCTCACACTCGATTCAGTGCTGATGAAGCGCACAATCGTGCCGGGTTGCGGCTGTGGAGCTTGTGCGGGGTCACAACAATTATGGCAACAATTAAGGGGCAGCTGGGCAGCTCATTGTTGGATTTGTGTATAGCTGGTGCGGGGGTGCTGTGGGGTGATGCCGGGATTTTTGTTGGCGACGCCGTTTGTTGTGCATAATTAATTTGCAGTTATTTTGCACGTTCCTGTTTACGTTTTGGTTTTTTTTTTGCTTTTTCAATCTCTTTTTTGTTGTTTATTGCTGGGTGGTTTTTAGGGGTGGGGTTAAGGGGTGTGGCACCATTTGAGGTCTGACAAAAAGTGTTTACGATTTTACAGTTGAGCGCATTTTAATTGAAAGAACTAAAAGACAAGGCAGTGTCAACGACACAACTAAGGGGCAACATGTGGAGTGCCAACGAACGGTGGCAAGATGGGGGAGGCAGTGGCAGTGGCAGCGACAGAGTCTGTTGTCAACAGCTGGAATCATGTGGGGTGGCTTATGTAGAATGCAATAAAAAATTGACCCAAAAATGTGTAACAAATGTTGTGACATATTTTTACCAAACGCCCAATGCCTCAGACTGTTGCCACAAGCTTCACAAGCGCCACACCGAAATACCCCTAACTCCCTCACACCCCCCGGCGCAAAACCAATACGCCGTTAAGTTACCCACTGCCAATGATCCTGAAAAGGAAACAGCACCAAAAGCGAGTCACAAAAGGGTGTTCAAATGGGTGCTGCGTAGTTGGCCAAGGGGCGTGCTGCTTGGTAGATGGTGAGAGGGGAGGATGAGAGTGCGGGGCGTGCGGGGCGTGTGTGTATAGTGAAAATCGGTTGCGGGCAACATTTGTTTTGGGCTACAGCACAGCAAATGTGCAAAAATGAATATGGCACAAAAATATAAACAAGCAAAAAAACAAAAAAAAAAAAGAATAAAAATAAACAAACAAAACACAAAAAAAAAATGAGAGAAAAAAGAAACAAAAAATAAACAAAGTAAGGCAAATGGCAAAAATCTGTAACTGTAACTGCAACATGGCATGAACTTAATCTGCTGCCGATTGTTTTTGTTGTTGTTGTTGTTGTTGATGTTGTTGATGTTGTTGTTGATGTTGCCAAGGGTTTGTTGCTCAATTTGTAGCCCGTTCATGGCAGCAGCTACTTTGATGCCAGATCAGGCTATGTGAGAAAGGGGCAAGTGGGGAGGGGGGTGTGTGTGGAGTTGTAGCAGAAGCTGGAGCAGCAAACCGAAGAAGCAGCAGCAGCAACGCCAATTCAAACCAAATACCGCCGCTTTTTCAATATTGCGGCAACAATTTTCATCGTTGTTTGTATTTGCCAGCGTTGTAATAATGAAAGCAACGATTGGGGCGTGTTACAATCCCTATATTCCCACCAACCAACCACCCCTCCCGCCCCCTGACCTCATCACAATTTTGTATGGGTTTCGGGTTGCGGCATTACGCCGCTGCAAATGGCGGTTAACGGCTTTTTTGGGTGGCAAGCATCGGGCGTTTCGTGGTGGAGGTCAGCTCTCTCCCAGGCTCGGCGTGTTCATTTAATTGAAAACAGCGAAGCAGCACTTAAACTGAAACCGAGAACAGATGGAAACGGGAAACTTGCAATAATTGCCAAGAAGGCGCTTAATTCGACTTGAGATCCCAAAAACTTCCAGCTAAAGTTCAACCCGTTCTCGAGTCTGTTGCTGCTAATGAATTCTTTATAGAGTTAAATACGTTAGTTATTGGCCAACTCTCTCAATTAACAGCACATTAAAAAATATATATATGCAACCCAAATGAAGAGCACAAAAACATTTAACACAAAATCCACTCGGTTCGAGTAAATATATATTAAATAAATTATTAAGCAAGCTTCTTTTGCTTGGCAATTAATTTTTACTTAAATTTGTATTGGCTTAATTGGGCAGATTTATCCAATTACATTATAAATATATAAATAGCCAAATATTTAGAGGCCATCTTATATTATATAAATATGTATTTAATTTTTGTAGTTGAATTAAATGCATAAAATATAACTTTTAACTTTTTAATTATAAAAAAAGAATAATATAATTTACCTAAAGTTAAGTTGTTAATATTTTAGCATTAGTTTTTTTTTCATTCCTCTTAACATGAGGAATAATATTTGAAGTCAAAGATTAACATGTTCATATTATAATATGAACAGTATTTTTTTTTATTCCTTTTAACATAAATCAACGATATTTGTGAGATAAGATTTAAGGTCAAAGATTAAAATTTGTATATTATAATATAATCAGTAACCATTAAATGTATTTGCTGTCTTTCAAAGTTGATTATTTTTATGGATAAAATATACTTCCAAATTGAAATATATTTCTTTAATATTCCATCATTATAGTCAATTTAAATATTGCCTTGTCTATTAGATTTTTAAAAAATATCTATAATATTTCATCATTAGTTTTTCTAATGTTTTCTTTTCATTTTAAAAGATTCATTTTCAATTAGAAAATTGTGTCAGTTAAATCAACAATTAAAGTCGTTAAGAAATTAGATCCCTTCAGTGAAATACTTTTATATTTATATCAATTTAAATGTGATACGAGTTGCCGAATGGGTATTTAAGAGCCATTTCTGATGTTTGTGTGTGTAACCCGATATTTTTGCTTGTTGCAATTGGCGGCGCCATTCCTTTGTGCAACTGACGCCTACACATCGTGCAATGCGCTGCTTGTGGCGCCCCTCTGTTGCACACACCGTGTTATCTTTGTGCGTACATGTATATATATATATATATATATATGTATGTATGTGTGTATATGTGCACCCCTATGTGTAGAGCTCGTTCGCAAACAAACAGGGCAAAGGGATACAATGGCAGGCTGGGCGCTTGGACATGCCACACAGAGCAGACACCCCCCAGTGGGTGGCTTGGTGTGGACAAACAGACCAAGCAGCGACAAGCGGCAAGCGGCAAGTGGCAAGTGGCAAGTGCAACTCAGCTCGTTGAAACGCATGCCATCCGTTGTTGCGTTAATGGTAAAGAGTTGAGCTGGGCCTGTTTGCCACCGTATCCAGCTGCCCTTATCCCTTATCCCCCCCCTTACTCTGCAACAGCAGCAGCAGCAGCAGCAAACCAATAAGTCAAACGACCAAAAAGGCTTAACGGACTATAAAAAGCAAAAAGCAACACGAAAGAGACTCAGCACAAAATTACAACGGTTGCAAAAAAAAAAAAGTAAACAAATAAAAGCAAATAAAAAAAAAAAAATTAAATAATGACAGCGCGTTGAAGAAATAACCAGATTGACGAAAACTTTGCTTAATTCAACGAAGTAGAAATGCTCTAAGCAACTCGAATAAATTAAATATTTTTAAAATAACAGAATTGCGCAACTTGTGCTTGTTTATAATATTTGCAAATTATAATTTGTTTTTCATTTAAACAAAGAAAAGCTTTTCGAACCTCAGATTATCAACTCTTTATTTAAAAAATGTGACTTATTTAATAATATTTATACATTATAAAAAAGGATATTTTGGTATCATTTAAATAAAGAAAATAAATTACAAATACTGCGAACCTCTAAGAGAATATATATTCGTTAACTAAATTAAATAAATTATCAACTCTTAATTTAAAAATGTGACTTATTTACTAATATAATAAAAAGGTTAACTAAATAAAAAACGTATTCACATTCAACTGATCAACTCTTAATATAAAAATGTGACTCATTGAATAATATTTATACATTATAAACAGCTTATTTTGGTATCATTTAAACAAAGAAAATAAATTAGAAAAACTGGGAACCAAGAAGAGAATATGTATTCGTTAAATAAATAAATACGTATGCACATTCAAAATATTTACTCTTAATTTAAAAATATTTATACATAATAAAAAGTTTATCTCTGTACTTAAACTAATTTGTAGCTAGTTGAAAAAATGTTTAAGTGTTTTAAAATGAAAAGAAACCCTTTTTAAGAAAACACTTTAAACATTAATGAAATAATTCCAAACCTTTGCGTATTAAATAAAATATGTTTTAAGATATATATATAAAACAGATCTTAACCCTTTTCAGCATTAATTAAATTTAAAATAAATTCCTTTACAACTTTAATCAAATAAGCAAAAAATTTACTTTTCAACTAGAGACTGAATTATTGTATACCATTTTTTTTCTTGTTAGACATTTTTAGTGGTAGAGAGATCTTTTCTAACTGTATCGCAAACCTTTACTGGCTCTATTAGAATGCCATAAAACCCGTCGAAAGGGCATCGCTGGCTTTAATAACAACACGTGCTGTTGACTGTTTTGTGCTGTGATTGCCGTATGGCAGTCAAGATGTATGGGTACCCCTGCTGCTGCAGCTCGTCCAGCGACCCATTTGTGCCGAGTGTGTGACAATAAAATGTTTACTGATAGGCAACAGCAGCAACAACAACAACAACAACGAGAATGAGAAAACCAGTCGAGCAATTGAATGTGGCACAAACTGCTTGCCGGATGGCTGGCAATGTCTCACTGTGTGTGCTTTTGCTTATATGTGTGTGGGTGTGTGCCAGTGTGTGTGTGTGTGTGTGGGTGTGGCTGTCATCTATTAAAAAAGGTTGGCAAAGCAAACTAAATTGCAAGCAAAAAGCAAAGTCCGGCGACTATTATAAATAATAAATGCTGACTGGTCAAGCTAGAGCCGAGTCTACAAAGTCTATAGTTGAGTCCTTATGCAACCCACACACACTCGCACACACACACACTCACACACACACCTACGCCACACTGCAGCAGCACACTGCCTCATCCCTGATCCAAGTCAAACCCAAGGCGCAACTTTCGGCGCCGGCTAAGCAAAAACAATTTGCCATGTTTCTATTATTTTTTTTTTATTATTTATTTTTTTTTTTTGTTTTTTTTTGGTTTTTTTTCTTTTATTTTTTCCGGCTAACGCGCCCTTGGCTCATAAATCTCAACCAAGAGTGAAATAAAGCTAAACGTAGCGGAGCAGATACGACAACTCTGGGCCTCAGCTTGGGGTTGGGGATGCTAGGCACCTGGCAAATTGATTTGTTGGTTTATTTGGCTACCTTTACTTTCCGCCCATTCCCACATTCCCATTCCCCCGCCCGCACCAATATCTCTGCGAGGACGAGGACGAGGCCTGTTTGTGTCATAAAATACGGCGACGGGATGTTATATGAAGTGTCCTGCCCCAAAATGACATTACGATGAAGTGTAGGCAGGCAGCTGCAGGCGTCGCTATAAAGCAATTTACAATTGTGCCACACACCCCCTCCAACTAACTGTTAACCCCCCCTAGCATTGCTCTTGATCGATTCAATTAGACGGCCAGCCGCCTAATGTCTTTAATTTAAATCAATCAATCAATCAAACTAGCCAACTAGCCAGCTCTCAATCCCCCCCTACCCTTCCCCTTCCTTATTGTTATTTTAGTTTAGAGGTTTTTCGGCTGTTTTCCATCCGTTTTTTTTTTTTATGTTTACTTTTGTTTGTTTTCTGGGCAACAGCTTATCTAGCCTTCATTTTTATTTGGCTGTTTTTTTTTTGGGTTTGGCTGGGCTTAGCTTGAATTGATTGGGCCGCCTTTAGGTTGTTTTGGCCCTGACCCAGTCTATGTACAGATGCTTAGATTTAGGCAGCAGCTTACGCATTTTTTTGGGTCTTTTGTCTTTTTCGGCAAAGCTACTTAATTTATTTGACCCTATTCATGTGTCTATTCTGTGCAAATTTTTAAAGCGATTTCTGAGCTGATATCAAATTGCCAGCAGCTTTCAGTTGCCACGCCCACATAGCAAAAGGTGAAACAGCACATGACCTGCATTTATATTGCCCCAAGACGTGTGTGTGTATGTGTGTGTGTGTGTGTGTGTGTGTTTGTGTTTGCTTAAGTGTCTGTACTCTGAAGTCGCTTTATCTGATTGCCGTTTACATTTTGTAGTTTCTGGATTTGGGTTGTTTGCATTAAACCAAAATTGTGAGTTCTGTACATTTTTGCAACTTGTTTAAATGTAAGTTTGGGGGTAACACTATTTACTTAATTATCGTGCAACTTGAATCTGTTAGATTCAGCTAGATAAAATATGAAAATGTTATTTTTATCTTACATTTATCCGTAGAAAACTCATTGCATGAAATTGAGTTTGGATTTTATAAATGAAGCACTCTGCCAAAAGCATGACTTGCATTCTGCTGTGTGTGTGTGTGTGTGTGCTGAAGAATGAGTTTTCCTTTTAAATTCACTTACCCTTATTTTCAGCATTGTAGTTTATTTAATTTAAAACCCAAATTTTTATTGTATTTCCATCAGCATTAAAAGCATCTTAAGCATATTTTTTGTTGGCTGTTTGTTCTCAATTTTTTTTCATTACAAAACATATTAAATTTAAAACTTTAATGATTTTAAATATTAATAATAATAAATTATGTTACATTTTTATTTTTAAGTTTTTCTAGCCTGTTTTTGTTTTTATATATTTCTTTTAGTATTTTAGATTTAGTGATTGAAAAAATGTAATCGAGTACTTCATAAAATGTATCCCAATCGAGTATCCGAATAAATAAATGTCAACGCAGAGATTGACTGTCGAAATGTAGACGATTGGGATTTGGAGAACGTTGTTTTGATTGCATGACCTGCATATATGCAGTGACGCTTCGCTTGGTTTCGTTTTGTTAGCAATCTTTCAATAATTCATGATGCAATCAATAACGTAAACTAACAACACGTGCCTCTAACAGCATTCGAGGAGCAGGCAAACCCGGATTGAGTTAGGAGTTGCGGATGGTTACCATTCTTAACCGTTTTGCTGACTGGCATTTTGTTTGCATTTAGCTACGATTCGTTTCACTTGCATATTTTGCCAATAAATTTGCCGTGTGCTTTGTGCCTTGTGCCTTGTGCCTCGTGTCCTGTCAACCTTATCCTAACTTCCATCGATGTATGCCTCTATGCCGCATCGCTATCAAAATGTCAAAGTTCAATGTGCAATTTAAATGCAGCGCACAGCAATTGGCTTTGCTGTTGCTACCTCTCGTTGCAGGTGCATAGGACAAAAAAAAAAAAAAAATTGCATGCAATTTGTATTTAAATGCGCCGCAATTTGCCGCAGCTGCATGATGGCATGGGTAAACGGGGAAGTGGCAGAGCGGTCGAACAGGAGTAATATGGACTATTGCCTGTGGCTATTTTTAATTGGCAAATAAAAATGTGCACCGAACGAAAAATTTATGCATTTGAATTGCATGAAATGCGCAGAGAGGCTGGATGCAAATTGAAAATTTATTGCGAAAAATCAACACTGCTCCAAAAAGTATGCTATGCAAATGTAAATAGATGTCAGCACAAACACACACATACATACACTAATATCAGCACACACACACACACACACACACACACACACTGAATGAGCGCAGGAAGCATCGATTATTCAAAACATCCGCAATTGCGCTAATCGACAATAGCGCCATCTATTGCCAGCCAGTCGCAGTTTGTCAAAATCATTTCGTGTTTGGTTTTATTTTTTGTTGTTCTTGTTGTTGCCTCTTTTTTTTTAGCTATTGCACAGTGTGTTAAGGCTTAGTGTCTATTGTCACACACGCACCCTTAACAAAGTACACATCCGTAGACAACACACACACACATGTCCCCTTCATTCATATGCATGACGATGTGTCCATTTTTGTGGCTTGTCATTAATGCATAAAAAATGCTAATGGGACCAACGTTTATGGCGTCGCTTTTGGCCAAAAAGCAAAAAAAAAGGTGTAAACTGTTCATGCCAGTTCTAGTTGTTGTTGTTGTTGTTGTTGTTGTTGCTATTGGGGTAAATGTGTTGTCGTAATGCCTTTTAAATGAAGTTGTGCGCCATTTGCCATTTGAAGTTTTTTTTTTTTTGTGTTGTATTTTTTTTTGTGAATTTTTTGCACCGTTTGCACTGATGGGCAAAACACATAGAGCCAAATTGACTTGCAGGATGGAATTATCCTGAATGGCAGATTAGTAGCAAGCATCTTACGTCCGAATCTTGTTGTGCTTGAGCATTTTTATAGCGTAATTCCAAGTGAATTGGCACTTTGACACTCCGTTACGGCTATACTACTAAGTAGTATCTGGAATAATGCCAACACATGTCCAACTCTGTTGGGCAAAAATGTCTTTAATAATGCAACGGCCTCGGCAAAACCCAACTAGAGCAACCAAATCCAAATTGATTACACAAAATGCGAGAGGGAAACACAAGTAAAAGTTAGCATAAATAATAAAAAAAAATATACAAATTTGTGGTTTGCATATTATTTTAATTTGTGCTTAATAGTAATGAAAAATAAAAGTTATTTAGCATAAAAGTATTTTGATGTTTGTGTGTAATTAAATAAATAACGAGTGTCAAATATTTTTAACCCTTTTTTTACGCTTTTTGCTGTTGCACGTTTTTGGCAACAGCATTTTAAAGTAATGTCGACTTGTCCCAATGGAATAACAAAAAAATAAAAGGTTGTTTCACAATAAAGACGATATTCAATTTACCTTTTGTGTGACACTTTTAGGTGGCACATTTCAAGTTACTGACCCAAGTCAGTTGCCTGTATCTTTAGCAACATCTCCAAATGTTTTTGTACCACTGTAACTGCGCTGCAAATAACCATCAAGCCGCACCGCAAAAAAGAAAGAAAAAGATCACCACAAAACCAACAACAATAAAAAAGAAAAAAAAAAATTGAATACAAAAGCTTTTGCTGCATGTGCATGCGGAGTATTCCATCGAGGTGTATGTGTGTGTGTGTGTGTGTGTGTGTGTGTTTGGGTTGGTGAGAGTTTGTTTTAGTGTTATCTGTGCATCAGCATCAGCGGCGCGTAACGCGAACATTTTTCAAAGCAACGCAGCAATAACCAACAATAACACACAGCTCAGACACAGATAAAGGACACAGCCGATGGCGATGAGGATGGCGATGGCGATGGTACTCCTGGCTGGTAACCCGTGAGTGGAGTTGGATTAGTCTATCCTTTTTTATCTGGGCGTGTCACGTACATGAGTTCTTCTAGCAAAGTTTTCAATAAGTACAGTTTTAATTTGACTTAGTGAAAGGTTTTTGGACTCAAAAACTGAAAGTGACAAAGTTTATTTATTTCACATTATTTAAAAACTGTTTTAAAATATAAATATTTAAATTTCTACATAATGTTAACAAAAGAGATATCAACTAAATGATATTAAATTAAAGGCAGTAGCAAAATAAAAAAAATCATAAAAAAATCACATTAAAAAGAGGATAAATGTAGACACTACAAATTTGTTTATAGCATTTCAAAGATCAGTTTCCGATTCCATCAGCTGCACAATTTGTATACTAGTTGGAAACTAATACTTATTGAGAACTGAAATAGGTCTAGCTGCAAAAAATAACAAAGTGAAAAGCAATTTAATGCCTAATATATTCTAAATTACAGTCAAAAACTAACACTTTCTGGAGCAGAGTTCTTTCATTTTTCACGTCAAATATTATTTAAATATGATTTATTTGCTGTGCTTTTAAAAAATACTTAGAAATAATTGATAAATAATCATTAATCAAATAATATTTCAGTTTCTGAGTGCCATATAATAACTCGAATATTGTGACTATATAGACCATTAGAAAGGCTACATTTTTCAGGCACGATCCCAGCTCTGAGGCCCAGTTGCCGGTTCAGTTTTGGTCCAAACCGCACTCAAAGCGAGTGCAGCAAATTTGAGTTTATTTTACATGGAAGTTTTGGATTTATTTGCCGCTGCGCTGAGCAGGAGGACCAGGAGGAGGAGGAGGAGGAGGTCATGGGGCTGAACAAGAGTATTGGGATTGGTGTTAAGCGGGCATCAGTTTGGGGCACAAGGTGCAGGTTCGTGGTGGCAACTTCAGTCAAAATGGCAATTTATCATTTTGTGCTTAGACGTGCGGCAGGTAAAGAAATGAAACGATACGAAATGAAATGAAACCAAATGAAATGAAAGGGCGGCATGTGTGCCACGTATTTTTAGATACTAACAAGTGATAAAAGGCCGGCACGCAGCTGGCTCAAACACACACACACACAGACACACACACACACGCACACACCACACACGCACACACTTGTGCATGACTGACAAACTGAGGTACAGGTCTGACACCTGCTGCAAGGCTGGAGAACTGTTAATGGCCAGACCACAAGTCAAGTGTGTGTGTGTGTGTGTGTGTGTGTTTGTGTGTGTGTGTGTTTGTGTGTGTGTGTGTGTAAGCCATAACCAAGGGCAAGAGCTGAGCTGCTGACGTGGCATACCACTCTGCGTATCCATCAATGTCTGCCCCATATCCTCCTCATTGGTTCTGCGCTGCTCTGCTCTGCTCTGGTCTGGTCTGGTCTGCGCTGCTCTGCGCTGCTGCTGACGTGCCTGCATTAAGCAGGGCCAAAACAGAACACGGCTCTAAATAAAAAAAAGAAAAGAAAAGAAATGAAAATGCGAGCAAAAAAAAAACGTAATATAAAGAAAGAGCGCCAAAAAAAATTGAAAGCCTTTTATTTGCGGCTGGGTTTGAGTTGAGGTTTCGGTTTCGTTTTCGGTTTCGGTTTTTGCGCAGCCCCCAAACAGAAGCTGCTAAATTTTTTGGCAATTCAATTGATGGCTGGCTTCGTTACCCAGGCACCCAGGCAACCATCCAGGCACAGATCGACCTCAGCTCAACCCCAAACACAATGCTCGGCACGACCTCGGGGCGTTTGCTTTTAAATGCGCCGCGCCACTTAGCGCCTGTTTCCTGCCACTGCTCCTGCTCCTACACCTTGCCACTGCCTGTGCCACTGCCACAGCCGACCCGAAACGACCCACAAGCCCGCGTGCATTGCGTGGTTTATTAGCTGATCCCACCGGGCTGACAAGCCACTTTTGACGCCAGCAGCACCGCCATCAGTGGCGCTTCCCCCCTCCCGTAAAAAAACAGGAAGTCTTAGGCGGTAATTTACTTTTCAGTTCCCCAACTGGCAAATTATGCAAGATTTTGCCTTCATCTTTACACGAATCTTGCCCCTTCCCCTCTGCCACATTTTGCTGCCTTTCTTGAGTTATGGCAGCAGCTTACAGTTTTTGCGACAGCCCTGATGAGGAAGCACTAAAATTCTTCAAAAGATTCAGCACACTGATTTTTGTTTATTGGGGGAGGCCAGGCCAAAAAAAAAGCTGATTCGCTGACGCAAAAAAAAATAAACGTTTTTTGAAAGCCATTTCAAATTTGAACACTGATTTCTCTGCATAGAAACTGTTTTCGAAATTCTGACTAAGCGTCTTATCAGCTTTGCTAAGGAAAGGTGATATCTTTGAGGAACAGAAATAAATTATATTTATTTATGATAAAAAAAATAAAAACTGTATTATTGTGATTTAAAGGTAAGCAGATTGGCTTGTTGCAAGTCGCTTTTGATTTCGCAGTTGATTTCTTTGGTTAGATAAGCCATTTTGACATTAGATGCAATATTCACATATTCCACAACTATTTGAAGTGAAGTGTGTGTGTGCCACTAGAGGAAACTTGAGTGGCACTCACAGTGCATTTTGTATTTGATGTAAGTATCTGCTTTTAGTTTTATTTATTTTTTCAACAAAATATTTCTAAAGCACTCTTCAGAGTTTCATAACAGAATTTTCCTGCTATAATAGCACATTTCAGTTGGCATAAAGTTTAAATAAAGTGCTTAAAGTGCGTTCCGCATCAGTTTTTTGGTTTACGCTGCTTTCAGCCCGAATGCCATGGCAAAGCCAAGGCAGCCAAGATTAAGTTCTGCTTTGGGTGTCAAGTTGGGGTGTCACCCTTCGACAGAGTCACCTGGCGCAAAACTGTTTCGACACGTGCGGGCTTCATTATTTGCCAAAATTGTCAAAGTTTTTGTGTGCCGCTTGCGATGCGGGCGGGCGATGGGGTTGTTGCTTACTGCTTTCACTTTTATGATGCTTTTTATTTAGTCAATGACTTTGACGTCGACAACTTTAATCGAAAACAATTGGAGTCAGGTTAGGCCAGGTAAAGTGAGCATTTTGCTTAATGCCGCGTAAATTGTTTCGCAGCAAAAGTTTTGCTCATTTCGCATTTACATATTAACCCAATGGGCAACCGGGAATATCTGGGCTGTTTCCAAAAATAGTTTTCAATTAGTGTTGTGGCGCCTGCCAGCTCAACTCCCTTAATTCCAATGGCCATCCAAACCAACCCCCCCCCCCACCTTACCTTCGGGAGTTGTACTTAAGTTTATTTGGCCAAAAACTTTTGTCGAGCTAAGCGGAAATTATGCGCATTTTTATTGTACAACAGGCAGACCATATATATATATATATATATATATATATATATATGTTTATATTTATATATATTTTCTCCAACCACTTAGTCAGCCCCTTTGGAATTGTTTGTTGTTTGCTGTTTGTTATTTGTTTATCTGCGGCCAAGTTTCTAGTGAATTAAAGGAACAAGTGTTTCCTCAAATGAAACTAATTCAAAAAAAAAAAGCAAAAAAAAACTCCACGTTCTGGCTATTATCATTTATGGTTTTTATGGTGCTCGTTGCCCTTTTGTGATTTTTTTACTGCTGATTCATGTGGGTTAGTTAGTCCTGGATATTTTTGGTGTCGTAGGACAAGAATTGGTTTCTATACGAGGCATAAATCATGAGCAGAGCCCCAGCCTGGCACATTTGTTGTGTCATATTTTTTTTTTTTTATTATTTTATTAGACCTTCTCTTACCTATGTACACACACACACAGCAGCAGCAGTGGCGAGGGGATCAGCGGGGCAGTTGCTGCTGCAGTTCTTCGCTTCGATCTGCCGCCTGCTGCCACATATTGTGCATAAATCTTTAATATTAAGTAAACATATAAACATATAAATTTAAATTTATCGCTCTCTGCGCATTAGTTCTCATATGTCCTGGCAGAGTACAGGGGAAAAAAAAAGAAGTAACGGCTGTTTTAGCATTACTTTAACTTAAATGGAAATCTATGGCTTTGTGGCTTACATCCCGTTATGGGGCTCCTGGTTATGTGCTGGAAATGAAGGATTAGACTGCTCTCCGTTAGAGTTGTGGTTTAGTTACGTAATGTGAATAAAACATTTACATTTATCTTGCTAGCTGAAACATTTTAATAATATTCAGTTTCTAATAACAAGATGATGCAGTATCTTTTTTGGTAGCTAATCCTCAAGCCACATAAATCAATTTTATGAGCACTTGTAATCCAAATCTAAGCTAGGCTTTATGTTGCTATAAAGCCATTAAATATTATTCTTTAACTTGATAATAATTCTTAATAGCTGGAAAAGTTAAGCACTCTTTGCACAAATCTTAACCATAATGAAAACATCATTTATCAGTTGTATGACTTATCAGTTTTAAGGCCAACTAGTTAGTTCAAGTAAGTCATGGGAAAATCTATATTTAGCTAGTTGCCACCCAAAAAAGTAATCTATGGCAATATTCGCATTGTCACTCCTTGAAGAGCAATCAAAAGTTGCGGGCAATATATGAAGAAATAGCTGAAAGCCAGTCAACATGCCAACAATTGGCCTTGTTAGTTAGCGTTAGCTGAAGAACTTGGTCTTAACTCCAAGTGTGGAAATTGGTTGGGTGGGTGGGGGCGGGGGGAGGGGAGTACCTTACCCAATTAAAGGAGTAAAACCAATGCCAAAAACTTGCTGAGTGTGTGCACAACTGTACTTTTTGACGCGTTCAGCAACCGCCTTCACACACACACATCGAAGTGAATCCGCCCCGTCGCAATTGCAGTGGATTTTGCCCGCATTTCAGTTTTTCTCATGTTTTTGTTGTTGATTGTTAGCCAGTTTTGAAACTGCAACTTTGATGTAGCTTTTGGCATTTTGTGCTTTTGCCAACTGCTGCAAAGGCATTTTGACATTTAGCAAAGCAACAACAACAACAATAACAACAACAACAAAGGGCATAAACAATGCGCACTTTTTGATTAGGAAAAAATGCCGCCAGGTAATCGTCGCTGCGGGCGCAGCCACAAAAGCCGCTCATTCGCTTCGGTGAGCGCTGGAGTGATGGATGGATGGTTGGTTGGGTGGGGCGTGAAATGAAATAAATAAAATAAACCACAAGATGACGTCGTATCCATGACAATGGTGCGGGTGGTGGCGGACGGTGCGGGTGGTTGCTTTGTTTATTCGATAAATTTTTTTTTTGCAAGGCGACCGACCATCGACAATTTGGGCTTGAGTAAGTGGCTCAGTAACTGGTGGGCGTTTGAGCTGAGCGGGTAAGCCGGGAGTCGACTCCAAACTAGTTTTTCAGCACTTTTTATTTTTTTTTTATTTTGGCAAATGACAATGTGTGACTGGTTGTGTATGTATGTATGTGTGTGTGTGTGTGTGTTTTACATTTTATTATTGATGGCTCCACTTTAACTTGCAGTTCGGCTCTGGGCTTCATTAAGTGGTAAACTCTGTGAAACAGCCCCCAGCACCCCGCACCGCGCACTTCCCACGTCTGGTTGCTTGTCGTTGGGAACACGTTGGCAACGTTGTCACAGTTATGGATTCACCAACACCGCCAATTGTCATCGACGATTCGAACGATTCAGCAATGGACGCCTGCTTCACGGCGTTCGACAAGGATGGGTGCGTATGAAAGTGACAGCAAAACAGTAAAAATCATAACAATTAAATATAAATATTTACTAATAAAAAATATATAAATAAATATAATAGTAATATTAATTTTCTCTTGTTTAAAAATCTGAATTTCTGTTGTGCTTCATTGACAAATTACAAAGTGTTACAAAAAACCCGGCTTAATTTAAACCAAATTGAAACTTTAATTGATGTGTAAATCAGTTTATTTTCATTGTTGCAAGCAAAATTTGAATTACATATGAAAAATATTAATATCCTCGTTTTTAGAATGTGTACTTACAAATTTCAATTTAATCGCCATCTAAGAGTTGATATGTTCTAAAGATAAATTAAATCTACGATATAAATAAAGTTTATGTTAATTAAATTAAGTCATTGGCTTATAATAATAGTGCAAATTAAATTTGATTTTATTTAGTGCAGAAAGTGCCTAAAGTGTATTAATTGCTAATGATTTTCAATTATTAAAGTGTAAAACTTGTAAAAACAAATAAATAAATTGTTTAAATAAATAAACAAAATTAAGTGAATTAACTTTGACAAAAATAGCATATTAAATGCTGTGGCAAAAAAATGCATAAATTATCTCTCATAATATTATTGAAAAGTGACATTAAAAAACAGCAAAAAAAAAACACATAACCTAAATTATATTATTTATGCAATGTGCATAAAGTGAAAAAAAAAAATAAATCCGAAGAATTAAAATGTTTCATAAATTCATTTCTAATTGACATTTTGAACAGTTTTATGGTGGCATCCACTTAAGCGCAAATCAATAAATGTAATCGCATTAATTTTACCTTAATTAAACGAACACGAATCGAAAGCAGCTGCTGTGTGGGGGAGGGGGGGGAGAAGTGGCAGGGGCAGTCCCCCCTCCCAGAAACGTCTGCTATAAATAAGTGAAATTTAATCGAAACTTAAAGCATTGCTACCAAAATGCCAGTTGGCTATAATGGCCTAACAAGCCCTCGGGCCAACTACAGTAACTTTATCCACAAACATACCCTCCCCCAACCACTCCCCTGTCCTATACTAAGCCAACCCACATTTTGCAATCGTTTCCCATCCCTACACAATTCACCTGCTATAAGAGCAGCTCTCATCTGATTGGGAATTAGAAACTAACTTTATTTTTGCTGCCTTTTCTGTCATTTTCATTTTCATGCCTGATTCACCTTTGTCACCGCCAACATTTCCGCTGCCTTTGCCTCTGCTACCTGGCTGCCTGCAGAGATGACCGCTTGAATCTGGATGAGTTTGCGCTAATCTGCCGTGCTCTGTTCCGCAACGACAAGGGCCACATCTACGATGTGCCACACGAACGCCTCGAGCAAATATTCGGTGTTTTTGATACAAATGGGGATGGCTTCATCGATAGGGAGGAGTTTAAATTTTGTTGGAATCAATGGATAAAAACGGTAAGCAAAACCTGCTGCTCTTCCTTAAAATATATATATATATATATACGCGAATTAGTATGTGTGTGTGTGTGTGTTGACTGGCTTAAGCTTTAGTCCATCATCCACTATTATGAAGCGGTGTGTGCTTGCTGTGTGTGTGCGTGTGTGTGTGCGTCTCGTCACTCAGTGATTCATATCCGGGGACTCATAAAATGTGATAATAAAATATTTGTCAACGTTTTGCCAACGCAGAAGCTGCGTCATAAAACCCCAACATACACACAACCCAGACACACACACACACACACACAGTGGCACACACACACAGTCACAGTCATTCGCAGCGTTTGCAATCAAAGTGGCCCAGTCCCGGATTGTGTGTGTAATTCAATCCAGATCAGTCCTTGTTGTACGGTAAAATGTCGCTTACAGCAAATGTCACACGTCAGAGTACGTCTGGCTCTGGGCCTGTTTCCACGTGTGTGTGTGTTGCGTGTGTGTGTGTGTGTGTGCATATTGGGGATTGCTTTCATCACCGTTGCTACCCTCTACACATGCAATATGGCATATAACATGTCCCCCCGTCCCCCCTCCAACTCCATCAACTCCCATAACACATCCCTCGCTTCACTTTCGTCATCATCATCATCATCGCGCTGGCCGCACTGTCACCAAGCGTCGGCAGCGACAGCAACAGCGACAGCAACAGCGACAGCGGCGTATGCAAATGTGATAATCTGATGCTGGGACTGTCGCACACACACACACCTATACACACACACACACACGTTCTTATACACTGCCAATGCCCGCACGTAAAGTGATAAAAACGCGTGACAAATAAAATGCCAGAGCAAAGGGAAACCGAGCTGCATTCTTTTGGTTAGCTTGTCGCTTGGCCTTCGCAGTTCGCATTTGCCAGCATATTAAAATATAAAAAAAAAAAAAAAATAAATATTCGAATAATTTTATTGTAGTCTCTACATTTACTGTAAGCATATTTTTTTTTTTTTTCTTTGCTGAGCTTGTGCCTTGAACATTTTTGCGTGCCAGCGCCACAATGTTCGCCCAACAGTTGCTGTAATAAAAATGTGTACGTGATGTGCAAATTTTTGCTATTGCATGATCCTTAAATCTACTTGAAAGTTTTCGACTGCTCTCTCTGCAATTGACACAGCTCGAAGCTCAAAGCATTGTTAGAAAAGGCCACAAATCAAAACTTGACAATTTTTTTTTTATTTTTTTTTTAAGTAAAATCCTTGGCCACATACTGTTCGCATTGAGTGTACACATTTAGAGCTTAAAGTCGCATTTAAACAAAATAAAAGTTTTTGGTCGTTTGCGGCAGCAAATTTTATTCGTTAATGTCATTTTAATATAAATTACAATTTAATTTAAATTTAAAACGAATTCCTAAGTTCGAAAGAAAACAAGAAAAAGTTTCTGATAAATTATTCATTTCTTTTCATTTATTATATTTGTGGAAAAATAAGCAGAATAAATTTTTTAAAGAAAGAAATTTCAATAGAAAATAATCCTGCTCTTTCTAGTTAAAAAAAACTATTTCAAACCAAACAAATATTTCGAATATTTATTTTCTTTATAATAATCAAGAAAATCTATGGAAATCTACAAGGAAATCAAACTCAGTGAACTTATCTAAATATAATAGACATTTGCCATGATAATGATGTGCACGCTTTCGAATTTGCCTTAATTTTATAAAGAAAACTTGAAAACTTTGCAAAATTTCACTTTAATTTATGCGTAAAAGTTTTCTTTGCATGCCACTGCCACAAACTGAACTTAAAGTTCACACAATGCCAGGCCAAGTGTGTATGCTGCAAAAGGTTTGGTTTTCCTAATGGTGTCACCTCCGATTTGAGAGTGCCACCGAATATTACGTATACGCGTCGTGGGCTGCTCGTTTTTTTTGGCTGCCTGTTGAACGAGCTGTGTCCCCTCGTTGCTGTCACGCGACAAATTATTTCACAAAAATAATTTCATTTTTGATATGCCATTTAAGCGATAATAATTCTCGAACAACAAACCGGTTTCGCACCCCCGCACCCACCGCACAGACTACTCCTTCCAGCAAGTGCAACACTGAACGCCTGCCAAATTGTGTAATATTGCATAAAAATTTATTAACGTATAAAAAAATCTTCCGGCAGCTGATATCATAATAAAGGGAACACTTAAAAAATGGCAGACCCACTCCTGTCCCTTCGCCCCCCTCGCACCCTTTGCACCCACAGTTTTTTTTTGCGCTGGCTTGCCAAAAGAATAACAAGAGCAAAAAAAAAAAAAATTACTTCCCATAAAATTGACTTTTGTTTGTATTTCCGCATGAATTGCATAAATGGTAATTTTGCAGTTTAATGTTTGCGTGAAGCGCGCACAGCCAAAAAATCAAAAAAAAAAAAATTAAGGAAAACAAAACAACAACAAGGCCAAATAAAAATAAAAATAAAAAATAATAATATTAACAACAAGGCAAACGAAATTTGCATAATAAACAAATCAAATGATGGACGAACAGAGAGGAGGGTGGGGGGAGACGAACTTAGAAGACCCAAACTTGTGCCACATTCAAATTAAATAAACGCATGAATAGAACATTTAACGCCCGTAAATCATTTGCACTGTGCTCTAAATGTTTTTTCGTGGTTTTGTGGCATGCGACTATGTGTGTGTGTGTGTGTGTGGGTGTCCATTTGTTTTGGGTAAATATGAAACGATTGAAAGTGACGGAAATGAACGCAAATTTATGGAAGTAATGCGACTGGCTTTCATGTCCGTGCTTAAAACAATCAATTGAAAGGTAGACAATAAAAAGGGTAAAAGGGGGTGGGGGGGGGGGAGTTGTGGAGAGGGGGCATAATTCAATCGACATTTATTTACATTTTGATAATTTTATTGTGTGTTGGCATTGCAGTCACTTTGTGAAATTCATAATTTATGTGCTCAAATGTGCAGAAAATGCGTTTTAACCAACTGCACAAAAGGTGTGCCTAGAGTGTGCCTGTTTCTATGTATATGTGTGTGTGTGTTAGTGTGTGTGTGCAAATGTGTGCGAGTCCTGTTGTGCTTCGAAGCGTAAAATGCTGCGGTCTGCGTGGAACAGGCCACAAGAAGCAGCCAGCCAAGCAGCGCTTTTGATGAGGGACGCACTGCAGGAAAATGACCTTTTTAACTGGAAACTTAAGTGCTGGCATTGAAGGCGCCAGCTGATGACGACGGTTTGTACAATTTCAGTGGGATGGCTTTGTTTAAATATATATATATATATATATGTTTATTAATTGACAAAGAAAAGTTACAGCAAATTAATTTTTCATTCTGCTTTTTTGATGAAGCAAACTTAAAATAATAAAAAAAAATTATAGAAACTCTGTTTCAGAATATTCAATTATCAATTATATATAAAAGTTTTAAAAAAAATTAAAAATAGCAAATATGTTTACAAATATCATAAAATTGCATGTTGTTAACGGAAAACCTAAACAAAAATTGAATATCCGCATACCGAAAAGAATGTAATATAATAATAATAATAATTGTTTTTTTTTTTTTTTATTAAATTTAATGTGATTAAAATATTTATCACAATTGCATTCCCTTAATTAATGAAAAATATATTTAAATTTAAAAATGATTAAACCAAACTTATTTCATTTAATCTTTCACCAAACTCCATAAAAATGTGGCTGCAAATTTTAACTCCAAGTTGACATTTATGGTAGACCTGAATTTGTATCTTCAGATTACATTTTGTACCAATCTACATAAAAATGCGTAGCAAATTTAAATTTAAGAGACCTACATTTATATGATATTATTATAAATGTATATTCAAAAAATGAATCTTTTACCAATCGCCGTAAAAGTGCGAAGTCAAGTTGACATTCCTAATAAACCTGTTGCATTTAAGTATGTATTTGGTAGCTCATTTGCGGGACATCAACGTTTTAACGGCTCAAAACAAAAGTCCAAAAGTGGCTAAGAATCGCATAGAACATCAGCTGTTGGCAGTTTATTTTTATGTTTTTTTCTGCAGCTTGAGTTGCCATATCCTTAAACAGTTTTATAGCCATATAATACATTTATTGCCACCTGCTCTAGAGCCATCGTGTAATCGTAAATTGCCAGTCAGTTTATATGTACAATACATCCATATATATATATATATATATATATATATATATGTTTTATATGTGCACATTTGAGGAACCGTAATATATCATAGAAGGCGCGTCATCATATAGTTCATTGAACCCCCAACTCCAACAAAGAGACTTAAAAATCTTCAACAGCTTTAAGTGTCTTACAATGTCTACCGTTAATCTTGGGCACACTTACTTATACCCAAACACACACACACACACACACACATGGGGGTGGTTTGTGTGGTGTGTCGTACTCCAGCATCGTTTATAATGTCTTCATTTATGGCACAATGTGGCACTGTGTGTGTTTTTTTTTTTTTTGCTCAGTTACGCACCGACACCGAAATACATGGCCACAGGTTCTGGGGGAGCGGAGTAGGGGGTGTTTCACCGCCGCACAGTTAGTGCCAAAAGTCGCCCTACGACTTGTCTGCTCATCGAGCGGAAAATAATATCTTGCTATAAATTTTGCTACGTTTTTGTGTCGCGTGTCCAGAACGCTTAATTTTTTTTTTTTTTTTTGCTTTTACTCTGGTTTTTTTGGGATTCCCAATCCTAAATGTCAGCGTTCACCGTTCGCGTCCTCAACTGATGAAAGTTTAACGACCAAAGTTGACACGCTGCGGCGATTATTTAGAAAGTTAATGACTTATAACATACAAAAAAGCAGAGAGAGAGAGAGAGAGAGAGAGAGTGAGTGAGAGAGAAAGAGTGTATGGAAAAGAAATTGATTTAGAGGCGCTAGAGTGAGAAAATTGTTTGGCAACAGAGCAGTTTTTGTTTAATTGGATTGGTCAGTTGTCTGACATGAAAAATGTTTTTCCAATAGAAAAAAACCTATCCAGCATCCAGCATCCAGCTTCATCTAATCAAAGAATCGAAGAATGGTTGAATGGGATTTGGAAAGTGGTACTCTAATGATAAAAACATGTTAAATACCAACTCTCAATATATTTGTGGCTCTTTAATAAATGGCAGATATTATACAAATGAAGTTAAAATAGAAAAAACGAAATTTTGTAAACTGCATAAGGATGATATAAATTTATACAAAAATAATCATTAGAAATAAATTGAAATTGAAATTAGAAATAAATGAAATTCACATTTAATTATGTGCAGTAAGTGTTTGACTAGGTTTGCCCAAAGATATATCAGAAATAATACAAATTTAATACAAATATGTCAATAATAAAATAATAATAAAAATAACAGATAATTTTTATTTTACATTAAACAAAATAAATTAAATACTTATATTGTCAGCAATTAATATATATTTTTTTTATACTTTGAGAATAAGTTTAACAATTAGCTCAGATTTGAATGGCTTGCAAATATAGTTAGCAAGAACAATTTGTACAAATATTAATTTAATTTTTGAAAGAAAACTTAAGATCTGAAACACAATAAAATGTTCATAAGTAACTTTAATATTTGTTCTTATATATGTTCTATAGTTGTGATAGCTAAGATGACGCATCAATAGCCAGAAAATATGATTGGTCTGTTGCTGATTATCGGAATGATTTGTACAAAAGTTTTCGTTTAAGCCGCTTATTGGCGCATGAGCTTGTTGGCTTGTTGGCTTGTTGGCTCGTTGGCTTGTTGGCTTGATGGCTTGTTGGCTCGTTGACTTGGCTAGTTCATGGCAGTGATATGTCAGAGTCTTGCCACATACTTATTTATGTAGAAACGTACATAATGCCAGCTGGAGTAAAGTTTGGAATGCGCAAAGCTTATTTATAGTTAGTTCTCTTCGCTAGACGCTCTCGTCAGGGAGTTGGCCAACAATTTCTGGTCCCAGTCAGCCGCATAAATTGTATAATGTAATTTTCTGCGCGTCCGCAAACCCACAAACTGTCAGCGACAATGTTTCGCTTGTGTGTGTTGGCCTGGCCCTGTGTGAGCAGTATGCCAAAAAAGGATATATAATCGCATATAACTGTATGTGGTAAATGTTGGAGCGTTGGAGTTGAGGGGGGTTTGGCGGCGAAGGAGAGATGTATCTGGCAAAATGGCAGGCACAGAACCGCCAACTTATGCAACAATTTCAAAACGGAAATTGCTTTAGCACCTGCCTCACACATAGGTTCGACTGTCTGAGAGAACATCAGTGTGTGTGTGTGTGTGTGTGTTGGTGGGTGTGCCTGGGCACGTTTCCCTCTTGGCACATACTTCAATATCCCGTTGAATTTCATTCGATTCGTGTATCTTCAGCTCGGTTTTGGCTGTTTTGGTCCCAGGTCTCCTTGTCGACGTCACCATTTGCCGTACTCATTCGTTTAGCTTGCCAACTTTTTTGGCACTCACATACACATACACACACACACACACACACACAAACACACACACAAACACACACACAAACACACACACACTCATCCACTCGGCGCACACTTTGACAGTTTGTCTGCGACTCACAGAATCGATGCGCAGTAAAAAAAAGTTTGACTTCAAATTCAGTTCAATGCGATATTTATTTTCAATAATTGTTGCTATTAAATTAAATTTTAAACAAACATAATTTACTTTTAATAGCGCAATAAGTATATTTATTTAAAAAACAGTATTTTTTAAATGTTTATTCTTTTTAAATCAAAAAAATTGTTAATTCGTATTTAGCTTAAATTATAAACTAATCAACAACCAAATCAAATAACTAAATTATTTGTACTATAGTTTTTATATTATAACATTTAGTTACATTAACTTAAAATTTTTTACTGTGTGCAGGATAAGCAGCAATGGCATCTCCAAATTTTGAAATTTATTCAGCACTGAAATTGACTCGAAATTCTGTAGAAGCAGCAGCAGCAGCCAAATGACTGTAACTTTTTACTGTTCACACATGCAAGTGATAGATATATATAGAGAGAGAGAGAGAGAGAGTCAGAGAGAGAGAGAGAAAGAGAGAGAGAGAGAGAGAGATAGAGAAGAGAAGGCAGAAGAAACCTTTGGTAGGTGTACCAAAGTTATTTCTATAACTTGTTCCCTTTTGTTGGCTCTGACAGAATCGGGCTGATGTGTAATTTGAATTTAAGATTTGCTGTGGTTACCAAAAGGTGCCTTGTCTTGTCTTGCCACCCCCCATACCCCCGCAGACCACAAGCCATTGCCCTGATATGGGTGTCTGTGGGTTTCATCCTCGACGCTCAATAATTAATTTAACCGTAACATATTTACCAGCTAAATGAATGAACAGAAACCTTGTCCCGTTTTCTCCTGTTGCACGAGCAGACTTTAAGTTGCAGCACTTCTCGTAAATTGCCAGGCACTTTAATCAAACATTCATAGTTTTCAATTTTAACTTTAAATTAAGCTGTGGCGACAGTGGGTCGCCCAAGTATGGAATGGGTGGCTGGCCATAACAATAAGTGCGCTGGGCCAAGGGTCAGTTGTTTGCATTAGCCAACAGTAAGGAGCAAGAATCTGGTGCTGGATAAGGTGAGTGTTAATTTGCCAAACTTACTTAGGCAAGGAAAAGGCTCCGCTCAGCTCAGCTCAGCTCATCAGGCACATCAATGGCAGTGGCAGCTGCGTCAAATGGTTCATAATTGGATGTTGCTGCTGTGATTTCTTGTGGCCAGCATTTTCAGGGGTTGGGCCGAATTTTAAGTGCAAATTGTGGCCTAAAGTGAAAGGCACAGCTATTTGTAGTCTTGCCACAGTGTTGAGAAACTAAACGATGAAAGTTTAATTGATGAAACTTAGGAAATGAAGGAGTAGTTTTATAATTAAAATATTAAATTTAATAATTTGTATAGATTTTGGTAGATTAATTATGTTACACAAAAGTAGTTAAAAAAAATTATAAAAATTATGCAAATGCATAAATCTTATTAAAAATATATTTAAATTCAAATAGTGCATTATCGTAATCAGCATATTCTTTAATAATTTCCAAGCTTCTATAAAATGTGGATAATGAAAGAAAAATAGTATATCAGAGAAATAAAATATATCATTTAATGATTTCTATCGATTTGCGTAGATCAATTATGTTACACAAAAATTGTAAAAATTATGCAGATGATAAAAATGAAATAAATCTTATTAAAAATACATTTACATTCAGATAGCGCATTATCTCAATTAGCATATTCTTTTTTAAGTAGAATACGTTCCAAACTTTTATTAAATGTGGATAATGAAAAAAGAGTATATTAAAGAAATAATATATAAAATTTAATAATTTATATCGTTTTGCGCAGATTAAAAGTACGTTTAAAATTTTTTATAAAAATTATGCAGATGATAAAAGTAAAATAAATTGTATAAAAAATACAAATAAATTTCTTAATCAGCATTCTTTATTATGCAGAACACATTATAAATTTCTCAAAAAAAAAAACTGTGAATAATTAAATAAAAAGTATTTAAAAAGCACTTTGTGAATTATTAAAAATTTAAATAATGTTTATTTTTATTTAAGTCGAATCAATCAATTATTAGTAATCAATTATAGCAATTTAGCAAAGACGTAAATAATCTTGTTAGCAGTCTTAACTTACATACTAACTGCATTGGAGCTTAACTTTGGAACAGTTATGGGCTGTTAAGCCATTTGGAGCATACCTAATCCCATGTGTGATAAATGTTGGGAGCCATAGCCACTGACACACACACTAACACACACACATGCAGACAAAGTGCTGCAAACTCGCAAATTGATACATTAACTACCTCTATCCGGCCATTATCTCTAAGTATGCTAACCCAAAACTATGCTCAAAATGCGTCCTATGCTCAAAATGCAAATGTAAATCACTTCCGCAACTATGCGGCGCCGTTGCACCTCCGATGCGCCCCAGCATTACGTTGGTTGCAGAGGCACTAATGCTTACCACTGCCACTGCCAACGTGCGATAAATCATCAACTGCTTAAGCGTTGTCTGCCCCATAACAGCAGCAACAACTAACCTTTCACTACACCCTGTACACCCGCCACTCCCCAAAAGTGCCACGCAAGCAGCCAACAGTTATATTTGCTTGCCACCTGCTTCTGCCGCTGCCACTGCCACTGCTGCTGCTGCTGCTGCTTACTCACGTTGGCCGCTTTAAAGCATTTAGCTGGGTGACATATTTTAAACGCCCTGCCAACAGTTGCAACAGCAACACAAATCAAAGCTGGCAACAACAAGCGACAAACAACTGATTTCTAGAGATGGTAAATTGTTATCCGGTTAACAGTTATTAAAAATGCATATTTTATATCAAATTAAATTTTAAACTATTCTAGTGATGCAAATACTTAAATTTAATCAAAAAGTTGATTAATAATGTTAATTATGCATAATTAGGTAATTTAATATATGCATAACTTATAATTATCTCTTTTTTATATTACTCTGAATAATACAGATTTTTTTTTAAAATTATTTACATATCTAAAATTATAAATTTTTTGAGCTTTATATTCAATTCAAATATTTAGCTGAGGCGTGTCAAATACAAATAGCATTTTAATATAATTAAATATTAAATAGTAACATAATAATATTATTTATATTATTATTATTAATAATTATAATATTTTTTATTATTTCTAAACGTAAAGTTGAGCTGAATTTGCATGCCACGTGCCACCATCTCTAACAGACAGCTGCTTGCAACGTGCTTGCTGCTCCTGCTGCTGTTTCTATTTCTGTTCCAGATCCAGACAAATGTGTCTGTGTGTGTGCGTGTGTGTGTGTGTGTGTCTGCTACGTCTGTGTTTGCGCATAGATCATAATCATTCATAATCAGCGTGCACATAAATAACAAATTAAAAGCGCTTCACTAATTTTAAATATGCTCGAACATAATCAGCTTAGACGACGAACGCTGTCAAGTTTGCTGTTTATGTTGTTGTTGCTGTTGTTGTTGTTGTTGTTATTGTAGCTGCTGTTGCTGCTCATGATGATGACGGTACTCCATACAGCACTGCCAGTCAAGATAGCAAATGGCGAATCCTAACGAGCTCTTTGCTCCCATGTGTGCGGAGGGCTCATTTTTTTTTCGAGTGGTTTTTTTGACTAGCTTTTACTTCATTTAAAACGCATTTATAATGGGCGGCGACAAAAAATAAAAATGAATAAAATGAAGAAACTCATCAGTACACACAAGCACACACATACACACACACACACACATACACACACACACACACGCATCAATGCACATGTATACAAATTTTCTTTGTAGATTTTCATGTTTGTGCTTATGTTCCTTGGCCCGACGTCTTTTGTGGCGTCTGCTTCACTTACTTTGTCCATACAATTTTTCTTAAAATTGTTCGTGGCTGCTCATGTTACCATCTTAATGCCCTCCCTCGCAAAGAGGGTATTATAAATTTGCTATGCAATTTATTACAATAACGGAAAAAATTACTTTAATAAACTTTAAGAAATATTTGTGTATGAATCAAATATTTTATATATTTAATGCACTCTAATTAAGTTGGTTGCATTTGTTGAATATATAAATTGATCAAATTAAAAAGCATTTAAAATTAAATGATTATAAAAGAGCTTTTTACTCTTGGTGTAGTTTTTTCATATTTATTTAATTAAATGCATTTTTATCCTATTATTATAAAATTATAAATTTGCTAGGCAATTTATGACAAAAAAAAATTACTTTAATAAACTTCAAGAAATGTTTGTGTATAAACGAAATATTTGATGTTTAATGCACTCCGATGAAATAGCATTCATTTGTTGAATATAAAGTTATCAAATAACAAATATTTCCAATTAATTATGTCATTTCAAATTAAGTTATTATTAAAAACCTTTTTAACATTGGTCTACTTTTTCTCATATTTATTTCATAAAATTCATATTGCTCTTATTATTGGATTATTGTAAATTTGCGATGCAATTTATTACAACAAAAAAATGACTTTAATAAACTTTAAGAAATGTTTGTGAATGAATGAAATATTTTATGTTTATATAATGCATTTTTTTAAAATGGAAATTTATAAAATTAAAAATATTTGCAATTAATGTTGTCATTTAAAATTAAATGATTATCACACTGGTTTTTTTTTCTCATAAAATTTATAATTTAATATTTACATAATATGTATTTCCACATCTGTAGAGCATTTATAGTTCTTAGTTGCCCAGCTTAGGCGATACTTTCATGAATTTTGTTTGCTCTTTCTAATTCTATATATATTATTATCTCGCTCTAACGTGTTCACTTTCTCTCTCTCTCTCTCTTTTACTATCTCTTTCTCACTTGCTTTGGCAGATTGTGCGACCGGTGAACGCGTTTCTCATTGTTGATGTACAAAATGATTTTATAAGTGGTTCCCTGGATATAAGTAATTGCAGTGCACAGCAGCAAGGACATGAGGTGAGCCCAAGAGTCGCTGACGAGGAATAAAAAAAAAAAAAAAAGATAAGGAGAAGAGAAGTGGAGCTGGCAGCTGCGACCTGTGAGTTGTGGCCACAGACGGGGCAGCTTAGCCTTGCTCTGTGTGAGAGGCAATGGGAGGCGTGAGCCCTGGGTGGGTGGAGCTGGGGCTGGGGCTGGGGACGCGCGATGGCAGGTATGCGGCGACGGAAAGACATAAAACGTAACAAGAAATGAAAATGGAGGCAGCGAAGCGAAGCGCGGATGCGGATGAGCCAAAGTCATTGCCGCCAACAAGAACGACGACGAGGACGAAGATGAAGATGAAGATGAGGCTTGCGCCGGCATTGCTCTGCATGTCAGCTCAGCTCAGCCAAGCTCAGCTCACCTCTGCTCGACCCTCCTCTGTAGCTGTAGCTGTGCCTGTTATACTGTGTGGATCTGTGTGCGTGTGCATAGTCGGAAGCGGATATGCTTTACTTAAGTCACATCCGCGCTGCGACATACGCCGGATGTCATCGTCAGCGGCAGTCGCTCGCAGGGCCAACTAGCGAGGCATCGGCAACGGCAACGGCATCGGGAACGGCATCGCCATCGACATCAGTTCTTCATGGCATTGCCATCTGCTTCAATTTGCCTCTGGGTATCTGGTTCCTGCCCCTATTCCCCATCCACCCTGTCCCATCTCCTGTTTACAGCCAGTCCAAAGTGCTCCGCTATCTGTGGTGCACTTGTTGGCCGGCACTTCACTTGCTTCATTCGAACATGAAAATTTGTCAAAATTAATAACACACACTTCCGACGTCGGTTTATGGACTCAAATCTCAGTCGTTACACCATCCGATATCCTCTCTTCCCTCATTCCACATTCCACATTCGCCTGGCCTTTTCCCCACTTCGTTATCTTTGGGGTAATTGCCCGACTTTCACTCTCTTTTTGCAGATACTTGAGCCAATTAACAAACTGCTGGATACGGTTGACTTTGATGCGGTTTTCTATTCCCTCGACTGGCATCCCAGCGACCATGTCTCGTTCATTGACAATGTCAAAATGCGTGCCATGGATGAGTCATCTGCGGTGAGTGCCGACGCAGAGTGATTTAAAATACCGACTTGATAGCTCCAATAAATGATTATATTAAATCAATTTGCACACAGTTGGATTCGGATTCGGCCAAGGTATTCGATACGGTGATCTTTGCTGGGCCGCCGCCGATGAAGCAGCGCTTGTGGCCACGCCACTGCGTCCAAGATTCGTGGGGTGCCGAGCTGCACAAGGATCTGAAAGTGGTGGACCATGGCATTAAGGTGTATAAGGGCACCAATCCCGAGGTGGATTCATATTCGGTGTTCTGGGATAACAAGAAGCTGTCGGATACCACGCTGAATGCACAGCTCAAGATGAAGGGCGCCACGGATATCTATGTGTGTGGATTGGCCTATGATGTGTGTGTGGGCGCAACAGCTGTGGATGCTCTATCCGCTGGATATCGCACCATCTTGATAGATGACTGCTGCCGCGGCACCGATTTCCACGACATTGAGCACACCAAGGAGAAGGTGGTGACTAGCGACGGTGTCATTGTGCACACCAATGAGGTGGGTTAACATCTTTGCTTCGACTCCGATAAATACTTGATAAATACTTGATAAATACTTGAAAACAGGTTAAGGCTATGGCTGAGGGACGCGACCGTCGCCCCGAACTGGGCTACAAGTTGGCCATGGAGCTTAAGAGTCCCGATTCGGTGTTATCGCAACGCAATGGCTTCCGGCCAAGTTACTAAAAATTGATGACGTCATCACACTACTAACAATACAAAAAGAGTGCACTCAAGCTAAGCAAAACACCTGAGTTTAATATACTTAGTTAAATAATAGTAAAAAAAAAGTGCCTTTTCTTAAAGTAGTTGAAATGGCTTTTGCTAAAGATTTAAATATTTATCGAAAATTTGTGAGTGCTTAGCGGATTTTTGATCTACTCAATATCAATCGAATATCGAAAGTTGACTAACATTTTTTTGTCAATTAATAGTGTACTTAAATGATACGGAAAACTCTTAATTCTCGCACCTCAATGACAAATGTTGTATGCGGCACTTGTTGCACGAATAATACACAAAAAAAAAAAAGGAAACGTTTCCCAGTTAATATTATGTAGTAAAATATGGTTTATTATCTTAAGTCACAAAGACATGAAATGAGCTTCAATTGTAAAAGTACTTAAAAAAAATGCTGTTGAAAATAAATAAAGCAATTATTAAATGAATTCATTTTACATTTTTTTGAATGATTAGCCAATCTTCAAGTTATTTTTTTAATATCTATTTTGTAAACTAACTGCAGGTAAGTTATAACGTTGACAATGATTGGTTTTGAAAACAAATTTAAATTCGTTAGTTGTGCAAATACCTTTGTCAATTGTCTGGGGTTTTATGTGATAAATGTCGAATGCATCTTTCCACAATCCATTTTGCATTCATCTCAAATTGGGGATGACATATATCGTTGCATCTCGCCAATTTCTATGGAAGCAAAACCTTCAAAACAAACTAAATAAATGTCTTGCCAAACGAAACGATACACACACAGACGTACAAATACTTTGTGCACAGACTGTTAAACGATTTTTTAGCGACTCGGTTTCGATGCTGCTGGTCAGCAGCAGAATTTCAAACAACAAAGCGGACAACAAAACAAGAGAAACAATTCATGAAACGTTTAAAGAAACTTTCAACTTTCCGTTTTATGTATACACACACAAACACACTCACACACACAAACACATATACATATACATATATATCCATATATTTATGTGTGCAAGTTGTCTGTTAGTGCCACAGTTTTGTACTCAATTTTTGTTTGTTTTTTTTTTTTTTTTTGTGAACAGAGCTTCTTTTGCCAAAGCGACTACAAACAAACTTTAAATTTATTAACAGCCGGAGAAAGTCTGCTGACCAACGGGACAAATTGTTTGTGTGGGTGCAGACTGTCTGCATCGGAATTGTGGCAAGTGTAAACTGTAAACTGTAAAACTGCTGTTTTTCACATTTCAACATATTTTCTATATTTTTTTTTCCGCAAACATGCATATTTGTTCGAGTTAAAAAACAATGTTTTTTTTTTGTCTGTTGCTTTAAAGTCAAGCTATCAATTGCTAATTTGTTTTGCTACATACACAAAAAATCAGACAACAGGCAGTTGAAAAAGTGACTGACACAGCCCAAAAATCATTGAAATAAATTTTAAAATTTACATGCCACAACTATAACCCAGAATTATTTTTTTTTTGTAATGTTTCATTTTGATGTTTATTAAAAGCTATTTTAAACAATTTGTTTTGTTGACTGCATTAATTTTATTTTAATTATTGTCACAGATTTAAAATTAAAACTGATTTTTACATTTTGTGTGCAATTCAAAAGTCATCTATCTTAATCGAAACTGAACATATTAAAAACTATTTTAAACAATTTTTTTTATTGACTGCATTAATTTTATTTTAAATATTGACAAATACATTTTCAACTGCTATTTAACTTGCAACTTGGACAAGTTTCTATCATTGTCGATATATGGAAATTGTGTGTGTTGCAAGTGTGCAGCTTTAAACCCACTGTATTCAATGCTTGCCACCTGGTTGCACTGTTATGGTAAGCACTGTTAGCATGTCCAGAAAAACAAAACAAACAACAACAAAAAAAATGGCTAGGCTTGGACTAGTCCTGGTTGCGGTTGCAGTGGCTTTTGCTTCTCGAAGCTGGTTCCAAAATCGTTTACCTTTTGAGGCGTAGACAATGAACTTTTCACCATGGATCCGGTTGGGAAAGCGGATGCGGACATGGACATGGACATGGACATAGTGCAGCCAAATGCTAAATGCGTTTGCCCAGAGATTTGCGCCGACTTTGTTGTCCTGTCAGTGAAGTGGACTAGGGATGAAAAAGGAGGCGCAGGAGTTGTGGTCAGGCACTAAGTAGAATGTTCGTCAGAGCTGTCAGTGGCAGATGTAGCAAAAACAAAAAAAAAAAAATAAATAGTAGAAAAAAACGAGAGAAGAAAGCGAAAAAAAAAAAACGCTGATGAAAATTGCTTGCAAGTGGTTTCTGTTACAGCCCGCCAGCCCATGTAATGCTCGCTCGTTTTGCTTGTAAAACTTTTGGATTATTGTCAGCCCCACACACACACACAGACACACACAGACACACACTTACGCATAGACTTACATATACATACATGGGCTGGCCATGTGCCAGCAGGGAAAACTTTGCTCCGGACATTTGGACATCAGGACAAAGTCGCGCTTGCTCCGGCTCTTAACAGCAAATTTTCGCATATTTTTTCTCGGCTGCTGCGTAGGCGTCGCCACGTTGTCTTTGGCCGGCAAACTGAATTCAACGTACTGCAGTTGGAGTTGTGCGCACACACACACACACACACACACACACACACACACACACGACAAGCTACACAAACAATGTGTCTGTGTGTGTGTGTGTGTATTGGTTGTGGTAACAGCTGCTGCTGCTGCTGCCGCTGCTTGCCCATCGGCTGGTTGACTTGCAGATTGTAAACGGGCGCTAAGCTCCATTGTTTGAGGCATGTTACTGCCGGAGACATGGGGGCAGTGGCATATACTGGGCTTGTCAGTTTGCACCTTTGCCTCTGGCTGGAATTACAAGCCGATAACCTTACAGCGAGTTTGCACTGTAAATACCATAACAATTAGGTGTTGATACTGCAGGGATACCCAGCATACCAAGGCATGCCAAGGACATGGCTAAGATGTGCAGGACATGTATCAAAGTTTTTGACTAAAACAAGTTCTCAATAAAGTAACTATTTGGCTTAAAAATTAAACACAAATAAAATTATTCTTATACTTAAATATTATATTAAATATTATATACATATTAAATTAAACTCAAACTAAATTAATTTTATATTTAATTATTAATAAAGAATTTGGTTATTGTAATTTTAAAAAGGCAAATGAAAATTAAAATTGACTTGCTATTTATGTTGAAATGTAACATATTTAATATATATATTAACAAATGCAACAATTACAATTTCTTTAGTGCAATTTTGAATTATTAAGTTGGTGGATTAATTTTCAACAGACAACTACTTAAAATAAGTTACAACTTTTGTTTGGTATTGTTTTGCTGCGCTGTCAGATGACAAATTTATTTATTTACTTGAGCAAATTATTGTTGACTTTGTAACTGCAGCTGTGGATGGCACTTTTGGCGGCAGCAACAACAACAACAGTTGCAACCACAGCAAAATAAATAAATAACAAAATTTACAGTGAAGCGGGGAGGCGCAACGAGGCGCATGCAATTAGTTTTACGTGCGGCAAGCTTATTGAAATTATAAATTTGTAAATTAGCAGCTTGGGAAATGTGTCAACGCAATTTGCGATGTGAAAATTTCACGTCGCTTATTAGATCGCTGTCAGGGGCCAAAAAACTTTTTAATTATGTACATAAAAAATTGTTGAAATATAATTCAATTATTAGCAGGTAACAAAATCCGCTAACATGTCTTTAACGCGCTTAACTTAACTTAACTGACTTGGCAACAAATCTGCACTAGTATTTATGCAAAAAGTTGCAAGCGGCGTATGCGTAATATTTATTTAGCTTCTTTTAGACTTGGTGTGTTGCGGCTGCTGCGGAAATGCAGCTAAAAGTTTTTTATGCCCTTTTAACTTTCTTTCTGTCTAAAACTCTAAAACTCTGTTATTCTTTCTATTTCTCTGTCTCTTTCTCTATTTCTCTCTATTTCTCTCTCTATCTATATATTTATCTCTCTTCAGCACTGCGTTAATTTTAATGCAGTCACAATTGAGTTTGTTCTGGCTGCACATTAGATATGAAGTTTCTGGCTTGTGGTAGACCCCACTTCCCCTGCCTTCTCCACTTGGGGAGCTTGTGCAGCAAGTGATTATGAGGTTTCCATATCTCATATGTCTGTCATCCAACTGCTCGTTGATGTGTATTTTGTGTGTGTGTGTGTTGTGTGTGTGTGTGTGGTAATAAAATGCTTTAGTGATTTACAAAGTTTTGTCATTAAGCACACTTGCCGCTTATCCAATCGTTCACATGACCCCAAAAACTGTTCACTTTAAGTATTTGCCTTGACAATAGTTTTGAATATTTCACAAACATTCAGTTTTCTACTGTTCTCGTCTGAGTGTTCAAATTTCTCGACAGTTTTGGTGAAAATGTTTTGCAAACATTTATGAAAAATGCTTATGCATTTTATATATATATTTAATTTATCTTTGTGGTTGCATGCAACATTGCAACTGAAGCTCGTCATGAATTGTGGTTGTCGTAAAGAGTCAAAATTCCAAATGACTAGTGAAATGAAAGTTTGTGTAATGTTTAAGCTATTAAATTGCATTTTTCGAGCTTTAGAAAAATACCAATTTCTTTGCACTTCTCAGATTTAAATTTATAAATATTTAACATAAAATTCTATATATATATAAAGAAAATGGCAATGTTCGTGTGGAAAAATAATGATGTCAATTAAGATTTAAAAAGCGAAAATAAATGTTTGTCATATGAAAACATAACAATACAAAAAACTCCAATAATTATGTCTTATCGCAGTGCTTGAATAATGAACGTAATTCAGTTGCCCAAAAAAAAAAAAAATTCCGAGCTTTAAGAAAAAACTTTACTTGGCTTAATGAAGCAATCAAATATGCTGGAGACACAGCTGTGTCCATTCCTCCTTCACCCTCTACTCACCATGATATCGTTATCCAATGGCACTTTGTGTTGCCATCTACAAGAACTCCTCAAACTCCTCCAACTTCTCCGACTCCTCCTCCTTCCCAATTCCCATTCCCATCATAAGCCATAAAATATCGTTGAGAGTGCGTGTTTTCTATCGTGTAAAATAAGTTTGGGGGACCGCTCAAAAATGGCCCCATAAATAGGCAACAAATCGCACCCGCGGGCCACATGCGTCGTATACGTGATATTTTTTAATTACATTGCAAAATGCTCTTTGTGTGCGCTTAAAAAATGTCGCTTTAATTGCCCCCTCAGCCACGCCCAGTCGATTTCAAAGACAAAACTAACACGTAGACAATTTAAATGAAATTGTGAAATGAAAATGGGTATTTAATTAATGCCACAGCTTCGACCGAAAGCCAAAAAAGCAAATACTTACCAAAAATTCAAAACTGAACCGCTGCGCAAAACCAGCTACCAAAAATATTAGAAATTTCCAAATGAAAATGGCAAATATTTTATAGTTGCAGCAAAAGTTTGCGCCATGTATGGGCAGGGGGGGAGAGGGTGCTTAGCCAGTGTGTGTGTGTATGCGAGGGGGTGGGGGTTGGGTGGCGACGTTTAGAGCTCTTAAGTATCGCTGTGGAATCATTTCTTGCTGTTGTTCGCAATCAAAAACAAATATGGTAAGCCGGCATATGGCAAGTGGCAAGTGGCAAGTGGCAAGTTGGAAGTTGGTTAGGGTGAAAGATCGGAGTCAACACTATTCAATTTAATGTGAAGTGAAATTTTGTGGTATTTAAGCGCAAATGGAATGAAATTAGCGTCGCTGTGTGGCAGCTGTGTGGAGAATCAGATAGAACGAGAGACAAATGAAAAGGCATTTAAAATGTCAACATGACCGCAAAACATCGTGTGCAAAATGGTCGAAAAAGGTGTACAACGTATGTGTGTGTGTGTGTGTGTGTTTGTGAGTTACAAGTTATGTGTGTGTGTGTGTGTGTGTTTGCCAGTACAGAGGCGACTTTTGCGGTTGCACAGGCCAAGCGGGTCGAGTGAGTGCTAGAGAGAGAGAGGGAGAGAGGGAGAGGAAGTGGTTGAGGTTATGGGCCAGGGTTGAAGCTTAAATGCTTGACCACGAAAAGGCCATTAGAAAATGGCCAATGTGTGTGTCTGAGTGTGTGTATGACTCTGACTGTGACTGTATATGTGTGTGTGTGTGTGTAGTCTTCCACGTTAAGTCGCAAAGGCAGCCACTGCGACAGTTGAAATTAAGCAAAACAAATCCAAAAAAAAAAAAAAACTCAGAAACAAAAAAAAATTATTCAACGCAACCGCAAAACGTTTGCCAAACACGTGTAAACTTTTTTAAAGTTTTTGGCCAAAAGTAAGTGAAAATGTGTGCGAACCTGTCACAGAGCTGAGCAACTTCTCAGACACAGTAATTATCATTTAGCCAAGCAAATTTATTGCTGACTCATCAATTTGAACAGAGACTGGTTTTAAATTACTTTTGCAAAAACAAATCAAGTTAAATGTAAATAATGTCAATTGTTTTATTGTTTTGTTTTTCTTTTGAATATATTAATTTAAGCAGTAGAAATGGAAAGCTCTGTGGACAAATGACAAAATAAATCTAAGCAATATTTTGACAATTGTTTTTCTGTCGATACCATCAATTTGATGACATTAGTTGGCTTAAATAAATACATTTAGTATTTTTTTTTAACAAAAACTATCGTTTCATAAATAATGACTGTCATTATTAGGCAGATAAGACTGTAATTAAAATTAGTTCTCATTGTTTTGACTATGAATTTCAAATGAATTTTCAGATGTGATATTTCATGCTAAAAAAAAATCAAGCATCTCTGTGCAACACTAGCTGCACACACAAAAACTTGTGTGTGTGTGTCTGTGTGTGTGTTTGTGTAATCTTTGTCGCAGTGCCGTGAAATTTACAATAGCCGTTGACTGACTTTGGTATTTTGGCTTTTTGCGTTGCGTGTTAAAAGTTGGCCGCACACCTAAAAACAAACAAAACATTCGAGTTTCATGGCTGCGGTCAGGAGGAGCAAACAATATGGCCAACAATGTGCGGCAATTAAATGTCAAACAGGCGCTTTTGATGGACGCTTAAAATCAGTGCAACTGTCAGCTGTTGCAGCAACTCCAGCACACAAAGCTCACAAGCAGCTAACGGTCACGAGCACACACACACATATACACAGGCTGTTACACACACACACACACACACACACGCTGTTACACACACACACAAACCTGCTGTTACACACACTTAGGTGTACATGCACAGATGTCACCTGGCATTTAAAATGTACACCCATAAACAAAAGTGCAAACAAAGCCATAAACAAGCAGCGCGAACCCAACGCATCTCTTCACCTCACCTCAGCTCACCTCCACTCACCTCTACTCACCTCATCTCCCCTCCACTCCCCTGCCCTACACCGCTAGCCCATCCCTTTGCGCAACCCTTGCCTTGTGCAGGACACGCTAATGTTGACGCTGTCGTTTGTTAGTTTTGCCTGCTGCTGCTGCTGCTGCTGCAGCCAAACACAAAACGGTAACAACAACAACAATAACAACAACAACAACAACAACAAACAACAACAAGGTCTACCATTCAATGGGGTTGACGCTTCATTCCGGTCGCCGGACGCCTCAGTTTGTTAGCTTTGCTTTGTGTCGTGGCTTCTATGGGTTAGTCAGTCGCCGTTCTGCGCCTCCCGTTGCCTGTCAGCGTTTTTCTGCGCTTTGTTTTTAATACATGTACGTGGCGCATCATTTATTATTTTTAGCCACAGCAGCAACAACAACAGCAGCAGCATCAGCAGCAGCATCAGCAGCAGTAGCAATTTGACGCATACGCAGCTCACACACATGATTACACTGAGAATAACCAAATAAAATTCAGCAGAAATTTATTTTAAAAAAAAAAACTTTAAATTTAACTGTTTAAAAATAGTTTGCACAATTTAAAATCTACTTAGAGAATTAATAAGTTTTTGGCTGAAAATAGCTCTAAAATTTGGCGCAGTAACAACCAAATAAAATTAAGCGGAAATTTATAAAAACACAACGTTAAATTTGAACAATATTAAAAATTGTTTTCACGACTTAAAATCTACTTAGAGAATAAAAAGGGTTTTTTGCCGAAAAATATCACTTGAATTTGGCGCATCATCAACCAAATAAAATTGGGTAGAAATTAAAAACAAAAACTTAAAATTTGACTGATTAAAAATGATTTGCACGACTTAAAATCTACTTTGAAAAGTAATAAGTTTTTGGCTGCAAAATAGCTCCTGAATTTGGCGCATCAACAACCAAATAAAATTGGGCAGAAATTTATAAAAAAGACAACATTAAATTTTAACAGAGCTACAAAATGTTAAGATCTACTTTAAGAATTAATAAGTTTTTGATTAAAAAATAGCTCTTGCATTTTGCTCAGTGTACGGCTTGGTCCCTTGCTTCATGTCACGCACACATTAGTAGGTAAGCACGCATCGGCTACACACACGTTCCATAAACATTTGGACATGTGTTATGTGTGTGTGTTGGTGTGTGTGTGTGAATGTGTGTGTGAATGTGTGTGCGTGTGGGTTTGGGAGGCGTGGCGACGCGTGTGTGCCTCGGATTAGGAACTAAATTAAATTTTTACATCAGCATTTGCGCATCATTAGTGGCAAGGGGCCGAGGCGCCACAATGCCAAGTGTTGCTCCAATGTTGAGAGGCCACTCGACTGGTCGCCTCTGGGACACACAGAGAGCAGCCGATAAGCAGCCCGTCCAGATAAATGCGTTGAGTGTTATGGTGGGAAATAGCAGGCAAGTAATAGCAGTAAATTTTATCCCAGCCAAGACGAGACGAGACGAGCCGAGGTGTTGCCCCTGCCCCACAATTGGATATATACACATATATTTAGTATGTACAATAAATTTACTCAAAGAACGAGAAAAACCAACAAATAAAAATAAAATAATTGAAGAGCTGCTCAAGTCACTGTATAATTAAACAGTGGAAGCAGGAGAAGGTGAAAGGGGGAAGTTTATTCATTACAAATTTAGTTAGTTAAAGTGTGCATTTGATATTAAATGGAAAAGTTAAAGCAAGAAAAGTTAAATTTTCCTCATGTAATACAAAATGCACAAAGTATACCGTGTTGCAATTAAGCAAACTTAGCCAACTGTCGCTTACCAAGTTATTAAATATTTATGAGTTAACAAAAAGTAGTTTCAAACAAGTAAGAAACTTAAAGTCGAGAGCGCTCGACTAGCAAGTGCACTAACCCCCGCTGTTATGTATATTAAATCGATTAAAAAAACGTATTTTAGCACATATAAAAATAGGTTTAAATCACCTAAAAGATTCTTAGGCAGTCTTGAAGTTTATCAATATCGGACATGGTTATATATTAATAAATAAAATTAGTCTGCCAATAGTTACAAGAAGTTGGAACATTCCAAATTTAGAGAGCTCCTTTGCACACCTTGACTATATCCCTCATATGAGGGTGTAAACCACTTCTTGAGAATTATGTTTTGAAATGTTAAAAAAATATTATCTCCCTTTTAGCCACTTTTTAAGGTTTTTAGGGTATTAAAAAACTTTTTTAAAGTTCTGTTTGAAAATGCTGAATTAAATGTTTTGAAGGTTTTTACTAAGCATATTAAAAAATCACATTTTTCAAAGTCGTAAGAAATAGATTATTTTGCAGCAAAGTAGTTTACTTAAAGAATTTCTTAAATATTCCAAGAAACATATTTTTCAGACAACTTTATTTTTGTTTAAAATGAAATAAAAGCTAGCAGAAATTGAAATTGCTTTTAATTTCAACTGTCATTTAATGAAAACCATAACAGAAAACCAATTACAACAAAATCCACTTGTGTTGCATCAACATCACATGCAACAGCTGAGTTGCATGCATGACTTATTTTGAGATTAGTCAGTGAGTGGCTCTCCAGTGCTGAGTTCACTGCCCTCATACAAAAATATTTCAGCACATAACTTAACTTTAACTCTTAAATTATGAACAGTTGAGTAAATCGAAAATTGACCTATTTTTAGAATTGATATATTAATATGAATTTGCAAATTATTATTGCTTTAATGCAAAATGATATGCAACATTTGAGAACAGATTAAAAATCTTTTGCCAAATGACTCGTACTTACAAAATTCAGATATTATTAATAGTAATTCGAAAAAATATTGATTGCAAATGTGAAAAATTTTTGCTAAAAGTAACTTTAAGTGAAGCATCTTGTTGGCATTTAGTAGACAAAAGGATAATGCGAAGTTTTGGCTTTTATTGGGCATGTACTATCAATAACTGATAGCCACCAATTGCAGCTGCAACCATTCAGTGTTCGACCAAAATACAAAACCGAACTAACAAAAAAGCAAGAAGAAGAACAACAGAAGATAGAAGTTGGACAAAAAAAAAAAAAACGCAATTGCAACTTTGAAGCAGCGCGCAAAAGCCAACTGACAGCTGGCACCAACTTATAATTCAGACGGTTGCCCAACAGCTCCTGGAAGGGGGGGGGCGGGGGGTTTGCCCAACTGGAACTCTGTCTGCGCCCTAAGGGCAGCTGCTTTAACACACACACACACAACCACACACGAACATGCAGCCAAGGCACAGCTCCAAAAGATACAAAAAAAAAAGACTTGCAAAAACAAGCAAAAAAAATGAAAAGATGCTGAAAAAAGTTTCAGTTACGTGCTGTTGCTTTTAATTGAATTTTTTTTTGCCAGTGCCGCCGCCGCTGTTACTGCCACTGCCGCTGTTGCTGCTACTAGTCGCTGCGGTGAACCAATGCTCAGGCCAGCACATCCGCATCCGTCTAGCGCTTCCGCTGTGGCATCTCTCATTCAGCAACAACAGCAAAAAAAAAAAACAGTAAAAACAGCAACAGCCACAGCAGTCGCGAATTCGAACTCGCACTCGGACTCGGGACTCGTGGCCAAGTGCCACAACTGACTGGAGGCAGTTTTCTTGTTATTTCGAAAGCGCCAAGTCGCAAGTCCTTAAGCGGTTTATTTTCCTTCACACTGATTTGCAGCATGAAAGGTGTCCCACGTAGTGCTCCACTTCATACCCTGTTGCCACAACGCCGCAAATCGTTTGAGTCATTCATTTTCTGTTTCGTACTTTGCACATTTCTTAACTGAATTTGTTGAATAATTTAAGCGTTAACTAAAATCGATTAGTTTATTTATTATAAACTCTAACTGATAAATCTTTAAATGATATTTTTAGCCTTGCAGTATTAATAAATTTTTCCATTTCCATATCAGTTTGCAGGTCATTTCCAAGTCCATCAATTCCGCCTACATTTAGTGCAAAGATTTTTTTAATTAAAAATTGAAATCTGACGTTTTCCAAAGACTGCACTTTCTGCCCCGCACTTTCTGCTATCATAATAATTTTATTTACTCGCTCACTTAGCGGCGCTGTTTTGAGCCCAGTTAGCTGGGCAATGATTTAACTTTCAATATATATATATATATATATATTTCATTTGTAATATAATATTTTCATCTACAACGAGCACAAAAAGCATTTGCAAATGTTTCTGATATGGAAGACAACATTTTGGCTGATTTTCTTGCTGTTTACCGGTGAATGTTTTGGCTGTCGTTCCGTTTACAAGCCACGTAAGTTCCTAAACACGTTCAAAAATTCATAAAAAATTTAAAATTTGATTGTTTTCTGTTTTGCAGCCAAGATATCGTGTTTCCGGATGGGCGGCAGATGTCGTGAAGTTAAAGCCTGCGAACGCATTCTACATGCGACTGTCGAAACCAATTGTATGTTGAGGCGGAAAGTGTGTTGCATGAAGACTCCACAACAATGATGATAACTCGAGATAATGATCTGGATTCATACATATGCAGATCTCCACAATATATAATAAAGATGTGTACAATCAATAGCTGTGGCAGATTGAACAGAACTGTGAAGAGGGATCGAAATGAAAAATGCAACTCAAGTGATATATTTTATTTTAACCCTTAAACTTATTGCATGTTTCCAAATTTTTAAAAACCGTTAGAAACTTTAAGGTTATTATTAAAATTGTTATTTTGTTATTTATAAAACATTATCAAATATATTTATAACAAACAGGAATCAGAACCACATTTTTTATCGATTAAAGTTATTGCATATTTTTCAATTTTTAAAAACCTTTAAGAAACTTTAAGGTGATTATTAAAATTGGTTTTTATACTACACTTTTTAATTATACATTAGAAAAACGTATAACGCATAATTAAGAATGTCAAACCGGAAGCAGAACCGAAATATTTTCAAATTTTTATACACCGTTCAGAAACTTTAGGGTCATTATTATTAAAATTGGTTTTTATACTACACTTTTTAATTGTTATTTTGTTATTTATAAAACTTTAGCAAAAATAAATAACATCCATATTTAAGGATGTCAAACCAGAATCGCAACCCAATTTTTTATCGCTTAAAATGCACAATTAAAATGGAAATTATAAGTTATTCTCAATTTTTTTTTACAAACTAGAACTAAAAAAGTTAAAAAAAAATATAATGGAATTAATATATTTTTCTAGCTTAACAGAAATGCAATTTGTGACAAGATTAGTGCTCTTGATGGATAAATACATATGAATTTGGCACTTTTATGGATATTAATAAATAATTAAAAAATAATTAATTACTGACAAATTTTATTAATAATTTATAGAAATGCGCTAAAGTGAGAAACAGCGGGTGTTCCACGCCTAAGCAGAAGTGCTTAGCTTCGACCTATTTACAGCAATGCACTTGTGTGTGAGTGTATGTGTGTGTGTGTTTGTGTCTGTTAGTGTATATTCGACCAAAACGAGTATGCAGTGGCAGCAGCAGGTTGTGGGCCAGATGACGTCATCAAAATCAGGTCAACACCAGGCGCTGGCTGAGCACAGCACAGCACAAGAATACAGTCCTTGTGCGTTTTGGGGCAGCAAAAACAGCAACTCACCGTGCAACGTACAAATATATATATATATATATATATATATATATATGTATTATATATATAAAGTATACTTTTTTTGGGTGTGGGCATCCCCTCGTCTAGGGCTCACCCCTTCATCTCGTTTACTCACCTTGTCTTGGAGTCTTGGTCATTAATAGTCGAGAGCTGGTTTTATTTTATGTTTTTTCTACCTCGTCCTCTTCCTCTTTCCCTTGCCCGACCGCCCCCCCTCGCTGCTGCTGCTGCTGGCAGGCTTCATTTTCGTTTGCGGAGGCGCTTTTGACATTTTGCAATTTTTGCTGCGTTTGGGTAAATTACTTGTAAATTCGGATTATGCCGCCTAGCTACAGCAAGAGCGAGCGAGACAGTGAGAGAGAGAGAGAGATAGAGAGCGAGAGAGAGAGAGAGTGTGAGGGCGCGCCGGTGAGCGATTGAGAGAGAGAGAGAGAGCTCTTAACTAGATTGGTTTGGCGAGGAGAGGTCAAAAGTGAGTGGCATTTGTTTTCCATATATTGATTGCTTTTTAATGGATTTTTCGTGGACCCCACCATAAGGTGGCCATTTATTTAGCGTGACCCACCCCCCTTCCGCTCCCCTACGTCCACACAGTTCCTTTTTGGTCGCGTCCTCAGCATTTCATCTGTGTTCTTTGCTCGTATTAATTTTATTTACATAGTTAAATGGTTCAATTGTTTGACTGTTGATTTACTGCTGGAATTTCAGACAGCAAAATTAATTGTTTGATTTGTGGTCAAGGCTGGAGATATATATACTGCATAATAGTAGTATATATATCTAGGTCAGCTGCTCCAGTGATTTACGAATTTTATTTGCACACTTTATAAATAAAAAAAAAAAAAAAAAAAAAGTGACAGACGTGCGTTGTGTGCGTTTTTGCCACTGGCAGCTGCCACTCTCATTTGAGTCTCCACAGATTCTCGCTTGGCTTTCTATTTTTGCCATTTTTCTCTATTTTTTTTTTTTTAAATTGTTGTGCATTAGTTTATTCAGTACGTCAGTCAATCAGCGTGTTGCGTGTGTCAATCAGACAGGTAACTGGCTGCAACTAAATGTAAGTTACAAAAAAAATAAATAACAATAGAATAACAAAACAAGCAGATTCATGTAAAAAAAAAATACTCAACACGTTGCTGTGTTGGGGCAGCAACTCTTTGCTTGTTGTTGATAATGTGGTTGCTGCTGCTGCTGCTGCCACACACTCTGCCTCTCTTTGCTGTTGCTGCTGTCGGCTAGAGAGCCTGCCACAGACTCTTACGCGTAGACATGGCAACACAGCAACACAGTCACGGCAACGTCAGGCTTTCATCTTTTTTTTTAGCACACGCGCCTGACTTGCCGCTGCTGCTGCTGCTTCTGTTGCCACCATTTCCCACCCCACAGCTTGGAGGCATCTCCCATGCGTTGGTCGCCTGTCGACTGTCAAATCAATTTGTCAGAAATCACTGACAGCTGCTTACAGACAAAACACACAAACATGGCCCAGACCAACCACAGCAACGAGCCCAGCTCAGAAGTTCACACACACACACACACAACAAAATTGTCATGGCAAAAAGAAAAAGAAATACAAAAAAAAAAATATAGATATATATAGATATATATGTGTATGCTTAGCAGCATTTGTTGCCTGGAGTGTAAATTATAGCGCATATTTCCATTTCTTTTGCTTTCTTCAAATTGCTTTGCAGATTGCCGACATTTGAAAATTGTCTACGGCATATCAAGCACTTTCGACATTTACAACTCATTTCTGTGAAATCTCTACGCACAACGCTGTTTTATACATTTTCTTATTTTATTTTTTTTTCAAGTTCGAAGCTGACAGACAAGCGCCTTTGCTTGCATGCCCCACACACACACACACATACACACACACTCGCACATCACAAAACATACAACACACAGAAATGGGGCAAGCTGCTGTGTGCTGCCAGGCGTATACGTAATTTGGCAGACAATGGCAGACCAAGACGAAAACCCCAATGTAAGATATCAAAAAAAAAAAGCGAAGAAAAAATAAATAGAAAAAGGTCTTTGACTGAGCATTTTAGATTCACTTGCCTTCGAAGAGCAACCTGATATTTTTGGCAATCGGTTTGTGACTCCATCGGGTTAATTATCGGCAGCCTGGGAAATTTGCCGAAAGGATATATTAAATTAGCCATAAACTTTATTTTTTTAACTTTTTTTTTTATAGGAATTGTTTCATATCCTCAGTAATAGACATAATTTTGTAAATAATTTGCTGTTGCTGTTTTTAGTATTAAAGAGAAAACGTGTTCATAGAAAATAAGTTAAGCTGCTTAGCAGAATTCAATTTGTTGTATTGAAATGCAGAATAATTTCATAAAAACTGATTTATAGCAAATTGTGAAAAAAAAAAATATTAAATAAATGTGAGTTTTATACTATATTTATTATACTATGTTTAATACATATAATTTTATTTAAATAATAAATAAATGTACTAAATGGACTAATAAATATATAATTTTATTTCATTTCATATTTATAATCTATGTTTAATAATTTATATTTAATAATAATATTTTTCCTTAATATTAAGTATTAAAGTGTAAATTTCTTTCTATATTAAAATAATTCATCAAATAAATATGAGTTCAATACTAACATTAAACATATAGTTTTATTTAAAAATTAAATAATTGTCATAAATAGACTACAAATATATAATTTTATTTGAGCATTTAATAATTTATATTTTGTGTACAGTTTACAATAATCGTTTTTATACTAACATTAAATATATACTTTTATTTAAATAATAAATATTTGTCATGAATAGACTACAAAATATATAATTTTATTTGAGCATTTTATAATTTATATTTTGTGTACAATTTAAAATAATTTTCTTTTAATAATATTAAGTATAAAAATGTCAATTTGTTGCTAGAAAAGAGCAATATAAATTCGAGCATGCCCAGATTATCTGTCATAGTGTTTCCTTGTATTTTGGACACCAACAGAAGCAACAGCAACAAAAATCAGCAAAATGTTTGCTGCTGTTGCTTTTTATTTATTTTTTCGTTAGTAATCTTTACCCCTTTTTTTTTGTTGTTGTATTGCTGCTGGTGGTGCTTATGTTGTTGTTGCTGTTTTTTGTTTGACCAACAACCAACATACAAGCTCATAAATAAGTAGGCAAAGGCTTGGGCTCTGTTTTGCCAGCCTAGTCTTTTTGGCCAGAGCATGAGCATGCCACGCCCAGAGGCAGAGGCAGAAGCAGAGGCAGAGGCAGTCAGCCATCTCTTTGCTTATAGCTGAAAATGAAAAATGGATTTCTGTGTCAGTTGGTTGCCATAATTTCAGCTCGATTCGAGCCTCAGTCGGCTGCTTTGATGCGCATTCATCATTTGGCATTCAGTTTACATTTTCCTCCTTTTATTTTTATTTTTGTTATTTTTGTTTTTGTGTTGCCTTTGTTGTTTTTGTGTGCTTTGGTATTTGTTTGCCATGTCGCCCCGTTTATTTAATTAATTATTTTAAAGATTTGCCAGCCTTTTTCGCTTTTAATTAATTTATCAAAAGTGCAAATACAAATTGTGTGCCCAGAGTCCTCGAGTGTCCCTTTGCGGGGACTTTCCCCTTTCTTGTTTTCTGTTTTTTTTTTTAATGGTGTTTTCGCTTTTCATATTTTATTTTTAAATAAAACAAACTTTAAATTAGCCCCCCGCCCCCGCGCATAAGTGGGGTTAAGCTGCGTGGCGAGTTAAACCAAGGCCAAAGTTTTGACAGCAAACAAAAAAAAAAAATAAAATTTTGCTTTTATACTCTAAGCCCGATTTGAAAGGAGTATATTAGGGTTGAGCCAGAGACTCAGTAAATGAGATATTAATTCAAATACATACAACAAAGGACAAAGACTGTTTTTGGGCATTTTTACTGATGAGTTGATTTAAAGAATGAGTTGCAAATATTCAGTTTAAATTATAGTAAAATATGCAATAATAAATAATAAAATCTTGTGAATTATAATTGCGCTAATAGAGAATTACTCAGTCATTTTAGACACTCTTGTTTAAAATTTATATATATGTATATATATATATATATTTATACAAATGAATTTGTTGCTGTACATTGCAGGTGATGGGTCTAATAACTCCCCGGGTTGCTGTAATCCTTTGGGCCACGTCGCCGGCTCCCTTTGTTTGTTTGCCCGGCCTAATGGACGTGGCAAGTCACGTAAATGATGCTGATGATAATGTTGCTGCCGCTGATGATGATGTTTATGCCGGCTACGTGTTCATTTCTGTCACAGCGGGCTATAACTTTTGCCCCCCCCCCCCCATCACCTATTCCTGCTGCAATTACTCTTTCTTCCTTTTGCTGTTTTTTTTTTCTTTTTTCTGTGTCTGAGTGTGTCTCCGATGTCCCGGCGTATGCGTAATATTCAATGAGTAGTTGGCAACAGCAGTCGTGAGCTGTGTGTCTGGTTGCATTAAATATTAATTTGTGCAACGTTTGCGGACACAACTCAATTCCCATTGGCTCAGCCGGCTCAGTACGAAGTACCCAAACCCCAACTCCAATCCCTTCCCATACTCTCAGTCGCTGTCAGCCAGGCGTTTGCATACATTTGTGTACACATCCGGTTGCCGAATTGCCAAAAACGGAAATTAGTTACAGAAGTTATAATTAAATTCCTTCGAGTAACGGGCAAACAGAAACCTGTATGCATGTCTGCCTGTGTGTGTGTGTGTGTGTGTGTGTGTGTGTGTGTGCAACAAACTGTGCATGTAAACAGGCGTTGTAGCTGCGTCCGGAGCAGCGTCGCCATTGACAACACTTGACTGAACAGAAGGCGACCGTTCATTTTGAAGAGACCACCCAAAAACCCAAGCCGGGTTCTCCAAAGTCTTAATTAGAAACAGTTTGAGGCTGACTGATTGCCGGTGGTGTGAAATATCTGTGTGTGTGATTGTGTGTGTAAAAGGTTGTCCATGTCTGCATCTACATATGTGTGTGTGTGTGTGTGTGGGGCAAGTGCCTCACACTGTTGACTTTCAGTCATTAGTAGAAACATTTTATGTTCGAGAAAACCTTCAAAGTTATATTTTCTGGCAGTTGTTACCATTATTTGCATATGTTTTTATGCCACATTATTCCATAACCAAACAAGCAACATACAAAAAATATCTATTTGCAACATGTTGTATTTGATTTAATAATTTGACAAATAGGCTATGCGGTTTTTCATATAGAAATCTTTAAGCAACAGAAACATCAACTTTATCTTTAATTGTATTCCAAAAATTTATTTTCTTAACTTTTTTTTTTTAATATTTTTTTTTTTTTTTTTTTATAAAGCAGTCATTTAAATAAGTTCTTTAAATTCACAGCACATTAATTTTATTTAATTCCATTTGATTTATTTCATATCTGTGAATAAATGCCATATTCTGTAAGTTTTTGTTTCAGTAAAGCAAATATATTTCTGTACAACTGCGTTTTTCTAATATTCATTTTATTGAATTCTATTAATTGATAAATGTTAATTTTTTGTTGTTTTTTTTTATTGTTTTTGTGTTTCTTTCTTAGAAACTTTAACTTTATTTTTGATATTCAACTATTATTCATTTTATTGCACTCACTTGTATTTATTTTTTTTCTCTGTACTTGACATAAATGTAGTTGTATTTCTTTCAGTGATTTTAAGATGCTTCTGGAATATCTTTCTAGTCACACTCGTCATTTTTTTTTTTATGGTGGCACTCGAATATTTGATCTGCACGGTTCAGCACGCTATTTCAAGTTGCGTGCGTCGATTATTGTAATTGATTTGCACAATTGAATGGTAGGCGAGAATTCGCATAAATCACAGGCAAACAGACGCACATAAGGAGTGGCAAATGGGGCAGGCATGCAGGGGGCAGGCAGGGAGGCAGGCATAGCATATGTGCATCAATTATTGAAGTCTGTCGACAAGGCTGCTGACGAAAACACACACAAAAAAAAAATATGAATAAAAAACAATAAAGACTTTCTATATATGAGAGAGAGAGAGTGAGAGGGGGAGAGAAAGAGAGGGGGAGGGTAGATGAGGTCTGTCACGCACTGAAGTTTTATTGTTTAGCAAATGCTCAAATCGAATGTCTGTCAGCCGATTACGACGTGAAATTCCCGTTGCTGCGATTCGCGCATCGTTGCCGATCAATTATGCAAATGGGCATGGCGACATATTCAATAATAAAGTGGCGTCGACGTCAACGTCAACGTCATCGTGGACGTCAACGTCAACGTCAGCAGCGGCATTAGCGTCAACAGCGACAATGTCGCACGCATGTCACAGCATTTATTAAAGGCATTCACATTTTGAGCATTACGTATACGCATTGTGTGCGCCACCCAAAGCCATATGATATTGGTCCACATGAAGCTGCTAGAGTCGCAGTCGCAGCTCCAAATGAAGCCATTGAATTGTCCAAATTGTTGCCCAGAACTAAACATTTTCGGAATGTGCACTGACATATTGCGTATACGAAGTGTTGGCCAGACAAACGTTTTGGGAATTTGAGCCTGCTTTGCAAATTACATTTTGTGTCTAGACTACAGTTTTGGAGTCACAACAAATATTTTGTACTTGAGTTGAAGTCTTTTGTTGTTTAATTTTATTTATAATTTATTAAACTTTTAACAAATATAAGAAAAATTAGTTGTTATTAAAATGTATTTTTAAATATAATATTTTTAATTATTTTTATAATAAAATCTAATATTTAAATTTTTGAGTGTAAGTCTACTAATCTTATCTTACTCCACAGCCCTAAAAGATTTATCAATCTTTTTCTTGTTTCCTTTCTTTTTGACTAATTTATTAATATTTTTATAGGTTTTTTCCAATTCTTGCAATTAAAGTGGAACCATTTAATTTATGTTTATTTTTTCTTTTAATTTAAAATTAATTAATATAAATAACTACATATTATATCCACATTTTAGCATTTTTGTTTCTTATTTCCTTTCTTTATATTTTCCTTTGAACGTTTAACTTACCTTTTAACTAATTTTTGTATTATTAATATTTGTATGGGTTTTTTTTCAATTCTTGCAATAAATGTGGAACCATTTTACATTTAAGTCCCCGCATTTATTATAAACTTTAGTTTATGTTTACTTTTACTTTTTCATTTTATGTAATTCAATTAATTTCCTTAATTAATATAAATAATTTTAATTTCACATTTTACCATTTTTTTTTTCTTATTTCCTTTCTTTATATTTGCCTTTTAAATGTTTAACTTACCTTTTGAATAATTTTGGGTCTTATTAGTTTTTTTTATATATGTTTTGACAATTCTTTCATTAAATGTGGAACCATTTTACATTTAAACCCACTGATTTATAATAACTTTTAATTTAGTTTAATTTTTTCTATTTAATTTTATGTTAGTCAATTCGTTTCCTTAATTAATATAAATAATTACATTTTTATTCCATATTAAAAAAATTGAAATATAATAATAGTTGTAATAATAATAATAAATTACAAAATTCAAAATAGCAGCAATTTTGTTTGAAATGATTTTGGTTTTAATTTACAACACATATATAAATATATATTTGGAGTCTTTAATTCTCAGCGATTTAGCTGCTGGCAGCGAATATATATATTCTCATTATGTTTGCATTTAGTAAATGCCCATTAGAGCATTAGAAAACGTTTGCTTAAATGCTTTTTTCATTGTATCTTTATCGCAGATCCATTACTCACACTCCGCCTCTGTTATGGTATTTATTTACCTATCTGGCAGTCATTTAGCCGCAATTACCAACGCATCCAATTGTAATCAGTGTGGCAGCCAAGCCAATGTTTGTGCCACAGCGCTATCCCCAGAGTGAGGCGCGTCAATTACTTGAAGTTTTTGTGTTTATTACCCATGGATAGGATAGCTGTAGAAGAAGAAGAAGAATGCCTGCAGCTGCTACAAGTCAAATAAAACATATTACAAATGCTTCGTTACACAACGATCCCCCCCCCCTAAACACCCCCCCCCCCACCCAACATACACACTTCAACTCCGGACTCTTTTTGAGCATCTGGGCGCTATTACTCAGACTTAAGCGCCTCGAGATGTGGCAGCAATCTGACAAATTTCGCACAAATTATGCGGCCAACGCCACAAAATGATGACGACTATGATGACAGGACGACCAGGACACGAGACGCAGGCAGGATGATGGCAGGACGACTGTAGCTGGTCGAAGGATTCCCGTTTTGAGCAACAAAAGGCGACGAAATTATTATTGCATTAAGTGGAATTATTAAATTTCATCGGCCAACGAGGCAGCCGCAAAACGGAAACGAAACGATGGCTCAGCACAAATAAAAATAAATAAATCTAATCAAAAATAAGCACACAAATAAAATCCACAAATGATAAAAATACAGCAAAAAAAACACAAAAAAAAAAAATAGCAGCAAAAGAAAAGAAAAAATCAAAACCGAAGAGGCAGGCACAAAATAAATCAATAAAAGAGACAATTGACACAAAAATGCGCTCGAGAACTCGAACTCGAAACCCGGGGGCAACATCAGTTTCGGTGTCCCGTTTCAGTTGCCAGTCTGGGGTGCAAAGTTTGGCGGGGCCACTCAAATCAACATAAAGTTTGATATATTGTGCCGCATTGGCAGCGCCACGTTCTGCCGTGCCCCGCGTCTGTCGACAACCCTAAGGCAGCAAAGCCGAGGCAGTTGTAGTTGTTGCATAGACAAAGGGAGGGAGGGGGGGGGGGGGGGGGTAAAGGGAGGTGCTAACACTATAGCACACTACTTATTATGGCCGCTGCTTGTCGCCATTGTTGTCAATTTGGTCGTGTCTTTGACAGCGGCGCTACTCGTTGCCATCCCAAGTGGGGTGTGGTGAGGTGTGGGGTGTGGCAGGCATTCAAATTGTAGTCGCATCATCATCTTTATGGCTATTGTGATTTCGGAATTAATTGCTGCCGCTGCGACACACAATCGGCGCCCGCTAGGTGGCGCCACAGTGCTTAAAAGGATTTGTACATATTTGGGCAGAGCCACAGCAACTCCCCCTCCCCTCCCTACACTCTTCGCCTGCAACAGTTTTGACCGCTTTCTGCTGGGTATGTATGTGTGTGTGTGTGTGTGGGTGTGTGTGTGTTTGGGTGTGGGCGTCTGCTTCGGTTACTTGATTGCCCTCAAAAGTATGCAATGCTAATAAATTCAGTTTTATGAGTGGTCGGCTCAATTTTCGGCTACTGCTTTTGGGTGTGTGTGTGTATGTGTGTATGTGTGTGTGTGTGTGACTTGAATTTGGCTGCTGTCTCCGCACCACTTTTATGACAGATCATTAAAATTTCTTCGCTTGCTTTTTTTTTTTGCACGTTTAAGTAGCCAGTTTTGTCTTATATTTATGACGCCCCAATGTGGGGCAACTGGCTGTTGCTGGTGCGCTCCTCTGCTCTGTGTGTCAAAGGGTGCATTAATATTGAGCTTTATTGTCTCTGTGGGTCAGCTCCATTTCAAATTTAAGCAGTGCGGTTCAGTTCGCTTGAGTGTCGCATCCAGAGTCAGTTAATAGTCCATGTGACCCAATAGTGCTCTCTGAGCTCACCCAAAATCTCCTTGGGTTATCTACATTAATCTGCACACTGAGTTGGCTAATATGCTGTGTAGCCGATTATGGCATATCATCCAACAGCAGTTGTAAAAAAAACTTACTTTTTTGTTATAAATAGTTTTTAGTTGAAAACGATTAAAGAGACAAAAAGATATCAAAACAGAATTTTCATTTTGTTTATGTTTTGGCTTTTCAGTTTTTAAACATTTTGTGTGTTATATATGATTTGTAATTTATAATTTTTAATAATAATAATCAAAATTAATTGTAACTTATTTTTATTATTCTTTTTTAATACTTGCATTTAACAATCAGCTTAAATCAATTGATAATTTTAAATTCCACTTAACTAGTTGCAAAATAACCCCAGCTTACAATTATATTAAATTTAATTTGAAAGTGTTTGAATTTCTGTTAGAAGTCAGATTTAAATATTTAACAATATTGCTTTGTAGCCATTTAGATAAATTTTGATGCTGGAAACGTGTTGACACACAAATTTGTAGTCAATTGATGTAATCTATTAGTAACAGATGTAAATGTCAGAAGTACCTACGAAAGTATCTCAATTTCTTCTTCCGTTCATGGTAGGTAAATGTGACATTTGTTTTTTTTTTTTTATCTTTTTTAGCATTCCAATAGCAATTTGGCTATTTTTTTGTTGTCATCTTATTATGTGGCAGGCACGAAACAGCAACGCTTAACTTTCTAGACAGACGACTACCAAACGCACCTGACAAACTTACTTTAATGTATGTCAAACCTCAGCAGCAAACAACAACAACAACAACAATAACAAGAAGAAGAACAACAACAAGTTGGGCAAGGCGAAGCCGAGGAACCACAAGAAAATGCGGCCTCTTTTCGACATTTGAGTGACATTATTTGTGTCAACAATAAAACACTCAAAAAACATGTCACCTAACAAAATGTAAGAGCGAGCGAGAGAGAGAGCGAAAGAGTGAGAGAGAGAGAGCGGCGAGAGAGTGTGAAAACTTAAAGTAATAGAAAACAGCAGTTTCTGTTAGGCAAACGGAAACAGAAACTGAAACATTAAATAGACGGGGGACAACACAATTTAAAATTCAATAAAACTTCAATCAGCATTTTTAAATGTGTTTGTCGGTGTGTTTGCGTATGTTTGCGTGTGTGGGTGTGTGTGTGTGTGGGTGGGTGTGCGTGTGTATGCACAGCAACGACAGCGCCCAGCAATTTAAACAAATTGAAAGCAAGCGCAAATAAAAAACAGTTTGTTGCCACTTTTCACATCAATTACGCACTTCAGCCAAAATAGACGACGACGTTGGCGTTGGCAACGACGACGACGACGGCGACGACGACGACGACGACGTCAACAACGAAGACATAGCAGAAACGAAGCAGCAGCCGCTGCCGCTGCCACTGCCCGCCGTCGCTGAGACGTCGAGAGATGTCCTCGTTGGCGGCGGCTGCTGCTAGCACAAAAATAACACTTGAAACTAAACGCGCATTCAGGCGGCGACGTCGCTGCCGGCTGCGTTGTGTTGCTGGGCGTGCCATGGCCCATGCCAACGTAGTCTTCACCCCCCACCACGTCCCACTTCCGCACCGCTCTGTAACCACTCACCACTCGCCCGCTCAAACACTCTAGAACAACAATTTTCGCCTGCGAACACGGCGTTTTTTATGCGCCAACTGGCAGCCCCTGGGCTCTGCCTACCTTCCTCTTCCACTTCCACTTCCACTTCCACTTCGTCTTCTTCTTCTTCGACCTCTTAACCACATACCCCCAAACCGTTAACAATTTGAATACGCATACATTGGTGTGTGTGTGTGTGTGTGTGTCTCTGTGTGTGTGTTTGCCTGTGTGTTTGTCTATGTTTTCGTTTGCGAAAAGCGAAAGTAAATGTTTGAAAATCGTAAGGAAGGAAAAATCAAGTAAGCATCAACGCAGGCTACAAAAAAAAAAAAAAAAGCGAGAAAAAAAGGATATTTATCTTTGGCGAAGATTATATGCCCTTGAAGGCAAGAGTCTATTAAAATGATTGAGCATTTACCGAACACACGATGGATATTTATGGTTTCTTATTAACCAAAAGTCAACAAAATTTTGCATATGGAAAATATTTATCATTTTCCCTTTGAGCTTTATTTTGAAAACAACTGAATTTGATTGGCTTATAAATTGGTAATAAATTATTAAATATTATTTCAACATAAGTTTCAGCTAATAATAAACCCAAACCAATACAAATTATTATTATCCCTCTGCAAGATCGGGGTGAAACTTTGCATTTAACAAACTAAAATTTGCCAAACGCAACCAATAAAAAGGTCACGAACTGTCGAAGGACCTCGCTTAATGGCCACTTCTATTGACACATTGCTAACTCCAAGTCAGATTCAGTGTATCCTTTCGAAGAGTATAAAGACGGCAAAAAAAACCAAAAAGAAAAGAGAAGAAACAAAAAAAAACACACGAGAAATCCAACTTGGTTTTTATTGCGCGTGATAACAAGCGGGGAGTCGAGAATGGGAAGTGGCAATGAGAATGGGAATGGGATTGGGAATGAGATCCTCGTACTACTAGAAACTCAATAGACGTGGGCACTGGGTTTGCCAGTTTGCTCGGATGAATGGTTGGCTGGCTGGCTGGATGGCTGGCTGGACAGCGCTGTTTGATGTTATTATAGATGACGATGATGGCGATGACGACAGCGTGTGGCACTCACAGTATTTCAACGGTAAATTTTGCCAGCTCTGCTACGGCTTTGACTGCCTCCAAGAGCTGCCAATCAGAGGCGACGCGTCGAAAATTCTCCTTCTGCTTCAGGTTGACAATAATGCTTCAAGCATAGAACAGCCAGCGGCATACATATGTATATGTGTATGTGTGTGTGTGTGTATTTGTGATTTAGCCATTACTTTGTTGCCAAGGCCCCCATTGCTATTGACAATAATTCTAGGTAAGTTCACTTGACACTGTCTGTTTTAGCTCTTAAATCTTAGCAACGCTGCTTTTGCTCATCATTGAACTTTAAGCAAATTGCAAAAAGCGAAGTTTTCTAGCAAAAATATTACTAAACAAAGTTTAAGCAATAAAAAAAAGTATTTATAAAAAAATAATTATTCATAAAACAATTAATCATTTAGACTCTTTTTTATTTATTCGAAAATAGAAAATAAAAAAGTTTCTATGAAATAAACTAACTATCAAAATAAATACTCATTTCTAAAAAATTTTGTTTCTTTCTAAGAAAAAATAAAATAATTGTGCGAAGACTAATTTTAAATTATGCAAATGTCTGGAAAAATTATGCTTAAAATGTATATTAAATTCATGCATTAGTTTAGCATTTTACATTATCATTGAACTTTAGGCAAATTGCAAAAAGCGAAGTTTTCTTGCAAAAATATTACTAAACAAAGTTTAAGCAACAAAACAGAATTATTTAAAAAAATATATTGGTTCATATAACAATTAATCAACTATATTTTTTTATTTAATAAGAAAACTAACTACCAAAATAAATACTCATTTATATATAATTTATTTATTTGTAGAAAAAATACAATAATTGTGCGCAGACTAATTTTAAGTTATGCAAAATTCTGGGAAAATGATCGCATTGGCTTTTCTCTTGTATTTTATTCCCAAAATGTATATTAAATTTATACATAAGTTTAGCATTTTACATCATTATTGAACTTTAAGAGAGCTACAAAGCGAAGTTTTCTAGCAAAAATATTATTAATAAAAGTTAAAGCAATAAACAGAATTAATTAAAAAATAGATTCCTTCATACAACAATTGATCAATTTTTTTTTTTTTATTTATTAGAGAATATAAAATAAAACAGTTTCTTAGAAATAAACTAATTATCAAAATACATACTCATTTATTTATAATTTATTTCTTTCTAAAAAAAAATACAATAAATGTACGAAGACTAATTTTATTTTATGCCCAAAAATGTGTATTAAATTCATGCATAAGTTAAGCATTTTACATCATCATTGAACTTTAAGTAAATTGCAAAGCGAAGTTTTCTAGCAAAAAAATTACTAATCAAAGCAATAAATCAGTATTAATAAAAAAAATAAATTGCTTTATATAACAATTAATCATTTAGACTTTTTTTTTATTTATTAGAGAATAACAAAAAAATTAAACTATCTCTAAGAAATAAACTAATTATCAAAATAAATAATTATTTTTATATAATTTCTTTCTAAGAAAAAAATACAATAATTGTGCGAAGACTAATTTTAAGTTATGCAAAAGTCTGGGAAAATTATCGCATTGGCTTTTCTCTTGTATTTTATGCCCAAAATGTATATTAAATTCATGCGTAAGTTTAGCATTTTACATCATCAATAAATTTTAAGCAAATTACAAAGCGAAGTTTTCTATAAAAAATATTACTAATCAAAGTTTAAGCAATAAAACAGAATTAATTTATAAATATATTGATTCATATAACAATTTATAATTTAGACATTTTTTTTTATTTATAAGAGAATAAAAAATAAAACAGTTACTAAGAAATAAACTTATTATCAAAATAAATACTCACTTATATATTTTATTTATTTCTTTCTGAGTAAAAATACAATAATTGTGCAAAGACTAATTTTAAGTTATGCAAAAGTCTGGCAAAATTATCACATTGGTTTTTCTCTTGTATTTTATGCCCCAAAAATTGATGCAAAGGAAGCCTTTATTATGCTCTGTTAACAAACAAATCTACTTATAAAATACAAGTTTGATTGCATAACCTTAGTGTTTTACCTTTAATTAACATAAATTCAAATGTACCTCAAATTATTTAAATCAAGCTAAACTGTGTTGCATAAACATGAACTCAAATAGTGCCAAATTCCCAAAATGATGCCCAATGCCTAAGTAATTATTATGAAAAAGCTGAAGAACATTTTCATGGCTTCGCTGCTTTTCTGAGATATTTAAGTGATGGTTGCTGAAACTTTTTACCTGTTTCTGTTTCTGTTTCTGTTGCTTTGTTTAGGCCAAACAGCTCAGCTTTGGCATTGGGTTGCTGCTGCTGTTGTTGTTGTTGCTGTTGTTGCTGTTGCTGGTGTTGGTGATGGTGCTGTTGTTGCTGCTGCCGCTGAACAATATGCAATAATAACAATTTACATATTCATGAGCCGCTTACGCATACAAACACACTGAAAAACAGACAACAACAAGGGCAACAGCAACAGCAACAAGAGAGGCAGAGGCAGAGGCAGTGGCAGTGGCAGTGGCAGTGGCAGCGGCGGAGGCTGGGGCAGTTTGCATAAAGAGCAGCAGCCGCTTAAAAGAAAAAACATAGCCAACTCCCTTTAGAGCACAATGGGAACGCGAAACACCCCCACCAACCCTCCCCCCCCCCCGCACCCCTAAGGGCTAGTCAGGCAGCCCTTTTGTTAAGCCCGAAAAGCGAAGCGGTAACTGTAGCTGACCAAATATTTATATATGGCCACCTCATTTATTTATTTTCATATTTTTTTATCATATTTATTTAAGGCTGGTCTTTTGTTGCCAATTGAAAATTATACACAATATGCGTATATCCATATATATATATATATATATTTACATACAAATCTATGTCTATGTATGTATGTGTGTGTTTCTGTCTGCTTGTGTGCATGTGTATGCTCTCAATTTTATTTGGGATTTGTACCTTTGATTTGGAGCAGAAGCTACAAGTACTGAAAATTGCGCCCTGCGACTCTGGGACTTGTTTTATTTATAGTTGTCAACATGAGTTAGCAGGCACTGTATATCTGTGTGTGTGTGTGTGTGTGTTCCTTGGGGAGTTTCTGGGTCAGCGCCGATGGCTATGAATTGCAAATGAAAGGCAATTCTCAAAATAGCCGTAGTTATGCGAAATTTTTGAGGCTGTGGCTGTGGCTGCTCGATGCTCTTAGCTTTTGCTCTTTGCCAATCTCAGCAGAACCTACCACAAAAATAAATCAAAACAAAAGCAGCGACGCCAGCAGCGACGTAGCAGGCGTATACCAGGCCGCAACAAATTTTGAAACGAAGAGCAGACGAAGATGTTTTGGATGCTGTCGCTGTTTTGTTGTTGTTGTAGCTATTGTTGTTATTGTTGCCGCTTTGCAGCATCCACATGCCGACGGCGTCGGCGCTGGCATCGATTTTGCTCGTGTTCTCTGCTCTCTCACTGCTTTCACATCCTCTCTCTCGCAGCAGCAGTAGCAGCAGCAGTCGTAGTAGCAGCAGCAGAATTAGCAGCAGCAGCAGCAGCAGTGACGACCAGCAGAGACTCAATGGACTCGCTGTTCTTTGGTGCTCCGTCAGTCAGGTGCAGACAGTTGACGTGTACGGTTTGTGCAACGGCAGCACGCAACAAAGTAGCAGCGTTTCGAGAAAGACAAAATAGGAAAATTTTTGATTTTGCACCACACAAAGAACCACAGTTAGAATACAAAAAAAAATAAGCAAAAGAAGAGGAAGCAGCGCAATGCAAGTAAATATAACAACAGCAACTGTGTGATAAATGTTAAAAATGTGAAATGCAAACAACAGCAGCAAGCAACTAACAAGCAGAAGCACCAACTACAGTAATAACAACAACAACAACAGCAACAACAACAAAAACAACAACAACAGCAACGACAGCAGCACATCAGAATCGCGCGCGTGTGAGTGTAAAGTGTGTGTGTTTATGTGTGTGTGTGCGTTGCGAGTGTTTGCGTTGCGTTGAGCGTGTGTGTGTGTGTGTGCGTGTGTGTGAGAGTGCTGCCCGTCACATATCAGCCGAAAGAAGCAGAAGGAAAAAACGGTTCAGTGGAAAGCACGCAGCGCAGCAGCAGAAGAAGAAGCAGCAGAAGCAGCAGCAGCAGGAAAATTTGTTCCACAGCAGCGAAAAGCGACAGCGACGCCGGCAGCGACGCCAGCAGCAGGTAGGGCACAGCTTTTAAATTTACAGTGAGCCAAAGCATAAGCAAAGACAAACAGCAGCACCAGCAGCGGCAGCAGCAGCATACTCACCACACCCTGATCCTGCAGGAGACGTCGCAGCATCAGCAGCAGCATTAACAGCAGCAGCAGCAGCAGCATCAGCAGCAGCACTAACAACAACAGGCAGCAGCTGCGCAAAGAGCAATTTGCTCTCTCATTTCTAATACACTCACTCTTACTGTATCACTCTCTCTTGCGCGCGCTCTCTCTCTCTCTCTGTACATCCCTCTCTCGGCAGCTGCACGTGGAGTCTGTGCAAAGCAATTGGCATCCAAGTTGAGTCAAAGTTTTTGGTCCAGTTGCCTTTTGTAATTTTCCGTAGCATACTTTTATGCTGCTGCCGCTGCTGCTGCTGCTGCTGCTGGCTCAGCAATTTCTTAGCTGCTGCCAGCGCTGTTCATTGTTACAGTGGGTGTGCGTGTCTCTCTGTGTGTGTGTGAGTATGTGTGCTAATTGTGTTGGCCAATTTTTGAGCGCTTGACTGCTGGGGGCTGCAAACGAAAATTGATACAATGTGTAAACAAAACTAAACAATTACGTGAAATGAAATTGAATTTTTTGTTGTTCTGTTTTGTCGAACGCCGACGCTGACTGACCTTGTGGGCGAGAGAGATAATGATAACAGACTGAAATCCTGGCACAATTACGCCGAGCGGGGGGCGTCTGCTTTAAATGAGCGCCAATAAAAATGTAGGATAGTGTGTCAGCAACACACACACACACACAGAATTGTAGACACACGCGGAGATTGGCATGCCATGTGCGGCTGCTGTACGTGTAAATGACCGGAAACTGTGCTCAAGTGCCAAAGACAAGCCCCATTCCCCTACCCTCACACACACACACACACGCACATAGAGAAGACTGCTCCTAGTTGCTTAGGCTACTTGTCAGTTGTCCCGGCTCAGTTCTCAGTTTGTTTCTTTCTGCTTTTTTTTTTTTGCACTTCAATTGTCAAATTGTTCTTGTTTATTGTTGCAATAGTTTTGTTGATGGACAGGTTTGTTGCCAGCCTCCAGTCGCTGTGCCCCGCCCCACACCCGGCACCTATCCACCGTCTCTCTCGTTCTTGCTCCTTTCACTTGTTTTTAAAGTGATTTTCGCAGACGTAGTCGCTTTTATGGCGTCGTCGTCATCGTCATCGTCGTCGTTCGCACAAGCAAGCAAAACAAAACAATCAACACGGAAGTCTTTTTTTCGTTGTTTGCTTGTTGTTATTCTCATTCTCGTTCTTTCATTTCTTTCTTGCTTTCTTTTCTTTTTATTTTTTATTGTTGCCATTGCGCTCGACATGTGTGTGTGCTACTGTGTGTGTGTGTGTGTGTGTGTGTAAATCAACGTGGCCTAGTGCGCTGCTTGAGGTTGACGTGCACGGTCTTTTGTGTTTGTGTGTGTTTTGCACCGCTGCCAGTTTTATGCTCAGCTTGATTGTGAAGTGTTTTAGCTTTAGCGAGTTGACATTTCAGTTTTTTATTCTTCTAACTCTAAATCCCAATGCCCACCCCATACCCCCTTCATACCTTTATTGATTGACATGCAAGCAGCAGCTAACCAACTGACAGCCCACAAAATATATATATATAAAAACTCTGTGGCAACATTTTATTGCTGTCTTTCCCCAAAAGTGCTTTAAAAATATCACAAAATTTATGTGCACAACTCAAACACTAATAACAAGCTTCTCTTTGTTTCTGATTTAAGCGAAATCCCTTTTCTTTTTTCTTATGAAAAATATAAAATTGGCTTTGAAAATGTGAAAAAATGATTGCAAATTTATTTTATGTTCAGATAAGGATCAGTTACAAAGGTATTCGATTTTAAGTGAAGCTATGCATAGCAAATGTGAATCAATAATTTCCAATATTGGCATAACTTATAAAAAGTAGAAGCAGAAAGTTATTTAGACTGTTTTAGCAGTTTTTAAATTTAATATATCAAAGTATGCCAAATAAAATATTATTTGATTTCAACAAATATTTTTTAGATAATTTTTAACTTCTATAAAATAGCAGACTAAAAATAAATAGATTTCAGAAATATTTTCATTATTTCAAATTCATTTTCAGTTCACTAAATCCATTTCGGTAAACTAAGAAACTATTTAATTTTGTTTAAATTAACAAATGGTCAGTTGGATTGTGGCATATTCCTTTGTCGATTGTCTTAAAATTGTTTAATTTTCAATAATTGCAATTTGATTTGTGCATTGATGTGGGAATTCTGATAGGATGCAGTTGGAAATACGGCAAGTACTTCAGAGAAATTGTGAGAGATGGTTATTCGCCACTTTGAACCAATCATAAATGAGGCAATAATGATGTTCATATATTGCTGATACGCCACGTGGCGGGCTTTGCGAAATCCATTGAATTCAATTTGAAATTCAGTCGAAATCGACGAAGTGGCATCAATTGCATTTGGCAATACCAAAGCTAATTGAAAAGGAGACGCTGCAAAGAGCAAGAAAATGGCAACAGCAACTGCCACATTCTGAACTGAGCTGAATTGGGTAGAACAATCAACAATTTTGTGGAAAAAAAAGGAATAACAGAAAAAAATAAAGAACGAAATAAAAGTTGCCTGCTAAATATGTTGCGATGCTTGAACCAGTTTCAGCTGCAGATACAGTTACAAATACAGTTACAACGTAGCAGATTCTTGGCGCTGGGCGCAGACAAAGACAGAAGGCAATTATAGCAATATATACAGTTACAGAGTAGCAGCAACAAATAATAAAACCAAGTTGCCATAGACAATAACAGCAACAACAACAACAATAACTTCAACAACAACTAAAACAACAATAATTTTGTCGGCGTCAACGTCGACGACAAGTAGCTGCAAAAGTTCTGCAACGTTTTTCGCATATTAAACAAAACTTCAAGTTGAGTCGACGTCGCAACGTCGCAGCGTCGACGGCGACGGCGACTGCGAAAGCGAGAGCGAGAGCGGCAGCGACGCAGCCACACACAGCCTCATTATTTATTTGATTGCCCGCACAGCCAACGTTCAAATTACCCCCAGGGACAAAACGGGCAGAGCACACAGCAACAACAGCAACAACAAAAAGAAAAAAAAAAAGAAGAAAAAATGAAAGAAAAGAAAGAAAGAAATAATAGTCGGAGTCGGCAATGGGCATAAATGTAATTAATAAGGCAAATTAATGCAAACAATAATACAAATTCATTTTCATGCACAAATGAAACTAAATTACAACAACGTGCGCAGCACCAACAACAACTACAACAACAACAACCATTTAAGCAAACAACATCAATACAGATTTATATAGTAAACTGAGCAGACAGAATCATAAATAGGCTTATGTTTCAAGAGCAGTTTCATTTAAGCTCACAAATGAATATAAATTCTCAATGAAAGTAGTTGGCAATTATTCCAAAAGCAGACAGAGGTGAATAGCAGAAGGGCAATCTTCATATTTACCTAAATAATGATAAATAATAGCAAAAAAAAATAAGTTTTTATCTTTTATATTTGAACAGCTTAAAGCGATTAGTTTTAGTTGCAGCAGCACTTGAAAAATGAATGCTCCAATTAGTTTATATTGTTACTACTTCAAAATTGCGAAGAGTGCGCAAAAAAATAAAATATATATATATATATATATATATATGAAAAATATAACTGCTTTTATGTTTGATCAACTCGCGAAAAAACCTATTTGAATTCGAGGCACACTTGAAACTTGACTTCAATTTACGACCTCAATTCACAAGTTGAAGTGCAGCAGCTGTGTCATTCAATTTGCAGTTGCATCACTTTATTTTAAATGTGAAATTAATATTAATTGTGAATATAATACATCAATTTCAAAATTATTTTACTGTTTAATTTTTTTTAATTTTGAAAATGTCTAAAATAAGGCAAAATGGGAATTTAGTAATTGGGGCACATAGTTAATGCAATTCTATCTGTTTTGTGGCATATTCATTTTGTATGCCACGCTCAACTAACACATATAAATATTTGATTTAATAGTTACTTAATATGTTGCACACAAGTTGATCAAATGGACTATGCCCCATGTCGTGTGACTAACTAATAAATGTACAGTAATAAGTACAGGCCAGATAAACACACACACACATACAAAAATAAAAACGGAAAAAAATAAAATGGAAGAAAAATAGACACACAAACACATCGACAACTAAACAGTTCGTTGAGCATAAAAACGAGGAAATCTACTTAATCACGTTTAATTAAGGTGAGTTTATAAGTAGCTGTGTGTGCGCATTACTAAGCCACATACAACTGTGTGTGTGTATGTGTGTGTGTGTGTCTGTGTGTGTAATTACATACATTTTTTGCGAATTGCTTTTATTGCCCTGATGCAGAGGTAAAGACACAAAAGCGCTCGCCAGGTAATCACAGAGCCAGGTCCAGGGTCTGAGCCCCTTCATAAACCAAATAGCTTCCGTCTGCACATAAATGCAAATTAGGGTTAAATGTTCATGTTGACTGTATGTATGTGTGGGTGTGTGTGTGTGTGTGTGAGTGTGTGTGTGTGTGTTTACAGAGTGTGTAGTGTGTGCATCATAGCGGATTATAATAATAAGCAAGTGCTTAGCATAAATGGATTTATTGGCTGCACATTCATCAAGAGTCAAATGTTGGCACTTTGTTTGCATTAGTCGCTTAGTTGGGCATTTCTCCATTTCTGTTACTCTTGCTATTTGCTGTTATTGTTGTTATTGTTGTTGTTGTTGTTGCTCAGCTACTTAGGCTTGGTTCGCTGGCTTTGAGTCTTCCCCTCCCTCTGATCATATTCAATTAAATGGAATCCTCTTGCCTCTAGATACTCAGTTCTAATGTGTGCCCAATCCTTAACTGTTGTTGCCACCAAATTTATAGTTGCTGCGTAGCATGATTTGCGTTGCATTCTGTATGTGTTGCATAATTAAATTATGCATTTTTTTCTGCGCATATTTAGTGAAATATTATATTTTTCTTTACGACTTAACTTACAGCTAAGTCGAGTTCTTGTTATCTTATATATAGTTCATACTATTGCAAATATATCACTATTCATATTTTATTTTACTTACCTCAAAATTCCTTTTAAATAAAGTTATTTTCTTATTATTTATTTTTTTTTGAGTAGGTATACAAATTTGAGTAGTTTTAAACTTCAAATAAGTCGTATAAAATGTTAGTTTTGTACTAGTATAAAAAAATTCGACTTTAGACACAAAATAATAAATAAAATAACTGCGCGTTTTAAAATGTAAAACGTTTCAAAATATTTTCCAAAAATAAAGATATATAAAGGGAGAAATCAATTGAAATTAATAATATTCAGGATATGCTACTTACTACTTCGATTATATATGAAAAACTTAACAAATTTCTGTTATATATTTCAAACAGACATAAATGCATATTAATATTGACATTTTCAAGCCGAGAACTACCACAAAAACCGTCTCTCTTCATTAAATTCATTAAAACTGAAAATGTGCTCATTTTACATTTTGTAGCACTTTTCGTGAATATTATTTAAATAAGCTGTTTAAATAATATCTCAGCTCATTAATGTTAATGTTTGCAGCAATCTAAATGATTTGCATCCTTAAGTAATAATTTTTTTTTTTTTGTGCAACGTATTTGCTTGCTCATTTCCCATTTTCACATTCCATCACCTTTTCATCTCTCAATCAAGCCTTCCACTGTGCCACACTCTGACTGTCTGTCCGACTGTCTGTCTGTTTGTCTGTCTGTTTGTCTGTCTGTCTGTTTGTATGTTCGTTTCTCTGTTGCTCATTAACTGTATGTCATTGCTTTGATTGTCACATATGCGCCATCTCTCAACCGAAATGAGCTTGGGAACTGCACAGAAACCTCCTCTCCGCATTTGGTTAATTGAAAAATCATGATGGTCCTCATCATTAGCAAAAGCTTCGTGACTTTTGTCGTTCCACAGTAACAGTTCCATACGCCCCGCCCCATCCGCCTGCAGTCACCCGCCCGCCCCGCTTGTGCCCCTTTTACTTGCTGTGCTTCCCATTTATGTAATCGATGCATGTCAAACAGCAAGCACAACAACTGAATAGCGTGTTTGTGTCTATGTGTGTGTGTGTGTGTGTGTGTGTGTGTGACACAAGTGCTGAAAAACGAAACGAACAGCGCATAACGTAACGAAATGAACAAGAGGGGTGGAAGGGGGGGTGGGAAACTAAAGCGGGACACAAAAACCTATCAAGTTGTAAGCTCGTTGATTTCAATTTCAGAATTTCTGAATTGTGAAATGCATTCGTATTTGCATATTGCACATACGCCATGTGACACTGGCCTCAGCACGTACTTACCAAAAGAAACAGCAGCCAAATACAAAAAAAAAACGTTTTCTAATTAAGCGCCAGAATAAATTACAACAACAACAAAAATAAAGATAAAATGGTGACACATACACACACACACACACAGAGAGAGAAATGGGTTGCTTTTTTTTTGGATACTTTTTTTATTTGCTTTTCTCGAGCGCCTCTATATTTTAGTGTTTGGAGCCGCCGCTTGGCTTTTTATTGCATAAACAAAATGCGAGGGTTTTAGTTTGTCGCTGGATAAAAAGTACATAAATTTCAAATAAGTCACGTTTCCGGCATTGTAGCCAGCCCCCTAACCCCCCCTAACCACCCAAATTAACCAAAACACACACACCCACACACACACAAGTCGCCATGAAAATGTGCTTTGTTGTGGCGTCTGTAAACAACAAAAAAAAAAATATATATATTTATCTGTGTTTGTGTTTGTGCATAAAAATAGTCAACTATGGAAAACAAAATGCCAAAATGAATGTTAAATAAAAGCGGGCAAAACAACAAGAATGGACGCTGCTAAAGTTGAAGTTGTGTGGAATTGGGAGTGGAGAGTTGGGGAAGTGGGGGGGTTGGGTGTTGCGGGTTGGGCAGTTGGTCTTATTCAGAAAGTTTTTGATTTGTAAAGTTGTACGGTTCAAGTTGTTTGTGGAACTCTGATATTTTCAACGTACCTTTTAAGCTGATTTGCAGATTATTATCAACAGCAGCAGCAGCAGCAGTGGCAGTGGCAGCAACAGCAGCCGTGGCAGCAACAATGAAAGAATCACGACCGAATCTAGTCGTTAAAAATAATGTACTTCATAAATACTCTATTTTATTCTCTTACTCAAATTCTCTTTCTCTCTCTCTCTCTCACACACACAAACCCTTTCTGTCTATCTCTGTCTTTTTCACTCGAGGCAAGATTTTTATGACGCCATCTGTTTTTGTACTTAAACTGAGCAAGTTTCCAGTTTCCATTAATTGTAATTACTTTTGCAAAATAATTGTATTAAATATATATATATATATAATTATATATATATAAAAATTTGTGTAAATCATTTGGAGGCAACACAAAAAAACGTTTACTTTGCATAAAATGTGTTTATTTTCCCCACTTTATAAATACTTATTTATATCACATGTTTCGCATAGTAAAAATTAAATTTATGCAGCTTACTTTATTTGAATATTGTAATTTTTTAGTTAACCTCTAAACTTGCATACCCCATATACCCTAGAAAATAAAACTTATCTCCACACCTGATCCGCAGACAGCAAAAGCAAAAGCAGCAAAAGCAGCAGCAGACAACAAACAGCTTATTTTTATTCACCGCATTTTCATTCTCCTATTTCACAGAGTTTATTGTACTGAAAACACACTCTCTGCCCAACAGTTGGCCAGCAATCCGTCCTCATCCACCTACTCCTCCTCCTCCTCCTCCCCCTCATCCTCTCTCAAATTTATTATACGCGCTTTATGCGCATATTTGTATATACCCTGCAGGAGGTCATTGTAATTTAGTCAGCAGGCGTGCAACGCATCGAAAATGTGGCAACATATAAAGAATCGAAAATATATATATTTATTTTCTGTATTTTCTGTATGCATTGTTGGCTGTCTGCTTATCCAGCTGTGTGGCTGAGACGCCTTTTGTGGCACATCAATTGGGACAAGTTGAATTTGATTAGCATTTCACATTTAAATTTTTGTCTGATAAGCAAACTTTAATTCCCATCCGAAACTTGCTCAACTTTAATTGAAGTTTCTTATACTTTATCTATTCGTGGCAAGTTGATAGGGTATGCTGAATTTCGTTAACTCTCAGCTTGTTGCAGTAAAAAAATGGAAACTCGTTGTAATAACGCATTTGTTGTTTGCCATTTGCTTTGCATTTTAACGACTCAAATTTGTCGTTTGTTTGTTGCTGTTTGCTTCGACTGAAGTTTAATTGAATAAGTTTTAAGCGGATTTTGCTGCAAACCCGGCTGCTGGCAGCTGTTGATGCTGTTGCTACCACTACTACTGCTGACTCTGTGCCACACGGTGTATGTTGCATGTTTAATTGAAATATGCAAAGAGCACGCTGCGTCCAGCGATTTTTGAATAACAAATTTCCCTCACCCAAAACCTCTGGCCGTGCAACAGGAGTTGATGCAATTTGATTGCATCTCTAAGCGAGATTTGCATTCATAATATGCATTCATAAAATAATTATGTGCTGAGACCGACAGACTTTAGAATAATTGGCGATTTTGCTTTTTTGGATTTGTGTAAAGTTCACATAAATAATTTGCTTTAATTTGATTTGTGTATTTGCATTTTTTTGAGCTCAGCTTAGCAATTAAATAAAGAGATTAGCTTTATGCTTAAATAGAAAACAATTTAAATTAAAAAATTGTGATTGTGTAAACTTTTTAATAGTAAAAAAACGCACTAATCCAACTGACTTTTTCTCAAAATATAATGATAAATGTACGTAAAAATAATATTAAAAAAATAATAATAATTACAACTTTTGTAAATTATCACTTAATAGAAATGTAAACAATTATTATTTTGTGAAATTTGCAAATGAAAGCCTATTGCAGATTACACTAAAATATTTGAAAATAATAAAATGCGTTTAATTAACTGAATATTTCTCGTAATAAATAATAAATGCTAATAATTATTTTTCACAAATATTGAAAAATTAACAGCAACAGTAGAAAAAATTATATAAAATAGTTTTTTTTTACAAAATTTGGTTATTTTAAAGCCATGTGGCAATTTTCAACATTTCGCTGCTGAGCGAAGTGACCATTTCCTGGGCACTTCCCGTCAGTGGCGCCTCAAGTAGATCGTAATAAGTGTGCAACGTGCACAGCGCCAATTGGAATGATGTGCGCAGGAAGGTGGCCATTTCCATATCCTGTTCTTGTTCGCCATATTTCTGCTTCTTTTGCACTTCTGACAACTTTTTTTTATTTTTTTTTTATTTCTTGCATTAAAAGTACAAAATCAAGCAGCATTTGCCTTTGTGCGTGGTCTACCTTTTGGACCCTACACTTGTTGTTGTTGTTGTTGTTGTTGTTGCTGGCACATTCAAGCATACACCCACACACACACATACAGAGAGAGAAGTACGCACACCCAGTGAGAGTCACACGCACGTCGAAATGTAATTTCATGGCACACAAGTTTTTAATTAAATTTCATGGCAGACGTTGCAGCCGAAGCAGCCAAAGCAGCAGCAGCAGTGGCAGTGGCAGCAGTGGCAGCCTTTTAACATGCAATCAAAAAACCACTAGCATGCATATAGGGCAGCTATACAAGTGTGTGTATGTATATCACATATATATCATCTATATATATATATGTGTATATACAAATGGCACACAAAACTGCAGCCTTAATGCGTTTTTCAAGTGGCAGCCGAGCAACAGCCGGAGTAGCAGAAGCTGTGGAAGCTGTGGCAGCATCAGCGAAACCAGCCGGCAAGGCGGCCATTTTGCAAGCAGCCAACGATCCACATCCGCAACCGGACAGCCCTAGCTCCTCTGTGCTCCTCCGCTTGCCCCTCTCTATCACTGGCTTTTCCCTTGGCATACTCACTGGCAGCAATCATCGTCACATAATTTTATTAAGCTCTTAACCAGACAGCGGCCATAAACCGACCAGGTTTTCAGTTGCATCTTCTGCTGCTGCTGCTGCAACATGTTGTTGTTGCTCAACAATGCTGCAAGTTGTCAAGAGGCTCCTCAGCACTATGTTTGTGGCATGCTACTGATAGCTTTTAAAGATTATTAAAAGATTTATTTTATAACTATCGGCTTATTGACTTTTTTTCTTATGTCAAATTAGAGACATTCAGTTTGCAAAGCAATTTAAGTATTACAGCAATAAAATATAAATTTTTTACTTATTTTTCAGAAGTCAAAAATAATACACTTTTGGCTACTTTGAATGAATTTCCAATTAGAGTATAAGCCAGAAGCCATAAATTGCCAATTACAAATGATAAATAACATTTTTTTTTCAACCTTACCGCAAATAACAAATTTGATTTTGTAATCTGAATAAATTATTGCACAGAATTTGTTTTTAGTTGACATATTTTAGTAGAATTTATTACATAAAAATATGTTTACTTTATTGAGATATTTGCTTATCTCACATTTTCTGGCTTACTCACAAATATAACATTTATTAGCCACAAAAATTATTTGCTACCATTCTTAAAGCTTTAACCATAAACTATGAACAACTCGCTGAAAATTTTACAGGGTATGTGCAGAGTACAGCAATTAGGAGGAAAATTGAATTTTCTCGTTTTAATTATGCACTTGGATGACTGACAGTTGACTTTCAGCTTTCAGGCTTACTGTCGGTCAGCTAAATTGCATTTAAAAGCAGCCGCTAGATGATCTCATGGCCAGTAAGACGAAGGGGACGAAGGAGGCGAGACGGGGGGTGCGGGGCGTGGATGTGGACGTGGCTGACAAGGCAGGAAAGGTCGTGGCTTTCATCTCTGATATTTATTTCATTAGCCGTAGTTGTTGGCGTTGTGTTATTGTTGTAGTTGTTGTTATTGTTGTTGTTGTTGTTGTTGGCGTTGTGGCTTGTATTTGCTGGCAAATCAAACAAAAATGCTTGTCGAGTTGCCTGCCAAAGACACTTTGACTTTGTTTATGGTAAACAGACAACAAGCAATGTGCCCTTCGGCGCCTGCCCTATGGGGGCATGGGCGTGGCAAACACACACACACACACACACACACTAATGCAATTCGCTGCTGGCCTTGTGTGTGTTTTTGTTACTGACGTTGTTGTTGGCCGTAGTTCTTAGACAGGCGACAGCAGCCGCCGTTTGTAGCACTGTGCCACGGTCGTCTGACTGTGGCATACCCAGCACATACTCTACACACACACACACACACACACACACACATGTGTTGACATTTCGTTGGGCTGTTGCGGGGCGTTAGCGGTGCGGTTTGCTGAAGCGCAACAAGTTATGCAGCCGCAATTAGTTGGCTCGTCCCTCGACAAAATTTCTTGGCACTAATGCCAAAACCCAAGCCACACAGGCGACGACAACAACAACAACAACTGCAACAACAGCTGCATCAACAGCAACAACAGCAACGCTTAATATCGGCAACGCTGTCGGCAGATTTGTGTGCGGTGCACGCGGCGTATGCGTTATACAATTTGATGGGCGAAACGCCCCCCACAAAACAAACACACTCGATTTAATGATATTTATGTGTAATACACATCGAATACCTATCGAATGCATGTAACGGGCATTTTGGCCAGCAAGGTTTGCTTGTCATTTTGATATAGCTATAAAAAAAATATAACAAATCAAATTATATTCCATAATGACAAGCCAAATTTCTTTATTAAATAAATTTAAACTATATTTAAAAATATATTTATAACATATTTAGAATTCCGTGAAGGCCAAATAAAATTTGGCAATGTTTCAGTTATTTATGCAAATGCGAATAATTATAACATTAAACACTTATCGTGGCTATTTAATCAAAATAAAAATACTTAGAGCTGGTCACGTACCATTTCACCATTAATTCCCATTTATTTGAAAATTTAACAAAATTGTATTCAGCACGAATATGAATATAATTCCAACACCGAATACCGAATGAACTACTATAAAAATAAATTACTATCTCAGCAATGTCAAGTACACAATTTTCATATGCTATAAAATATTTATACACATTAGAAATGACCTTTAAGTGTGGCCAACACAAGCGAGAAAAACCAACAGCATCAACAAAAATAGCATGTGCCAAAATTGTTGATTGCATTCATTATGCAACATAAATATTAAACAATTTGTGTGTGGACAACACTTTATAAACAAATACATATATGTGTGTGTGTGTGTGTGTGTGTGTGTGTGTGTGTGTGTGAGTGTGTGCCTTGGTGTGTTCAACAAAATTTATGTGGCAATTAACAACAAGCTTTGGACTTAAAAGCAACGAACCCAAAAAATAATCATTAAAATTTTCCATTGTTTGGTCAAGCAGATTTTTGTAGATTATCGCAACTGCAATGTGTCTTCAGTTTTTAGTGGGGGTCTCTTGTGTAAATTTAGAAATTTATAGTTATTTAAAAATTCAGACAGCAACACACACACACACACGCACACACACGCACATACACACGTTGATAGTGTGGCACTTTTGTAGCCAAATATGAATAAATTATCGGTCCATTGTTTGCTGCTTGAAACGTAACCAAATTGCCACTGCCCAGCAGAGAAGTTTGGGCCAAGACTTTGGCCATAAGCCACACGAATGCACAAGCACAAAACCAAACACACACACGCACACACATACACATATATATGATGTGTTAAAGGGCATAGTAGGATATAGCTGTTATGGTAGTGTTAGTAACAAGGGAGGCAGAACATTGTCTTAGCAACACCACCCACCCCACCCGCAGTCGAGTGAATGTGCCAACCCTTACAGATGCTGTTGACATGGCTTTTGTCATTTTCTGGTTACGGCCAAGCGAACAAAGCCAAAACTCGAAAGGAAGTGGCCTAGGTAGTGGGCGGGGGGTGGTTGCTAGATAAGGAGTAAGGGAAGTTGGTTCGAGTTGGCAGAGTTGCGGCATGTGTCCACATGCGATGTGAGCAAACTTTTGAATACAGTTGGCGGTGTGTTGTTTATTTTGTATCAAATTTAAAAAACAGAAAAACATGAAAACAGATCAACAAATAGTGTGTGAAAGAGAGAGACAGAGAGAGAGAGAGAGAGAGAGAGAGAGAGGAGAGAGGGATATTTTGTGCTCTTTCGCTATTTTGTGCTCTTTTGTCACATTGCGTATACAAAATTTATTGCACTTATTTAAAATGTATAATTAACCGATTTACCACGGTCAGAAATAGCATTAAAACCAAGATTTGAATTGCATTTGTGCAACATACAACAAATTTTGCGCATTTATAAAATTTATACGCAGACGTCACTAAATAAATATTTATATTTCTAAAGAAATATTTGTAAATGTTTACTTTTGCAAATAAGGAATGTTTTTATACAACTATAATTTGAATTCTATTGCATTTTGCATTTTTGTTTGTAATTGAGCAATGAGCAAAATATTGAGTTTTTCATTGAGGTTTTTCTTGATTTATTTTTATTACATTTATGATTATTCTTTGTATTCTACTGAGGAATTTATATTATAGATACAATTTTTACTATTTAATTACTAAAAAATAATGTTTAATTTTATAAATAAAACTTAAAACTAAAATTATATTTTTTAATGTATTTCTTTATTCTCCTAGAATATCAGTTTCTATTTAGAACTACAATTTATGAGTAGCAACTGTGGATTCAAATTTGTTTAGTTAAAAATTTTAAATAATTACATATATTTTACATTTATTAATTGTTTGTTGAGCTCATTTTATAATTATAAATCAATTATTTATATTATTTGAATTGTTGTATAATTGAATAAGCTGTTTCATTAAAATAACGATGGTCGTTAAGATTGCTCCCGATTCGTTGGACAATCAACTCAATGGCTACTTGGAATTATATATATATATATATATATATATATATATATATAAAACAAGTTAAACAACAGCTAAAGCCAAGTTGAGCACTTTGGGTAGTTGTTATTGGTCTTGTTGCTGTTGTTGCAAGTGTAGTTTGGAAAGTTGTCCAAAACAAATGCAGCATTTCAATTAAGTTTCCCAGGCAAGCCATCTGAAGATTGAACGCTCCATCGGGAGTTGCGTGTAAAGTTCTACCAAACAAAAATGCTCCAAATGGATGAAGCCAGCAGGAATGGAACAGTATGAACCACATTTCAGGGCCAACTTGCTCAACAAAGTTGAACAGCTAGCCAAATGGGAGGGCATTGCTCATACGCCCCCCCATTCCCATTCCCATTCCCCATACCGGAAACACACACACACACACTTCCATGCTGTGCACTGTTTGCTGTCCACCATTGCTAAAGGTGGCGCAGCCAAGTGCTCAAGCGAATGGGCAAATCGTTAACGTTGAGCCAACTCACTCAATGGACGGATTTTATGGCTGGCTGTTGGACTACCAAATAGCTGTCGGCCTGACTGACTGACTGACTGACTGGCCTGGCCTGGCCTGGCCTGGCTTTGCCTCAGTTGTCGTGGACATGGACATGGTGGACTGTGCCTGTTGGGTGTGCTTCGCATTTCAGTTTCATTGTCAATTGACACTCTTTGCAAGAGCAGGAGAAGCCAAAGCCGGAGCTGGAGCAGCAGCGTCAGCATCACCTCTTGCGGCATTTGTGGGGCGCGTTTGTTTTATGGCTCAGTGGCAGCTACTTATTGCTATCGCTTTGCTTCAATGTGGCAACGTGTACCGTTACCGATGCGCTTACCACTTTGTTTACTAGCCAACTTTCGAGCGTTGCAGCAAATTGAAATTGTTGCAATATCTCAGTGTGTGTGCGTGTGTGTGTGTGTGTCGTTGTGCGTATGTGTTTTGTGGCACAACGACTGGTTGCGCTGAGCATATAAAACTGAAACTGGAATTCACATAGTTTGTGAAAACCCTCGAGGTTTCTACTTTAATTTGAAATGCGGAACGATATTTAATTATACTTTTGACTCGCTGACGCACTTCAAATATTGAGTCCCCTAAGACGCTGCCCGGTTCTCTCAGTGTATGGGGAGCAGCTGGAAATAAAGCACTTGCACTTCCGCTAATTAATTGCCATTTGAAATTAATATCAGCTTTAATGTATTCAGTCATGATTAATGATTGATTGATGGACAGCTGTACAAAATGACTGACTGACTGGCTGACTGACAATTGGTTGACTGGCAGGTGCGTCGGCTCAAAACCAACTTAACTTTACTTTACGCAACAAAAAAAAAATATAAAAAAAAAACGTTGACATTTTAAGAATCATTAATCATTAAAGCGGGTCGCACAGGTCGACACGGCAACAAGCTGTGGGTGTTGCAAGGTGGCAGAGACAAGGGCCAAACGGCACCAAAACTTTTGTGGCCACATTATTAATTACACAAATGGCATTTGGCTTCAGCAAACTTGGCAAATATGCAAGTCAACATTAAGTAAAATAAACATCAACAATGGCTTGAAAATATATTAATAAAATACATAAAAATAAATTCTTTACTTATTTCAGGCAATGCAATTAAGAATTCCGCCGTGCACATTTCTATTTTCAATAAATGCGTTTTTCATTTATACATATCTCAATTTCGCTTGCCCCAAAAGTTTATAGCATTTAAATAACGAGGTTTTTCAGAAATGGAATTCAAAAAAACAGCAGAAAAATAGTGCTTTATGACTCTTTAATTGATATACATATTGAAAGAAAAAAAAAAGCAGCTAAAAAATGGTTTCTTTATTGCACTTTAATTGATATAAATATATTTTCGAATTTCTCATTCGTTCAATGCAAGCCAGGTAGTAATTCATATTTATATATATATATAAAAAAAATATTCATATTTTTATATTAAAATGCTTTAACACTATTTCAAACCAAATACTTCGTTTTTGTCTTTTCATCAGCATGGAAATATTTTAAATGTGTTTTTATCCCATTAAATAAATGTACTTTCAGAAATTGCAGTACAAAAACTGACATTCACAATCCAGTTATAGTCGTGTGATCTTGATAAATATGTCAACATATTTAAATTGGAATACAGAAAAATATTATATAATTTGAGAGCTTTAAGACAATTATTATAGACAATAATTGAACTGACAAAGTGAATGATTGAAATAAATGGATATATGAAAATTTATATTCTGTAAAATAAAAATGAAAATAAATTAACCCTTTGCACAGTGATAGCTATATTATTATTACATGTCCTTAACAACAAAATGCACTTTGGCAACAGCGTTAGGCCAACAAAAGCCTGGCCAACAAACCATTTTGGGCAATTATTTATTTTGCTGGGAACGCTTATCTTGACAGCCATTAAATGGACGCAGAGCGTTAGAAATGCCAACGATGTTGGTGTGCGTGTGTAAGCTCCATACGTTCGTATGTGTGTGTGTGTGTTAGCCCAATAAGGAAAGCGTGACCAGTCACTTTAGACAGTACTAGCCGGGAACACGCGAGATTAGTTGGACTGCTTATCGCATTTATCACGCGACTTTGTTTTGCTCTTTTGCCGGATAAATGTGTATAATTTTTATCGCCCTTTCGCTGCTGTTTTTCGGCCAAATGTAGTTTATTGACCCACACGACAACCTAGTTGGTAAAGTAACAGGCTGGCAATTTGTTAGCGGATTCGATAAGACCATAAATTTTCGCAACCCGGTTGTATTTTTGCGGTTCTCGCACCGTTTTTCATGCGCACTAATTTTGAGTTAAGATTGTGTTGTTGCCATTGTCAGTTGCCTCCAAAAATAGAACGCACACACATACACACGCCCACATGCACACACACACACACACACACACACGCACACACACACACACACGCACACACATAGACGCCCTTTGACATGCGTCATGATAGATGACTTTGCTCTTTGGTGCTAATAATAGCGAATGGGTGTCTGCAAGCGGCGCTTCTATTTCTGCCCCTTTTGCAACAGCAGCAGCTCCATTAAAATTTGCGCCTGGACGCAAACAATGTATTGACATTTCAATTAATTAGTAGCCTGGCAACATCGGTCGCTGCATGCTTTGACCTTTGCCTGGGCTGATGTTTTAGCCATCGATGACATGGGCCGAGATGTGTCAAAAATGTTGCCACAATCAACAAAACACAACTTTTTTTCCCCATATGAAATACATTGTTTTTATCTAAATGAGAAAAAAATTATTGAGTATAGCCAAGCCCTGAACATAATTTATTAAATGAAATTGATTAAGTTTGATTTGGGGCCATTTTCTGTTTGAGAATACCATAAAAACTACAATTTAATATAAATACCTAACAAATTAATTTTTAAAATTTTGCAATTTAATATTTTACAATATTTTAAATCTCTTTTACAACTTATGAAATGGATTTTCAGTTTCAATATTTACATATTTAAAAATGTGTTGGTTTTCATCAGTAGAATAACAATGAAATGTTGTTGTTTTTTTTTTTTAAGTAAACAGATTTTTTTTTGTAATATTGTGAAAAGTTTTGTCAGCCAAGTTTGTGGCGCATCTCGCTGACAACGCGTTTTGACCTTTGCCTTTGGGTGAACCCGTTCCAGATGAATGACAGCTACTGCAAGCTGTCCCGCCCACTCGACTGATGTGTGAAATGTCATCCTTCAAAAATTGTGTTGTTCTTATTGTTTATTGTTAGCTGTAAGTCGGCACAATATATATATATATCAAATGGCTTCAAGAATAAATGTTAAAGTTAAGTCACCGGCTGAGGTGGGCTTTATTCAAATCCTTGCGCCGCAAAATGTCACACACACGCACACACACACACACACGCATACACAACTAAACGGCAAAATGCTACTAAGCCCACTTACTTACAATTTAGCGAGAAAACAAAAAAAATGAGAAAATCATAATAATAAAAAAAACACAAACTGCGAAAACGAGAGTGTAAAAAATTTTGCATACATAAAACGACGAGCGAAATGGGCGAACTAAAATGAATCCAGCTTTATGACACGCACACACACACATACGCACACACACACACACACACATAGAGAGAGAGAGAGAGAGAGAGAGAGAGAGAAGCACAGTTGCATATGTAGATACAGATACACTCACACAACACTTGACTTTATTTCGTTGCCAGCAGCGCAAGTGCCTTAATAGTGTGCGTGTGTGTTAGGTTGTGTGTGCGTGTGTGTGTGTGGACTACTTTCTCGCCGTTATACAAGCGGGCGGCACAAAATCCAATCAACATAACGAGCTACAAGCGCCGCTGAGCGGCATAAAATGTAAAAAAAAAATAAATAAATGTACATATAAGCACATATGAATGTATATATGTATGTATGTTCATATGTATGTATGTATGTAGGATACATCAAGAAAATATATATGAACAGATATGCTGCGTGTGTGCGTTGAGATTGCACACACAGCGTGCTCAACACGCCGTTTTGGCAGCGCTGGGAAACACACTGCGCGAAATCAAGTTTGCTTGGGGTGACTACTGGTGACGCCTTAAGCCAAGTGGGAGCACAGCATAAGCCATAAGACACCACAGCCGGAAAAAGGAAAAAGGGGTAGCCAACTCAGCATTTGCGAAATCATTGCCGGAATGATGCCTTAAGCCATATGCACTCTCTCTCTCTCTCTCTCGCAAACACACTTTCTCCTTCTCTCTCTCTGCCTTGGGAACTTTTGGCAAAACAATTTTTTTTAGCTTTAATAAAGTCATTTTTCTTATGCGACAATTACTTTCGGGCAATCAAGTGTTAGGAACCCCAAAGGGCACATGAAAAACTTGAGGCAAGTGTGAGCCTAATCCGGAAATCAAACACTGAGCCTGGCTAAATCAATTCACTGCGTCATCTGACATGGCTTTAATCATGTATAAAGTGATCTACAAACTATCAGAGACATCTTTAACAATTCCTGATTTGGGAATTGAATAAAATCAAATAAGATTTTCAGATTTGTTTAGCTTAATTTAGCTTTAATTTTCTTCTTTTTTTTCATTAGAATACATTTTTAAAACCCTTTTTTTTTTTGACTAATTTCAATTTAAGCCGTAAATTCCTTTTTGCTACATACATATAATATGTATATATATAATGTATGTATCAATCGGGCAAAGTAGCTGGAGCCAAGAAGATGTAAAATGGACAACAATATACTTTAATTTAGATCCAATTTTATTTCTATAAATAGATAATGCCCCAACTGACATCCAGCTGTGCATCCACTGAGTGTCCACCCACGTAAGACCCAACTCTATATATCTTTTTGCTGCCCATTAATATTGTCCACACGGAGCTCTTTGTACCGGGCGTTCATTCAACCTATAACAACAACAACAACAACAGCAGTAGCAGCAGCAGGCCATGTGACAAGCGACATGCAAAAAAAAAGAAGAAAAAAAAAATAATAAAAAAAGAAATAATAATAATAAAATGAAAGCAAAGCAAGCGGCCTGAAACTGAGACGCAGAACGCTGGCCTCTCTTGTCTGTTTGGACGGTGGGTTGGGTGGGGGGGGGGGGTCCCGGAGTGAGGTAGACAAAAGTGTAGTAAAAACTGTGCGCAAAAGTGTGTCGACTTGGCAACATCAACAGCAACAACAACAAACAAATGAAATAAAAGTAAACCCATTTACACCACAGCCGCCAGTAGAAGGATGAACAGCAATCATGGCAAGGGGTGAAGTGGTGTGCATGCGCCTGTTGGTGTGGTGGAAGGTGGGGTGTTGGGGTTGTCTGTTTGGCAAACGGCAAATGTGGGGCATTTGGCAGTTACAGTCACAGTCACAGTCGCTGCTGCAGACGCAGTTCCAGTTGCAGTTGCAGTTGCAGTTGCTCCGTCGCATTGTTAACTTTCTTTGACAGCGGGCCAAAAACTTAAAATGCCTCTGGATTATTTTTGGCGATGGACGCGTCTCATTTGAATTCAAAGCGGGGCACGAGACAAACACGATGCATACATTTTTTTTTTTAAATTTTTAATTATTATTAAACATAACTCTACGATTTTTTTTCTACATTTTATTCCTCAATAATATTTTTGTTGAAATTTAAAATATGCTCAAATTATTTATATGATTTTATTACTTATGAAACTAACTGTGGGAAAGAGTTAAAAACAGTCTTACTCAACACTACATTTGGCAGATATAACTATTAATAAATAAAAAAAAAACACATCGAATATTGAAAGCCAAATATTAGTTAATCTTTAATTATTAATTAATCTTTGGCATATTTATCATATTTATTGAGTCAATTAAATTTAAGCTCCACTTGAAGCGGACTAAGCTCGAAATTTCAATTGTCACTAAATAAATACAAAATGAAAACTTATTAAATATGATTTATTTATTAAATCGTGCTATTATGTTACTTTGCCAACTTAAGAAGAATAATAATATTTGTAAAACTGCTGCGATATTTCGCCGTGTCACGCAGGATAATGGGACAAGGGTTCAACTCTAGTTGTGCTAAGTCTGTGTGCCTCAGTGGCTGTTGCTGTTGCTGTTGGTGTTGCTGTTGCCCGTTTCAGTATCAGCTGCAAAACAGTCAACAAGAATGACATGGCCAGGCCAAGCCAGGCGGTGCACAATAACACAATGCACAATAACAAAACAACAACAAAAACTAAAACAACAACAACAACAATAGCAACTCTGTATATTTATGGCACGAAATTGCGGGCACAGCAGCAAATTAACACAGCTCGAATCCTGGCTTGCCTGTTGCCATTCTCAGTCCTCATTCCCATTCCCATTCCATTTCCCATTCCGTTAAATTGATTATTCTGTTGCACAGCACATACACACACACTCACACCCACACACACACACACACATTATCAAACACAACACATACAATTCAGGACGACTCGGTCATGGCCATCAGCAATGGCCAACACCATTACAATTGTTTTGCTGCCTGCTGCTGTTGAAACTGCAGCTGCTACTACTGCCACTGCTGTTGCTGCCATGCAACTGATATGCATAAGAGGCGCATTCAGCATTCAGCAGTGGGCGTGGCAACCACACACGCACTTATCAGCATTCACAGCACGTCAGCGCCAACGTCGTCCAGTGAAGTGCAAAAAATTGCTTATAAAAGGATTAATTCAACTACAATATTCACATTTTTGCTTAAAACCCTGCCAATCCATGTCCTCCTCGCTCTATCCTTTCACTTCCCAGTCAGTTCCTTCAACTGCTGCTAAAATGGCTTTTTTTTTTGTCTGCTTTTTGCCAGAGGCTGAGAACTGGGAGTCGCTTCACATTGTCCGTCAGCGACCATTGTTTTAATTGTCCGGAGCCTAATGATTTTTTATGGGCTTTACGACCAATTTTCCTGCATATATAGCTTTTTAATCTAGTTTACTAGGTAGCCGTGCTGCGGCATCCAATAAGCACTCAAATGAACTGCACATTTTGGGATTATTCTGATTCATTTTATGCATTTCAAATGTTCATAGTACGTTGAAAATGAGTTTTGATTTTATTTAATTGTGAATAACATTACAATTGCATATTTTAGCTGCAAACTAGAATTATTCACGTTTTTTAAATTCATTATTATTTATACTTAATTAACGAAACAGATAAATATGTAGATGTGTCTGAAACTTCAAGCTAAAACGGGCTTTATATATAAATATTATTTTCTATTATTTTCTATTTAAATGAAAATATATTTTAATCTGTTTAGCTTTACATAAATTCTTAGAGTTGAATCGAAATACAATTTCTAAGAAAGTCAATATCAACTAGCAGATATAAATATATTTATATACCTACATATTTCCAATGTGAAGTTGTGGATGGAAGATTTTTAAACTGCAGCCTTTGGCATTAAGATGTTCATGACAGTGTCTGCTAAAAGTTCTCACTCCAGTTAAGTGTCAGCTGGCCACTTAAAATGGCACAATATCCACTTTTAATTAAATTTCTGTTGGCAAAGTGAGACAAACATCTACAAAGAATAAATTGCAATATTCCCTTCATTGATGTGCTAATTGGCCAAATTTGATTTTGAATTTAAATTCACATCTATCTTTATGTAAATGCGATGTGTGTGTGTGTAACATTGCAGACATTCCAATTTCATTTTCAAGCTAAATGATAATATATTTAATGATAATAAAGATTGGGCTATTATGTGTTAATAACTAAATTGTTTTAATAAACTTAAATAATGTGGCAATTATAATTTTAACTTAAGAATTCTTTAACAACATTAATTAACCATAACTTTTTTAATACTTAATTAAAAACTGCTCGACATATATATTTCATATAAATAAAATGAGAATTATTACATTTTTCTTTGCAGCTCAGTCAACGCACACTTGGAGGGCTCTGAGGGGACTTGGACAAGAGCTGATCTGAAGCATCGGCCAGGGCAACAGTTGCAGGAGTTGTTCAGATTGATTTCGCCTAGCCATGGGCACCGGACACTACTTCTGGGCGATCTTCTATTTTACGAGCCTGTGCAGCGCCTCACTGTAAGTAGTCGCACTCGTTCACATTCACACACAGTAGCTGCAAAAAAAAAGTATGCCACATTATTTATGTTATGTGCTGTCGTCGCCCATTTTGATTTTCACTTTACACACGCACTCAGTGTGTGTGTGAGTGGCGCTTAAGCTGGCGATTTGCATACGATTGCCGTTAATTTGCCGGATGGCCACGCCCCCCTCTCCGATGCATAACACATCCACCACAAATGCATCTTTATATACACACATATATATATATATATATATGTGTGTGTGTATGTATGGAGTGTTTGTGTTTGTCTGTCTGTCGCATATGATACTTACGTCCATATATATAATTCAAGTAGTGCTGTAGTCAGCTGTAGTTCGCTTTTTGCGTTTGTTGTTTTTTCAGCCACGCCCCCCACTCTCACACCTCGCCTCGCCCATGCCATGCCGCGCCCCTCCTCACTTGAACTTATACTCATTACCATAACATGTTTTTATGCATTTTAACAGTTTCACTTCACAACATCATTAAAATGTAATTAATTTTCATGTAATTTTTGTCGGAGCATAAATTTTGGAATTATTTACGCTCAAGCCGAGGACAGAGCCAACAGCTTTTGTGGCTTGGCTTTGCCTGGGCTTCTGATATGTGCGACAGTGTATAATGAAGATGCTTCCCGAGTCCACAAAATATATATACACGCCACTTAATAAAAAAAAAAACACACCACTTAATTTGTATATATAGCCAAAATCAAAACAAATTTTTAATCAATCTTAAAATTATTCCGAAGAACACTCTTTGCTGTACATTTTATGCAAATATTTTCATTTATTGCAATTTTCGCATAAAAAATAAATACAAATTGCTCAGCATTTTTTTTCCAAACTACTTCAAAATTTTGTCAAAAAAAAAACTTGTACACAATACCAAAAACAAACAAACAAAAAAAAACCTAAACAAAAAACATAAAAAAGAAAACTCAAAAATTAAAATTATACGTGCGTACCTATCCATATCCTGATTTCAGAGCAAATAATGCCAAAATAAATTTCCGAGAAAAGGAGAAAAAAGTCTTAGATCAAATTTTAGGTGCAGGCAAATACGATGCCAGAATACGACCATCGGGAATAAATGGCACAGGTGAGCATAAACATAAATCGCATATTATGTGATCATTATATATATATATAATTTATATATACAAATAATCTGCCTCTTTAAAACCAACAAAAGTTAATTAATTTATTTATGAGTTTTTCTATCGTTTCGTTCATTTCTAAGAACTGTTTTCGTTCCACAAATCTATTGCTACTTATAACAAAACAATTGGTCATACTTATATCTTTAATCTTATATCTATATGTATATATTTGTAAGTCTCTTATTAAGTACAATCAGCTAACTAGCTTAGTGTGGAGGCAGCAGAGTGTCTTAGTTTAGTTAGATCAGAAAATAAGTTATTTAATTGCAAAACAACAACACAAAGTTAACTCACTGTTTAAAACCAAACTCTATGCCAGATGGTCCCGCCATAGTCAGAATCAATCTATTCGTACGCAGTATTATGACGATTAGTGATATTAAAATGGTAAGTTTCATATTAGAGTGAGACCAAAATCTAATTGAAAATCAAACCTTGGCCCAAAAATACCGAATTCGATAGACCCTCTCGCTCCATCTCTCTCTCTATCTCTCTCTCTAAATGCTACAGCTCTCTCATCTAACAGCACCCCACATGACATGCAGTACACTTAAAGAAATAAATAAAATAAAATAACATAAAAAAAAACAATAGAAAAACACCCAACCCAAATCCAAAGCAAGCATATCACAATGTTTTTGGTAGCGTGCAGTTATAACCGTAAAATAACAACTACTAGAAGTACTTAACTATATGCTCTATGCTCACATGCATATATATATATACTGCATAACATACACACACAAACACACAAAAATATACAACACTTTACCAAACTATGCATTAACTCCCAAAAGTAAAAGAAACAAATACAATTTTACACTTTGTTTTATCTTTTCTCGTTCTCTCTCTCTCTCTCTCTCTGTGTTTCTGTTTCTTACTGCCTATCTCTGTTGCTCCTATTAGCCACATACACACATAATCTATCTTCCTTAGTTTCCCATCTTTCACTTGCTCTGGTTAACCCCATCTTTCTAACTCACCTTGTTACTGTCCTTTGGCTATTGAGATTTGCGTTCTTTTTGCGTTTTGTTTCGTGTTGCTTTTCGTTTTTTTGAAAGCAATGCCACTTTTTTGGCACACGTATTTGTATACTCTTCAGTGCATACATCTATATATATGTATCTATATATATATATTTTATCTTTCAGTTTTGGTTTTACGCAAATTTTTAGAGACAACGTTTCTTGCATTCCCCTCTTTCGTTTTCGTTTTCTATTCCTGTTCCTGTTTCTGTTTTGTTTGTTTGTTTTTGCCTTGGATACTGTAACTCCAGGCAAACATTGTTACTTCTGCTACATAGAAAAAGCAGTTATACTTATACGCTTACTTACATAATCATATATCTACTACTACTTCTACTACTACTACTATTACTACTACTACAACTACAACTACAACTACTATTACTACTCGTTTTAGCTAGTATTTGTGAGTTTTGAGTTCTCTCTTTTTATGTTGGATTTGTTACAAAAACGCATTAACACTTACCCCAAAATATACACACACACACACACACACACACACACACACACACACACACACACACATTCACACACACACACACCAACAACAACATTGAATGCTTAAAAATAATCCCGAGTTAAGCAGCTGTTTCGACAAATCGATAAGTCATCAATTTCAACTAAATTTCACACATAAGTCTGTTGCCTACTTCTAAGGGAACCACAAACCATATATTTTCTACCATTGTCTAGTTTTTCACACACAACTAAACAACTACAAACATGTGAGTACACTGCAAACATTTTTAGGACCTTTTTTTTAGCTCCAAGCGGAAAATATTACAGTTTAAAATACAAATTTTTTCATGGAAAAGCGAATTATTCATTCAACATAAGCGAATCGTAAGATAGTCTCTGAAAATAGTAGTTTCAGATCATTGCTAAAATTTAAACATTACAAAAAAACGATAATTTTATTCTCCAAAATAAAATGTTTTATTTTACCAAACTGTGCTTCGCTCTCTTTTGCAATTTCTGGCAAAAAAGAAACATTTTATATGCAGAAAAAATTACAAGATTATCTCTTACAATACCAAAAAAAAAATGTTTGCAGTGTATCAGATATTTATATCCAAAAAGTACAATAATAAATTAATGATCACAACAACAAAAAAAAAAACCAACAACGCTCCACGAATAACATTAATAATTGTGACAACAGATATTTAAACTGGGAAATATAAAACTCATTTTATATATTTTATGTGAATTTCATATTTTGCTCTCTCACACCATTTTGGGCAACAATTTATAAATGTGTTTTGGGATTTATTAAAAAAAAAAAACAACAATATATTAACTAGTTTAATGTGTGTGTTTGAATTCCCACCCACTTAGATATGTTGAGCCAACATCATTTTATTTATATTTTGATTAAAATAAAGTTGAAATTTGATTCACAGTTCATTTGTGTTTGTTTGTATGTGTGAGTGTGTGCGTGTGTGTGCGCCTCTGCTGCTGTCATGTTGACTTTTTTGCGAAACAATGACATCATTAAAAATTCAAAAGTATCATTCATATACATACACATACAGCGGCCCGCAGAATAGTCATTTGTAAAAGTCAATAATGTTGACAGAACATAAACAAAAAAAAAAAAACAAATATGTCTGCCACAATTAGTACAAATAACCAGCATACTAACTAGCCATTATTTTAACATACTCAACCATTATTTTATTATTTTTTTATTGTATTCATTTTAAAGCCACATATTATCTCATATAAACCTCATGCATTTAAGAAATATACTTTAGATTAACATAGAACATATTATGTATAAATATATATAAATATATATCGACAAAACGTAGCTTAGATTTTTAAGAAACTTAAGTGGCAGCAAAGCAATGCCACAATTTGATGTAAGCAGGCCATAGACATAAAAATAAAACTTTATTACAGCAAAAGGAAAAACACATAAAGCATAAGGCGAAATGACCAGCCAGATAATAATAAATGCCAGGCTGGTATCAAGGTTCATTGGTCATTTCAAAATATATTTTAGATGCTAAGTTTTTTAGTGCAAACTCAGCACTCAGTGGCGAGCGGCCGCCCGGTTGTTAGTGTGACCAGTTGTTAAATCTTGTTATTACCATTGTACAAAACGGTCTATCTATATGTATCATCCCTCCAGATGGTCCCGCTGTTGTGCGCGTCAACATATTCGTTAGAAGTATATCAAAAATCGATGATGTAACCATGGTAAGTGCGCGCTAGAGAAAACTAAAAACAATAAAATCAAAAACCAAAAAAAAAATACCATATAGATAAAAAAGCACAGACTCTCAGACCTTGTCCATAAAAAAATTCAAGTATATATAAATATCTATCTCTGTGTCTATGTGTGTGTGTAAGTGTTGGCCAAGCAATTTGAGCCACATGCGTGCCAATGAACTGCCAAATAGTCGTGCCCTACCCCTAACTCTATCCAGCTCTCTCCGTCTTTGTCTCCCTCTCCGTCTCTGTTTCTCTCTTTTTACTGTTCGTTTTATATCTCAGGTTGTTCCCTCTATATATATATATATATATATATATACATTTGTATAGTGCGCGCATCTTGGGTAACTGCTGTCAGTTTTATGTCTAATCTGTGAGCAGGCGTTGACCAACAAAAAAAAAAAACACATCTACCAAATATGAATAATATTAATTACTATGCTACATACATATTCAACTAACTATATCGGATATTGGTATTTAATATGAACATTTAATTGTTTACCTATCGATGTCTTATTATTTCTATATTATTATTATTGCCGTCAAATAATTTGCATTTGTTTTCTTAGTAAAATTAATCAAAATTAAACTAATAAATTGATAATTTTAAGAAGTTGTTGTTCGTTGCAACATTTGAACAATAATTTCTTAGCTTTAATGTAATTGGCTAAGCACACTAACAATTTTATAAATTTAATTAGAATTTTGCATATTTTCATATATATACATATATAATTATTTCAAATTTGAGTTTGTTATTATTATATTTTGAATAACAAAAATGTAAAATAATAAACTTGTTTTGTAGTACGAAATGAACAAAACATAAAGAAAATGTCTTTTTGGATCTCTTCTTCCCATATATATATGCAACACTCTGTATATCTTACTCACTCACTCTCGATTTCTCGCTCTGTCTAAAGCTCATTATATTGACCAAACTTAACATATAAATCTAGAATAATTTTCAACACGCTGTCTCTCTATCTATATCTATCTCTATATATTTCTCTCTCTCTCTGCCTATAAATATATGTAAATCTAAATCTAATTCGCTCGAAACAATTATCAATTACGAATTTCTCTAAATGTTAATTATGCCTACATAAATTAACTTATAATCTCATATTAAATTATTACTAATTGTGATTATGATGACTGCCAGATGACAGTTATATTGTGCTGGTCCTTACTGCTGTCGTGTGTATTTCCCGTAATATGCAAGGCTCATTTAAATACATGTTTTGAACATAATTATTTAATTTCCTAAGCCATTTTTGGTTTTTTATGTTATCATTTCATGATTGCTAATCCACATAATAACACTTAATATCAATACCTAATTGTCTAAAAAAAAAAATGCAGCAATGTGAACAGAATGTTTAACTTATTCTTTTGTGTGCTTTGTACGTGTGTTGGTTGGTTGTCTACACCCTCAAACCCCCCACCCACCCCTCACAAAACCAAAACCATCAAATTCTCTAGCCCTAACATTCCAAGTTTCCAAATTTCAGTTTCAGCCCACAAATAATCATCAAATTATATATTTTTTATTAAATATTGAGTTTCGTTCCACGTAGCAATATAAATTATAATTTTAATATACATTAAATTAAAGCAGCAATAACAGATTACTAAAAGCATTGATTGATAATATGTACATGTAATTATGCATTTGGCAATTAATATTTAAATTTGAAATAGAAATTAAAAATAAATAAACGCAGGCAGCAAAATTTAATTGTGCTCAAAAAAGTTGATTAGATGGGAAAATTATCTGATGGCCAAAAATGTCCTCTATGATTGTCATAATGCAGAATAAAACTCAATATTATTAATATAAATACAAATTACATAATAGACAAACGTTTTTAGAAAAATCACACTAAATTTTGAGCATAGCAAAATATGCTACAAATCAGTAAAGCAATTGATAAAATTGGATTTTTCCATACGAAAATCATAAAATGCTTATACTTCATACTTCAATGAGATCCATGCAGACATTTTTCTGTATCAATTTTTAAATAGTTATTATATTAAACATTATTGTTTTCAATTTGGCTTATGTTTGATTTCATTTGTGACATACATTTCGTGCACACATACAAATTCATTAAATAAATTCTGAAATAAATTCCATTTTAAGCTAGTATTATGTATAGGCTAAGATTTACATACATCTGTATTATAAGTATAAATTGTTCTCCATGTCCACAAATTGAAAATGATAACTCATTGAGTAAATGCTGCTCGACTTTGATATAATCATTTTTTAGCGAATTTGGCTACATTAGTCCAGGTCAACATGTTCCTACGCTCCATATCGAAAATCGACGATTATAAAATGGTGAGTTCAGGAGTTCAAGGCAGTAAACGAACACGAATTAGAATATGAATATATATTATGTATATGAATACAACAAGTACAATCCCAAAACGCTTTAATATTTTGCTCTCAATACTACAAAATACTCGTAAAATAAACATAACTTTTCTGTTTGTGGGTGTGTGCGTAAATGTGTGATTGTATTTGTGTGTATAAAGTATAAAATAAAATAAAATTAACACAAAAGCTTCGCTTTTTCAAATACAACTTAAGATTATGTAAAGTTCATAAGTATGTATCTATATGGTATTTGAAATGCATATATATAAAAATACCAAATAAATTTAAATAATTATTTAAAAAAATTGGCTGTAAATTAAAAAAAAAAATTTTTGTTTTCCTAACTTTTTTCATGTGTCTTGCAAGGGCTAAGTAAAAATCACAATTAATTTTCCGGAAATCACTGGCACCCAAAATTATGTAAAATTAAATTTTTTTTTAAATAAATCAACACTCGCAAGACATTTGTGTCTAAAGATATATAATAATTTTTGCCACCTATGCAATAAATCTATGTAAATTCTCCAGTTTACCTATTTTAACTACTAATTGAATTTTATATTTTTTACTCACCATTTCACCTGTGTAAAATATTTTTTCAAAAACTGATTTTATGTATATTTTTGTATCACAAAACAAAAACGGTTACAACACGACAAGTGCAAATTTTACACAGCTTGTAAGCTAGTTAAATATTTTAAGTCTGTAAGTTCTTTTAGTTTATACAAGTTTGTATCTATATATAAATAAATAACTACTTTTAGTTTAAATCTAAGAAACGTAAAAGAAAAGATCACCAAACCACAAGATCATTCATTTAGTTCACCTGCATTTTTTCATTGACAAGAAACCGAAAACTTCACAGATTTTTAATGTTATTTATTTTTTTGTATGCCTCCTGCTTAGCAAGAGTACAAACACATATTCTGGATAGACAATAAACAAAAAAGAAAGAAGTGCTTTCTACACATGCAACAGAAGCACAACAAGTAAAAATATTTATAAAAAAATAGCATAAATGTATAACTGTAAGTACAAAGCCAAAAACGAGTTAACATCAATTTCATCCAATTAAAACGTTTTTCAATGGCTCTAAATTTGTCAGACCAGTTTCCGGAAAAAATAAATTTACAAAAAACAAATAATGGACGCTAAAAAAACATCTCTGACAGATGTCCCAAAAAAAAAGTATATCAAACAAAAAAACTGGCAACCATTTATTAATTGGAGCAACAGAATCAATTCAACAAAAATCTGTAAATGCCATAAAAAACATTATTATTTGTTATAATTATTCAAATTTATTTGTTCTTGCTTAAAATGATAACAACAGCTATTTGCAAATTGCTGATTTTAAAACAAATACTTAAAAGGATTTAAGAGAATATGTGTAACAAAAAAAAAATCATTGCCGCCATAAATAAGATATAAATAGTTGCCCAGTTCATTATGGACAACTAATAGGATTTTATAAATCAATTTAAATTTATTTTTCCCATTTGATTTCTTCCTTCCGTTGAATGGTTCATTAACAACCCCGATTATCATTTGTTATATATGACATATAGCATGAATATATAAAATTGTTGTAACAGCATGCAAATTGTGGGGTATTTAGCATTGATATTTTTAAAGTTAGTCACAAACTAATAATCAGGCAAACAGAACTCATTCTTATAATTGAAAGAATCTTTAATTTTAATCTCATTGTTCAAGAAAAGGGATTACTAGATCTTAAAATGTGCAGTTGTTTATGGAAATACTGATCAAATATTGATACTCAAAAAAAGTATTATTCAATTTTATTTCGTTTTAAAGATGAACCGCTTTATTGATTAGTTTAAGGCCATATATTTTCAGTTAGTATATATTTTTTTATTTTGAAGATATTAGACAGCCTAATCAAGTTTGTCATTTTAAGCAACTAAGTCATAAAGATGATTGACATTTAAAAAGAAGGTTTTAGCATCAGGTCAACTTAAAGCCAAATACATTTTAAGTCTTAAAAATATAGTCACACACATATTATTTAAAAAGTTACCTAACACATTTTTTTAAAAAAGTTTTGCATTCTTAGTTATATTTAAGAATATTTACATATATCTTAAAGAATGTCTAGTATAATCCTAGTTACGATATAAGCCTGCTCTTTAATCAAATTAACTTGCTTTGCTTTCGCTGCTTGCTTTGTGTTGCCTTTTAGCCTTTTAACCTTTTTGCCTTTTGCTCTTGCCTGTTTCGCTTTCTATAAAGTTCAAATTGCGAATTGCTTTTTTCTTATGCATTTTTGGCACGTTGCGATCTGATTTGGTTTTTTTGTTGCTTTTTGTTCACATTTTTTTGTTAAGTATGCAACACGTTGCTCAATTGAACAATGCATTGGATAATAATGGTCATGTTGAATGTGGTTATTGTTGCATGCTCAGCATCGAAGCGCATTTTGTATTGCATTTTGGTTCGAATATTATGAGGTATACTTAGTTAACTTTTGTATGTGCCATGACATGAATACCTACATACAATTTATACCATTATATTGCCGAGAACTTGCAAATAACCGATGAAGCATAGCGCTTTGAACTATCCGCCAAATATCCAACTGTTTCAATTATATAGCCACCATATATACTTACTTACTAACTAACAAATATAAACAAACTACTCGAAAAAAAAAAATTTATAAATGTTCGCCACGCCTCGCCACGCCTTGCTCGCTCTCTCATACAATTTACTTACAAAAACAAAAAAAAAAAAATTCAAAATACAAATTGTCTAAAAGTAAAGCTAAAGCCCCTCGCAAAACCATTTTGCAAGCCAATCAAATTGAAAAGCCCCCACCACAACCAACACCAAAAAAAAAAAAAATATTAAAAATAACAATATTACTCAAGAAATTCCCATAAAAATTTAAACACAAGAGAAAATTTTGCCTTGCAGTTCAAATTGAATTGCATTGTATTTTGAAATTGAAATTGATCATTTAACAAAATATTCATTTCAAAATGCTAATAAAATTGTTTCTTATCCCAAAAATTTGCCAACTTCAACGCAACACAGGAATACAGTGTACAGCTGACCTTCCGAGAACAGTGGACGGATGAGCGTCTCAAATTCGATGATATTCAGGGTGAGTAATCCAACTATAGACAAAAAATTTGTCGTTTTAATAATCCAACCAAAAATCTATTCTTAAAGGCCGCTTAAAATATCTCACACTGACGGAGGCAAATCGTGTTTGGATGCCGGATTTGTTCTTCTCGAACGAGAAGGAGGGACATTTTCACAATATCATTATGCCCAATGTGTATATACGCATATTCCCGAATGGTTCCGTGCTTTATAGTATACGTATCTCATTAACATTGGCCTGCCCAATGAATCTCAAACTGTATCCATTGGATAGACAAATATGCTCACTGCGCATGGCCAGCTGTAAGTAAAATGCTAATTTCTATACCTTAAAAAAACTATTTGAAAATGAAACCGTATTTCTGATCCATAAATTTATTTCCCTTATAAAAAATTAATATTTTGTTGTTCTTAGACGGCTGGACCACAAACGATTTGGTATTCCTTTGGAAGGAAGGTGATCCAGTGCAAGTGGTAAAGAATTTACACCTACCTCGCTTCACATTGGAGAAGTTTTTGACTGATTACTGTAACAGTAAAACCAACACGGGTACGTTTTTTTGTGTGTGTTCTAGTGTTGTGTTGATTGTGTTTGATGAACTATTTATATTATTCAACAATTTTGCATTTCTTATTACATTTTATAACTATATACATAAATAATATTTATTATATATTCTTGTAGCTAATTTTAGTTGTTATTTTCTTCTTCTGTTATCATTGCTTGTTTTCATTTAGAACTAAAACTAAATATATGCATTTCTTTAAACATTTTCTAACTGAATTTAAGCGCTGCATAAAAAAACAATATTTTTTTTTTGTAAATATTTATGTTATTTATTTTTAATATTCTTTTCCTGGCTCATATGTATATTCTAAGCGGCATCATAAGCACTTCATAGCACACACACGCAAGCACACACACACACACACACGCAAACACACACACACACACACACAGGCAAACACCATCAAACAAAGACATATAAACTTGTAATGATGCCGTTTACACATGAGCATCTCGTTGGGCCGTTATCAATGCCCGAATCGCATAAAACCCAAGTTTTTACGATGTAATTCACACACACTCACAACACACCAGCAGCCACGCCCACTCGCCCCATTTTTAGTGCAGTTTTTCGGCAGCTCTTATGTCGCTTACCTCAGCTGAGTTTTTATGAGCACTTGGAAATCAGTTCGCGCTTTAAGCAAATGTTTACCTTGGCTAGCAAGAAAACTACTCTCGTTTCTGTGCCACACAAATGCCAAACGGAAAAATGAAAATGAAAGAAAATGGCAAAAGGCACAGCATGGCACGGCACAGCACGGAAAGTAAATTAATCGAGGAAATTGTTTGCGACGCAGTTGCTAAAAACTTGCACAAAGAGCATCTTCTCTATCCACTCCCCTCTCAACAACAACCCACATCTATTGATGATGATCTATGTGTGTGTGTGCATTCCTCTGTGTCTGTATCCATGAAGTTAAGCGGGCGCCCAGGCTATGGCAAACAAAATAACAAAAAACTTTCTTACAAGCTTGGTAAATTGTCTGTCAGCATCTTTAGGTGTATAATTTATATGTTAAAGATGCAACCGTTTCCCGCTTTGGCATTTAGATTTTTGAGCACTTCATGGGAGTTTCGCATGCTGCACTGCAGCAGAATAACTAATGACAGCCATCTGAAACGCCATTTGTATTGCGAATGAGATCAACATTTTTTACCTTTTCAATAGCCAGACTCAAGCGAACAATGTAGAATTTTTAAAAGAAAATTAACTCTAAACTGTAGCTGGTTTGAAAAAATACTTAACCAGCTCAACTGAAAAATCAAAAATTTGTAAGCAATACTAAAAGGACTAAAAAGTTAGGCTTGCAATATTAACAATTATTTCCAAAAATATAAGCAATACAAAGACAAACAAATATTTTTTATATAGACAATTATTTATGGTCTTAGATTCCATTAATTGCTAATTGTAAAAGCGGATTAGTTGTTTAAGTAAAGTCATCGACTTTTTTTTAGTGAATCCCTCACCAAGCCAGGAAAACCTTACTCAATGTGATTACTTACTTTTAATATATAGACTAAGACATGGTTCGATATCGATATCATTCATTCAAAACCATTTGCTTTGCTCATACCCGCATTTAAGAGTCGCATGAGATTGAAACTCATTTACTAGCACCCTCAGATAATGTTTAAAACCCTAATTAATTTCTTTTAACTATACTACATATTTTGAACAATCCCCATTTTAGTCGTTGCGTAGTATAATTGTTGCATTTAGTTCGGCTTGAACTTAGTTGCTCACATAAAGTTTATTAATTTTATATCTTCTTTGAGCGTTTAAATGGATATAAAACTGGTCAGAGTAAATACAGAAAACACTGATAAAAAATAAAAAAAATGTGGTAATGCAAACGCATCGCTTTGATTGAACGCACACCGAGCAAATACATACATCCAAGCCATATGCCATATGCCAGATGCGAATGCGAATGCGAATGCGATATTTGTACTACCCAGTAACCAGTAACCAGTAACCAGTAACCAATCCCAGAGAGCCAAGCAAATAAACCACACACACGCAGCACTCGAATAATGCAAACATGAGAAAAGCGCAGAGAAATTTTTAATGAGCAAAATGAAAGAATAAATATATATATATATACATCTACATATATATATATGCATAAATGAACATGAAAATGAAAAATGAATATGAGAATGTTAAATTATAAACAGCTTTGTCTTGAAGAGTATGGAACGCACTGCCAAAAAATTAACGGAAATGAAGGGCTGCAACAAGCAGCGGGGGGGCGTGGGCAAACATGTGGGGCGCGTTCTCACAGCGGAGTCAAATAACCAGGAGCAACAATAACAACAACAGCTACAACAACAGCAACATGAACAACAACAAATCCCAAGAGTCTGCGCCCAACGTACTTCATTTCCGTTAAGAATTTTGTTGCAAATGTCAGAAAATTGAATTGATGTCGAAATACATTTTGCCTATTATGCCATTTTATAATTTCCCAACTCTCTCTGTCTTTCTAACTGTCTCACATTCTAAGTGTGTTTTTGTTTTATTTATTATTTTGTGTGTTTTTGTAAATACATTTTGTCTGCCACACCCAACTGTACCTTGCCCACCCCAGACCAGTGCATAATATTATTTATTTTTTTAAACCCACCCCTTTCCTGTACATAAACTCAGAAAACGAAAAAAAAAAAAAATACAACAACAAAGAAAATTAATGAAAAATAAATGTTTTTCCTTGTTTTGATTTCTGGCAAAATTTAAAAAAAAAAAAAAAAAAAGCAAGTCAAATTTCTTTTATGTTTCTCGTTTATTGGATGGCAAATTCCTTTTTTGATAAATATATTATAATATTGGAAACTTGTGTGTCTGTGTGTAATTTCAGTGTCTAAACTCATTTCTTTAAATCGATCAACTCTATGTATATAAATGTGTATGTGTGAAAAATGAAAAATTAAATTGAAAAAAAAAAAACCACCTTTTTTCGTGTACTTTTTATGAATCCCGTACTTTTTGAGTTTGACACAGTTTATATACCTTGTATACTCATAGGTGAATACAGTTGCCTCAAAGTCGATCTACTATTCAAGCGAGAATTCTCATATTACTTAATACAAATTTATATACCATGCTGTATGTTGGTCATTGTCTCATGGGTATCATTCTGGCTGGATCAAGGCGCAGTGCCAGCGCGTGTCTCGTTAGGTAAGTGTCCAACTGAAACAAACAGCTTAAACACAAACAACAAAAAAACAAAAACAAAAAAAAAAACAAATAAACCAAAAAGCAACTCTAGACTGCTGGTAAATTAATAAAGTATATTGAACATATTAAATATTTCATATTTAACTTTTTGTTTCTATTCAATATATAATCAAGCGTTTCGAAGTCTATCAATATTTATGTATGATTTATTTATTGCATTGTCATTGGCTACTTTCTTTTTTTAGGTGTTACCACACTGCTAACGATGGCCACCCAAACATCGGGCATAAATGCCTCACTGCCGCCCGTTTCCTATACAAAGGCAATCGATGTTTGGACCGGCGTCTGTTTGACGTTTGTCTTTGGGGCATTGCTTGAATTTGCCCTGGTGAACTATGCCTCCCGCTCAGGTTTGAATAAAGCTAGTAATTGAGATTTGATATGCTTCTTAACAAACTTATATTAATGTATTAATCGATGGTGTTTATCTATTTTTACTGTTGTTTTTTAATCATTATTTTTGTCGATAACTACGAACGTATACAAGTACTATATGTAATGTATATAATGTGTATATACCTCAAACAACGACAAAAGATACATCACTTGCATTAAATATACTAACTTAATTGGACTGTCACACACACATAAAAAAAAACACACACACACACACACACACACCTATCTACAAAATGACACTGCTTCAGCTGAAGTTCACATCAACACGTCGAGGCGAGGCACACAATTTTGGGCTCTAAGCAAACTGATTTTTGGTCAACAACTACAACAACAACAATAACAAAACTAATTTTTGTAATACAATATAACGATAAAAGCCAACGATTTAAGCTGTAGTTACCATTTATTTTTCATTCGGTATACATATATACATCAATTTTTAATTTAACATATTTTTTATTTTTATTTCATTCACATGAATATTGTAACTACGATTTCTACGTGTATATTTTTACTAATCCAATTGTTTTGATTAACTCTCTTATTTCATTGTGCGCCCATACACACACACACACACACACACACACACACACCTACTCTCTCTGTCTCTCTCGCTCTCTCTCTCTCTCTCATCAATCACACACATCCATATAAACTCAAACAAAATCAAACGCGTTTGAAAAAAAAAACAACAACAACTACACCGAATTGGACAATATTTTATTTGAATATTCAACACAAACGTAATAAAAACATTTGATAAATTTGGAATATTTTGTAAATTTTTAAATTTGTTTTTTAATTTGCTGTTGTCTCTGCTTGTACATTTGAAAAACAATTCAAACTGAAACTAAAAATATGATTTTTTTATATTTACATCTCTTATTTCCCAACAATTTCCCCAACTTGCACTTGATTATACATTTTTAATTTGAATACACTTCAAATTGTTTAATGTTTCTGTATGTGTGACTATCTATCTCTATCTGTCTCTCTTTCTTTCTCTCACTCGCTGTCTCTGTCGCTATCTAACTGTATAACTGTATAAATGTGTGCTATGCATCTAAACTAAATTCCCAAAACAAAAAAAAAATATATATATTTAAATATATGTTAAACTCAACTGTAAATTACGTAAACCAAAAAAAAAATATATAACAACAACAACAAAATCAAACAATTGGAACTATCCAACATTTGTGGAACATATAAATTCTTGTCGAACATCTTCTACCACATGCAAACAATATACGGATCGGGCCGCAGACATGCATAAGGAGAATATGAAAAAGAAACGTCGCGATTTGGAGCAGGCCAGTTTAGATGCCGCTTCAGATCTGCTTGATACAGATAGCAATGCAACATTCGCAATGGTACTTACCTCTTAATTATCTTACTCTTCCATTAACCTACAAATATTTCAAAAAAAAAAAAGTAAAAACTTATGAAGGAATATAAAACGTAGATTTTTGAGTATTCTTATGCACATACATATATCCATATATGTGGAGTGTCAGCAGAAATAGACTAGGAGAAGTTGATTTTTGAAAATATGCCAAAAATATTTACACATTTTAAAGTAAAGATTTTCTTATTCAGTCAAAAGATCAGTTTCTAATGCTTATCGGTCACAATTCTCTGACAAACTGGTAATAATCCAGTAGATATATAACTTGAGAGAGGGAAAATTATGAAACTTTCACAGTCGATGCTAAATACAGAACAAGTGGAAGAGATAAACATTAAATTTCAACAAAGTCAACCGAATATTCGTATTTGTTTAGCTAAAAGTGTCATTGTTTCAAATATAAAAAATATATATGTTGACAAAGTTAGTTAAAGGACCAACTGCCATATTTAATTCACATCAAACTGTTTAGCTCAAAATCAAATTAAACTTTTTTTTAGCTTTCCATTTAAACACACAAAAATAAAACCAACTCAAATTGGCTACTAGCAAAATTTTGGTGATAAAACTATTAAAACAACTATTTCCTTTTATATTTGCCTCTATTTTATTAAAAAAAAAAAAACAACTCGCACACACACACACACACACAAACAATAAATTAACACCCACACAAACAAAAACAAACACCAAATTTTCAAACTTTTTTTCAAACGTGCTCATGCGATTCAAATCAAATCACCACACATTCACACATATAAATACAACCAACTCAATCTCAAACTGAAAAACATTCAACTTAACCTCAAACTCAAAACCAACACAAAAAAAAAAAAAAAAAACACATAAACCTCATCAACCAAAATCGCTGCGTGGCACTCAACCGACCCAAACCAATTGAAACGGATTTAAATGAAAAATTGCATCGAAAATTAAATGCAATTACGCACATCCCATTCACCATACGACAATCGCCATTCTTCATACGTCTCTCACCGACATTGACATCGCCATTGACATCGTCATTGACATCGCTATCGCCATCGCCATCGCCATCGCACCCATATTGCATTAACTACAATCAAAATTGCATGTCAAACGGCATCGCAATATTCACGCGGTGGTGGCCTGCAGAAACCACTGGTGCGTCATCCAGGTGATCCGATGGCGCTGGAGAAGCTCCGGCAGTGTGAGGTGCACATGCAGCCACCGAAGCGTCCCAGCTGCTGTAAGACTTGGCTATCCAAGTTCCCAACAAGGTAACGCTCGTCAGACACATTGCTCTGCTATATAGTTCAATTTATTATATTGTAGTAGTTGATGGATTTCCTTTTTGATGTTGTGAATATGTACTATCTACATTTCTATCTCTCTCTCTCTCTCTCTGTCTCTATATATATCAAAAGACTTTTATTGACTTTTTATGCCACTAATTAACTGTAATTGAATTAAATCCTAAAATTGATTCTCGTACTTACATTAAAGAAAAACCCGATTCTGCTTTGCTGCTTGCCATCGTTTTTGCTCGCTGTCTTTTGTTTCAATGCTTGCTGCCAAATGATTTCCATCTGGCCCCAGAGTCCAGAGTCAAGTAAACGTGAAAATATAATTTGCTTAATGCCTTACGCTAATTACACTGTGCAAACAATTTTGTAACATAAATTGATTACAATTTTAGTTTTTTTTTTATTTTTTAAAACGGCAAAACATTTAATTAAATATTGAAAAAACTTTCATTTAAATATGCCTTGTATATTTTTGCAAATATTCGTTTCTTAATGAAAGTGTGTTATAAAATTTTTTGAACAGTGTTCTTTGCTAAATTTTCAAATCAAACGTTTTTGTGTGCTTTTCGTTCTATCGATTTGTTTGTTTTAAACAACGTTTTTTTGTTGTAGACTTTGGAAAATTCTCATTCCTCAGTACCAAACCGCATCCCAAGTCCGTGTCATCTGGTAGTTTGCCACTCGCCATTATAATTTGTTTTTTGGTTGTTCGTAGAATTAAACTCCTTAAATGACACAATTATGAGTTTCACGCACGTAGAACACATATTATTATTTTCTTGTTAAAACAAACAAATTATTGCTATAAAAATGAAGTTGAAAATTTTAAAAGGCCACACAGAAAAAATAATTTAAAAAAAAAAAACAAAACAAAACAAAAACTAAAGAAAAACAATCACAAATCAAAAAGCCAATCTCTAGATGATCAATTAATGTGTTTCGTACTTGTTGAATATTTATCCAAGACAATGTTCTAGATCGAAGAGAATCGATGTTATATCGCGCATTACGTTCCCACTGGTCTTTGCGCTCTTCAATCTGGTCTACTGGAGCACATATCTCTTCAGGGAGGAGGAGGATGAGTAAATGCCGTTTCCAATTTACAAAAAAAAAAAAAAAATATATATATATATATATAGATATATATTCATGATATAATTACAAGTGCTGGCACAACAATACCAAAGATTGTACTAACCTATTCTCTCTCTTAATTTCTACTTTCATTTACTACTTTACGTTCGAATTTCTGTTGCGTATGGCTTGATTTTTGCATCTATGATTTCAATTTGATTCGTTTGTTTTCAACTATAAAAAGGACTTTCTAAAGCGCGTCCGCGACTCTGATAACCAAAGGCTATGTAGAATCCACCATGAAATTAACAAAATATATATGCATGCAGATACGTATGTATGTATGTATGTATGTATGTACGAGTATGTATGTATATGCTTTGCTTGATCATTTTGGGGCGAGACAAGGCATCACGGCATTTCCACTATAAGAAATTCGATTAAAGCAAAAGATATATACTAACTATAAGTTAAATTGATCAAGTATGACTGCATAGTAGATAAAAACAAAAGGAAATTTAAGATCATCTTCAAAATGCTGTATTTTAAACAAAAAAAAAAAAGTGCAAAATTCACATAACGATTTGATGGCGATATGAGAAACGCTTGCAGCTCGTTTGTTTGAATTTGTTTTTAATGCTCAAAATTGTTATTAATTAAATAAATTATTTTAGGCTTTAATCAAAATACGTTCTGTTCATACTACTTATACTAGATTAGTTCCAAACAAATTACTATTAATTTGTACTTAAAATGCGATAAGTTAGCTATAAAAAATTCGCACGAAGTTTGTAAATATTGTCATATTGTCAATAAGTTTTAAGCCAACTAGTTTATACAATTCGAATTCTAAACAAGCAAAATAAAATACAACAAAATGGGTGTAGATAAATTTAAGTTTAGTCATAAATAAGCAAAAAAAAATTAAAAATAAAAAACAAAAATGAACAACTAGCAAATCCTAGGCAAATTTAATTATTATGTTCACAATCCATTAAAAAAAAAATAATAATAATAAAACTCAATACAGAACATAAGTCAATGTTTTGTTTATTGAATTTATTTTTCAAGTACACACAAACACATTAACATTCAGCACGCAAAAAATTTATCAACCCCTTTTACAATACTCTGCAGAAATTATTTTCACTTTTTAAAATTGGGAGTTAAATTTGATAAAACTTATTACTATTGAAAATTTGACTACCGAATCCGAAATTATTGGACTACAATTGATCAAAGGAACGATTTGTCGAAAATTTCACAGCTTATGGAAAACCTTTGGTTTTTTTTTAAAGAAGTTTCGACAAAATGCATTTAAGAACTTAAACTTCTTTATCGATCATTTAAATCAATAACAGTTGAAATAATGTCTGCAAGAGTATTTAGGCTATTGTCATATTTTTATTTTGTTCATAAAATCAAATTTTTACTGGAACTGGTGGGTATTGCAAGTTTTTATTCCTATTGATACGAGTATGCTTAAACTAATAGAACAATTCCAAATAATTTAATTGCTTGTTTTTGAACTCGATTTCATTTAGTGCCAAATTCATGTAGTTATTAGACACATTTTTATACGTGGATTTAGTGCACTTTGCAAAATCCTTCATAAATGCGGCTAACAATAATTCCTTATCATTTTTCATCTAGTTAGAATTATAAATAGAATTAAATTTTGATTCAATTATTTATAAGGGACAGCCCATGAGAACACAAGATAACTAACTTTATGAAAATAATACATTTATTAAGTGTGCTTCTCATGTTAAGTTCCATTAGCTAGATATTTTATTTAAGTAGTTTAATAAATATAATTACAATTAACAGTTAACCATAAACCAATTAACAGACAATACAAATAGTTTATCACATAGTGCAACAAAATATAAATTAAATTGAGCCCCAATAATAACACCAATTAATAAATCAAATAAAACTCAAATAGATACCAAGACATTCAATTACTTGAAGGCGTGGCACTTACCTTCTGCTTGGTAAACAAATATTCGATTTTTGTTTTTATTAAGTGCCTTTTGAATGACGAGTGAGTCCTGCAGTTAACAGGAATTGGCTACCTGCCCCGCCTCCCCCGTGACTAAAGTTTTACTAGCTGATTTAAACCCCAAATTTAAGGCCAACTAACCTAACTTATATCTATGCACAAACTATACGAAACACAAAACTAAAAATCCATAGTTTCGGTCTAACTCAAAACTGAATTCTACATAGCAAACCAACAACCAAAAACTGTAATAAAAAAATAGTATATATCTTACTAAACGCAACAAATATTTTGTAGTTATAAAATATTTTTATTAAGCTTGTTTATTGCAATTTTTTCTTATTACAATATTTTCTAATGTTATGCTTTAAATCATAATTTCGCTTTTGTTACTATAAAAAAAAAACACACACACACAAAAATAATACTTTTATAAAAAAAGAAGGTAAGAAGAAGAAATAATAAATCAAAATCAAAGATAACACGCACCCCACATATAATTATAATATTATCATTAGGCAACCCTCAAGAGGAAATAAAATAAATGTTGTAAAATTCGTGCCAAGCAAGAAACAAATAAATTCATCAACAAAATGCAAAACAAAAAAAAAATATATATACTAATAAATTTGTGTACAAGAAATATGAGCGCAAAAAATGAAAAAATGAAAAAGATAACTATTGTATTGTATATGAAGCTATAGCTATTGAACATACAGGGTTTTATATGTGAGCAAATAAGTAGTGGGTTCGTGCGATCAGATGAACGCCTCGTAGCAGCCAAATGTTGGGTATGTTGTTTCATATGTGTTGATTAATGTTGATGTAAACGTATCTACGTAAAAAATACTGACAAGCAAAAAAGCAAAAAAAAAAGTTATAATAAATAAAACAAAAGCAGAAAACAAGAAATGATTCAGAGTAATGGAAAACTAAAAGACGTAGAATAGGACATCATAACTAGCCGAGTGCGCTATATCGATCGGAATAATTGGCTCAGATATTGGCAGTTTTGTAACCATTATCTTAGTACTAGATCAATACGTTTCGGCTCTCGAAACTTGGTATAGGTTGTGTGCTGCCTTTAGTTGCCGTTCATCAACTTGGTCAATTATCATTTAGGCAAAACAAATAACAAATAAACAAAAAAAAAAAGAGAAAAACAAAATTAAAAAACCCGAAAAATCAAGAAGCATTCTTTTACACGTGGCAGTCCAATTTTTTTGATGTAAATAGTTTAAATAAATATATATTATAATGTGTAAATGTCAGACAGTTAGTTTTAACAAAGTGCACAACTTCTTGATGCGTTCCAAAAAACAAAGACTTACAAGTTTTGAAGTGACAAGAAATTTAACATTTATCGAGCAAAACGTAGTGAATAAGTTAACATATGTGTAGTTAAGTTAAGACAGAACAACAACAACAAAAACAAAAACAAGAAAAACAACAAGAACCCAGAGTTGCATAGTATATGCACATAGACTAGTCGAAACCATTACTAATATTAACTAAATAATACTAAAAAGCCCAAGCCCATTTGCATTCTCTACGACTAAAACACACACACACTTACACACAACCTCACACTCAATTCGCTCACTCAATTCTCTTAACATCACTTTCGTGTTTCAGACACAATACTCTCTCAAAATATATATTCAAATGAAATTGAACTCGCACAAATTGAAAGTAATAAAATAAAATTAATAAGATCATAACACATATCTTCAAACAATTCGGGCGCCGAAATGCCAACCCAACTTCTAACAATCAAGAAGAATAAGAAAGAGAAGGTAAACTAAAGTTATCATTTGTAAGAAGAGAACAAACGCACATAACATATATAGTAAATGTAAATACAAATCATTTGAAAAATCGAAAATCAATAAAAAAAAAAACAGCGCAAATCCCCTTACTTTATAGAGCTAAGTGGACACACACACACACACACACACACACTAACATACACACACAAGCAAACAGAACTATCAAATAACGAAAGAGAACGAAATTAAATCACCCATACAATATAGATTTAAGATCATGCGTTAAAAGTAACAATTTGCTGTAGTGCAACCGAATGAAATAAAAATGAGACATACCCAAAAACAAAAAAACGCCAACTAACAACAACCCAAAAATAACAAAAGGGAACAGGCAAATAATATGAAGATGAAATTTTAATACATAAGTGAAAAATTAGTCAAATAATTATACAAAATAGTTGAAATAATTGTTGTATTGCCATCACCCGAAACAAAAATCAAAAGTGTAAGTCCCCAAGAATAAAGAAATGTTTGTGAAATGTTTATAAATGAAAACAAAACCAAAAAACAAAAACAAAAAAAAACCAAAAACTAAAAACTAAAGAAAATACACAACATGGCATGTTTAAATAAAAACCCAAATTAAAAATGTACATTCATCGACACTGTTTTCTCTTGCATTATTTAACAAGACTCCACTTTGGCGTCTTCAGGTTTTAAATTAAAGCATTTTAATGGTTTATTGATCCGTTTGTCTATTTGCATTTTCTTTTTCTTTAGAGTTCCGCTGGGATTCGTTTAATCTACCATCGAGCAATAAAAATTGGCTGGTTGAAGCTGTGAACTGTACGAAAAATCTATTGTTAGACAAAATACATCAATTTATTTTTATAATACCAAAAAACAATGATTAATAATGCGACTTTTTTTTTGTTTAAATGTTAAAGAGGGGAATTTGACTCATGTTTCAGATTTACATTAACCAAAACTGTTTTCAACTGCAAGTTTCATATCGACCAGCTTTTGAGAGTGCGAGCTAAATTAACAAAAAACAGGGTTGTTCTTAATAACTTTCAACTGCTTGCTTGATGTCATCTCGGCATACATAACTGCTTGCTAAACCGTACATGCAAGCATGTCTTGTAGCAAGCAGCTATTGCGAGTAAGCGTACTGCTTACAATAGATCATTTGTATGGAACAAATTATGAATTTGAAGAATATTTTTAGCTGTATTGAATATATAAATATAATATATCTCCCTTATATCGAGAATGCCGTGAACATCATATTAACATAGTTAAAGGGGCAGAATAGCGATAGGTATATTACAGACACTTTAACCGCTAAATTTCTGACTAATTTTGTGTCGATTATTGGGATAATAAGTTGAAAGATCGCGTGTCTCCTTACGTGTTGCATGTTGAGCTGTTTTTGCAGTTAGCCGACAAAGAAGACTGATTTCGCTGACACTTAAATACGACTAAACTGCTGGGCAGTTGCAACAGTTACCTCAGAATGATCGATCTTAACGCAAATCCAACGACAAGCTACAATGCTGAACAGAAAATCTGGTCGGGCGCCAGTGAGCAGAGCTACTACAATGATGACCTGACCATAGGTCAAATAATATTCAGGCAACTGCAAAGTGAGCCCCAACGCATCTTTCAGATCTCGCCAGAAGAAAACACGCGACTCAACCGTTTCCAGATGTTGCAAAATGCGGGCAAAATTAGTGTTTATCTAAAGAAGCATGGATTTTGCGAGGACACCCATATAGTTGGCATTCTGGCCAGGAACTCCACACATTTGGCGGCCTTGGTCTATGGCTGTCTGTTTAATGGCACACCCTTTCATGCTGTCAATCCCAATCTGGAGGAGCACACCATACAAAATCTCTACAGTCTAACGAAGCCCAGGTTCATTTGCTGCGATGCTCAGGACTATGAGAAATTGAAGAAAGTCGCTGAAAATCTTGGCGTTACAATTATAACTGTTCATGGACGCATTGTTGGTGTCTTGAGCATTCAGGAGCTGCTGCCAGTGCCTCTACCAGAGGATTACGAACCGACCAGGTTTCAACGCGGCATCGATCGCACAGTGGCAATTCTATGCTCCTCTGGCACCACAGGAACACCCAAAGCAGTTACCATTTCGAATAGCCGCAAGATTTTCGAGAGTCACAGGTAAGAAATTGTAATTTTTTTTTATTACATTTTAAACTCATCGTTGATTATTCTATATTATAAATACTTACTCTTGATCAGATCGATAATCTCTTTGGCTAAGGGACGTAAACTATATTGTTTCATATTAGAGAGTATTCCACTTAGTTCCTATAGCACTTTCTCTGCCTCTCTCTCTCTCTCTCTCTATTTAGTCTCTCTCTCTCTCTCTCTCTCTCTCTCTCTCTCTTTCCCACACAAACTTTAGTTCCATTGTTATTTAAAAGTTATAATCAATTCTTATGCTTAGTTTACTTCACTTCTAAGGGTATTTCAATTTTGGCATCTATCTAATTTAATAGTTGAATATTTTTCATCTAGCTATTTGAGCCCCAATGACATACAATATGCACCCAGCAGTCTGGATTGGCTGACGGGTTTAATTACATTAATAACGGCTGGAGTGTACGGCACGGTGCGGCTCATTTCGAAAGAGATCTTCAGTGCCGCATTTTTTTTAAACTTGTGCGAGCAGCAGAGTATTAGTTGGTCTATTTTGGCCGCCTCGCACATTGCTATGCTGGCTAATTGTCCGGATGTGAGCGGTAAGAAGCTGCGGAGTCTGAGGTATCTTCTATTTGCTGGTGGCCACACACTGGTTGCAACGCTGAACAAGATGCAGTCCCATTTACGGGGTGAGGGCATCCTACGGAATGCATATGGCATGACGGAGTTAGGCACATGTGTCACGTACAACCAGACCACCCACTCGAAACCCACCTCGGTGGGGCGTCTTTTGGCCAATATACGCATGCGTGTGATAAACGATAATGGTGACGCTGTGGGTCCGAATGAGATGGGCGAAATCTATTGCCACAATGGGCAGCATTGGAGTGGTTACTATGGCAACTCAACGGCGACAGCTGAGATGCAGGACTCTGAGGGTTGGTTTCACACCGGGGATGTGGGCTACTTTGATGGGGATAACTATCTGCATATTGTGGAGCGCAAAAAGGATATGCTCAAGTTTCTGGGCATGATGTACTATCCGCACGAGATCGAAGAGATTATCGCCCAAATGCCCGAAGTTGCCGAAGTTTGCGTCTTTGGCATTTGGAATGAAACCGAAGGAGATGCGGCAGCTGCTTCAGTGGTGCCCAAGCCAGGCACACAACTCCAGTCGTCACAGGTGGCTCAATTTGTAGCTGAGCACACTGGGGTCAACTATAAGCAGCTGAATGGCGGTGCACAAATCGTGCCTCAACTGGCCAAAAGTGCCAATGGCAAAGTGAACCGTCTGGCAGTTAAATCCGCTTATCTAAAGGCAACACAGCAAAGAAATTTTTCAAATTCAATTAAATAATTGCAGTAAGTAAGCTGAACAACAATAAATATAATATAAACATTGCATAAATGTAGGTGCTTTTTTTATTGTAAATGTTAACAACACATTTGTTTGAATTCACATATGGTAATCCAATTCAAACGCTAAAGTGTCTATATAATAGTATTAGTTGTTCATATCTCAACAATAAACTACTTTTGCAGCGGAGTAAAATGCATTCGAAATCGCCTCTTCTCATGATTAGCTAATACAAATTAAGATTGTCGAATTAGATAACATTTTTATTCGAATTAGATAACATTTTTATTTCATGTACTCGGATGTTCAAAGTAAAGTTCACAAACTATTACACAATATGCAATTAATCTAAATTATTGTATTGTATTGATTAACATGATAAAAAAAAAATTACACGCTAAGCTTCTAATAAAAATTAACCATCAACGACAATATTGTTTATTACATTATATAAGAAAGTTCGTTGCAAATGTTTGTTATCGTGCAATTTGCCAACGGTATAAAATGCAACGGTTTTCGCTATCGCAAACCATTTCGGAAAGCGCCGGCGTTACAATCGAAATGTGCTTTACACCAGAGAACAGTTATGATGCCGATCGTAGAATTTGGAGTGGTCAAGCAAAAAGAAAAAGCTTTTCATCTGATCAATCCATTGGTGAGCTTATTTTTAACGCAATGCGACGACATCCCCAGCTGATTGCTCAAGTAAGTCAAATCTACACATATCACACAAGTCACAGCTTTCCATATTGCACACAGATATCAGATGACGCTATTCTGACCCGTGAGAAGCTTCAATTAAATTCAATGGCTGTTGCAAGCTATATTAGATCTTTGGGATTAGTGCAAACGGATATTGTGGGAATTATGGCAAGAAATACAACGCATATAACGGCTGTGGCCTATGGATGCTTCTTCAATGGAATTGCATTCCACTCCCTCAACTTCATCTACGAGCCGGAAACTATTGAAAAGCTCTTCGATATAACGAAGCCACGTCTGATTTTCTGTGATGGTGAAGAATTCGGGAAAGTAAAGTCAGCTGCGGAGAAATTAAATGCGAAGATCATCACAATGCGTAACCATCAGAGTGGATCAATTAGCATTGAGGAAGTCCTAGCTACGCCAGTAGAAGCTGACTTTCAACCTGCTCGGTTGGAACAGGGAAATGATCAAACCTTGGCCATTCTCTGCTCTTCTGGGACAACGGGCATTCCCAAGGCAGTGACCATATCAAACAGTCACAAGATCCTCAACTCCAGCAAGTCAGTGAAATCAAACATAGTAAATATATTGTTCCGTGTTATTGAACTTTAATTCTCTTAGTAATCTAACCACCGATGATGTGCAAGTCACTCTGAGCACATTGGACTGGGTGTCAGGATTAATTACGATAGTTAACTCCGGCGTGTACAGCACTAAGCGCATTATAACTGCTAAGCCATTCAATACAGTCCGATTCTTGCGTATGATCGAGGAACACAAAGTCACCTGGCTGCTTTCGGCGCCCTCCCACATGGCGATGTTAGTTAACTGCCCTGAATTTGACAAAGCGAATCTTTACAGCATTCGCAACTTTATCTACGGAGGTAGTAATTGTTCCTTAGAGGTACAAAAAAGTATTCGAAATCGCTTGCAAGGTGACTATTTGCAACAAGTATACGCATTCAGTGAGGCTGGTAGTACGGTGGCATATAATTGGAATTTCGACAAAAAACCCAATTCAGTTGGCCGTTTGGTGGATGGCATCAAGATGAAAATACTCACAGAGCAGGGTACATCTCTAGGACCCAATGAAGTGGGTGAAATATGTGTATATTTTGGTGACTTTTGGGCCGGATATTACGGTAATCCTGAAGAGTCAAGCAATATACGTGACTCGGAGAAGTGGTTTCACAGTGGAGACTTAGGCTATATGGATGAGGATGGCTTTCTCTATATAGTGGACAGGAAAAAGGATATGCTGAAGTATCAGAACATCATGTACTACCCACATGAAATTGAAGGAGTCATTTCTCAGATGCCAGGCGTGGCTGAGGTTTGTGTATTTGGAATCTGGAATCCACTCACAGGCGATGAGGCTGCAGCTGCTGTGGTTAAGAAGATTACCGCAGAAATTGAGGCTCAGGATGTGGTGGACTATGTTAAAAAGCATATCAATCTTAAGTACAAGCAATTAAATGGAGGTGCTGTCATTGTGGACGCTCTAAGGAGAAGCCCCAATGGTAAAACCAATCGACCTTCCACTAAGGAATATTTTCTAGAACTTAAGAGTAAAGTGGGTTAAATCATAAAACTAACAATATGTTCCAGTACTAAAATAAAATACACAATATTATATATCTTTTAAGAAGTTAACATTACGTAAAAATTTTATAATTCTAGATTTGTATACGTTCAAGTTAAATTCACAGATATAGAATCAAATATAAAATTCTCATATATATGTTCTCTAAACACATTGAAGCAAAAATCGCACTTTTAACTTAACAATGCACTCAAAATTCCAGTTTTATATGAACAATTTAAAAGCTAGGCGAGCGACGATTAAATTAGTATATGTCAGCGCATTCTGTCTTTCTTTAAATGTACTTTATAATGGATCCATTAAGTGACAAGTTTGAAGAGTAAATTGTGAGGTAGTCTCGTGTTATTACACATGCAACCGGGCTATTACTGAGTATAAAATGCATACAGATTAGCGCTTCCACAATCAGTTTCGTCTATGCAGCCGATCCGCAACACTCGCAATGCCTTACAAGCCGGAGATAATCTACGACGCGGATCACAGCATCTGGAGTGGTCCGCAGAGTCGCAATTACTTTGATTCCAATCTATCCGTTGGCGAGATTATATTCCATGAGATGCGACGTCATCCGAAACTGATAGCTCAGGTGAGTTTTTTATTATATTAGTTTATATTACGTAACTAACAATATTTGATTCTTGAACAGATCTCAGACACTGAGAACATTGCATTAACAAGAAAAGAGCTCCAGTTAAATTCAATGGCTGTTGCAAGCTATATGAGATCTTTGGGACTAGTGCAAACGGATATTGTGGGAATTATGGCACGAAATACAACGCATATATCGGCTGTGGCCTATGGATGCTTCTTCAATGGAATAGCATTCCACTCCCTCAACTTCATCTACGAACCTGAATTAATTGAAAAACTCTTTGATATAACGAAGCCACGTCTGATTTTCTGTGATGGTGAAGAATTCGGGAAAGTAAAGTCAGCTGCGGAGAAATTAAATGCGAAGATCATCACAATGCGTAACCATCAGAGTGGATCAATTAGCATTGAGGAAGTGCTAGCTACGCCAGTAGAAGCTGACTTTCAACCTGCTCGGTTGAAACAGGGAAATGATCAAACCTTGGCCATTCTCTGCTCTTCTGGGACAACGGGCATTCCCAAGGCAGTGACCATATCAAACAGTCACAAGATATTCAATTCCACCAGGTAAATAGACAAAACGATAATCATTCAATATAGTAATATTCGATGAATTTTAGATGTCTTACCACAGCTGACGTTCAGTTTGCACACAGTACTCTAGACTGGTTGTCAGGACTCATAGTAACAGTTACTTCTGGTGTTTACAGCACCAAGCGGATTTTAACTGAACATCCATTTGATCCTGCGTATTTGCTGCGTATCATTGAGGAGCACAAAGTCACGTGGTTGTTCCTCACTCCTAATAATATGACTATGATGACAAACTGTCCAGAATTTGAACACGCCAACCTTAAAAGCTTGCGTTTTCACCTTTACGGTGGAAGTCGCTGCTCCGTGGAGGCCCAACATCTTATACGTAGTCGGTTAAGGAGCGACTGCATGCATTTTATATACGGACTTTCGGAGGTGGGCTTCGTGTCCGAGAACTTAAACTTTGATGAAAAACCAAATTCAGTTGGCCGTTTGGTAGAAGACTGTAAGCTGATGATACTTGATGAACAGGGCAGGGCACTGAAATCAAACCAAGTTGGAGAAATATGTGTCTACAGCGGACAGTATTGGGCTGGATATTATGGTAATCCCGAAGAGTCCAGCAATATTTGTGACTCGGCACAGTGGTTTCACACTGGAGACTTAGGCTATATGGATGAGGATGGCTTTCTCTATATGGTGGACAGGAAAAAGGATATGCTGAAGTATCAGAACATCATGTACTACCCACATGAAATTGAAGGAGTCATTTCTCAGATGCCAGGCGTGGCTGAGGTTTGTGTATTTGGAATCTGGAATCCACTCACAGGCGATGAGGCTGCAGCTGCTGTGGTTAAGAAGATTACCGCAGAAATTGAGGCTCAGGATGTGGTGGACTATGTTAAAAAGCATATCAATCATAAGTACAAGCAATTAAATGGAGGAGCCATTATTGTGGACGCTCTAAAGAGAAGCCCCAATGGTAAAACCAATCGACCTTCCACTAAGGAATATTTTCTAGAACTTAAGAATAAAGCTTAATCAATAAAGCACCAATGGCAATGCTAGTCGCACATCAACAAGGGCCTGTTTTCTAGAAATTAGAGATAAAAACTAATGGGATAAGAATTAACTAACAGATCCCATGTAGACGGAGGTTAATCTGCTGATATATCCACTCATAAATACTCCCTAAAATCTTTAAAAATATTAGTGAGTAAATGTCATTTCCTTGTCACCTAGTTTAATATAGCTAGTGCAGCAAACTAATGGAAGTAATTGGTGCATGTACTTGCTATCGCATACAGCAACCTCAAAAAAATAACTTTGTTGAATTTAAGTGGGCCCCCAAAAGTATGCTTTATTTTCCTTTACTCTTTGCTTGACAAAAACCTGTTTGATCGACAAACTGTTGTCAGCAAATTCGTTTTACATTCGCTGATAATTGCCTCAAATATTTTATTGTTGAGGCTTTAGTACGAACTCGATTTGTAATAAGCCGAGTATTCATAGTATTAAGCTAAAAACAAGCAATGCACAATGATCGAAAACATATGGAATTAATACATGGGGCCAAATCTAATATTAATTAATTCCCTCGTTTGCAAATATCTTTTCCATACTTATAGGATTCAATCTTCTTAGGAAATGTCCCACGTTGAGTACGTTCGTGTCGTTCTCCTTTTCCAAAAGATGCGAGTTCAACAGCGGCTTGAGCAGAATACTCTTTATAGGTGCAGCTCTTGTTTCGAAGGATCTCAACTCTTGGTTCCCGTAATCTTCCCATGAAGGGACTGCCCGGGGGAATAAAGTGCCAGGCTCTGTCTTCTTTTTGCACCACGTGTACCTAGCTCGAGCCCTTACTGATACTCCTTGGTGCGTAACTCCAAACGTTTTGGCATAACAGAAATGGAGGGATCATTCATATTTGGTTCGTTAACCAGTTTGTGTTGCAGTTCCACACCACCTGCTCGACGGTGGCACTGTGCTTCTTCATCAGCTCGTCTTTGCTCTCCTCTATCTGAGCTTGCAGTACGGCGCGATCGCTTTGCGCCGCAAATGCACGTTTCCCAGCATCGTTGTGAGCCACATGCGACTTCTCAAGCATGGTCTGCACATCGGCAAGCTCTGCCTCTGCGGTCTGGCGAGCCTTTTCGGCTAGAGTGCGTGCAGTCTCAGCATTTTTGAGCTGATTACGTAACTGACAAATTTGTGCCTTGGGGGGTGTATCCGCCTTGTGTCGCTCCAGCTGCGTCTGTGCATCCTTCAGAAGTGTCTTGCTTTCTTCCAAATCGCGACGCAGCATTTGGCCCAGTGCCTCTTCGGCATCACTGTTCACACGATCACGAACCTCCATGGAGGTCCACACCAATTTATTGTAAAATTTTTGTTTAAAAATCACCCAAATGAGACAAGTTAAATTATTTTTTATAGCAGAAAAAAAAAACAAATGCAGCGCATATTTTTATTCATAATCCCAAACTGATTCCAAATTGATATTGTTGATATTACTGATTTTTATAACTGGCCAAGAGGCATTGGCAAAATAATTGCAAAGAGAACTTTCAGAGCTCATTTCAACTTTGCATCCATTTCTTAATAGGTTATGTTCATAATAAAAAAAAAAAAAACTGTTAAAAATTTGATGATTGAAAGTTGATTTGTGGCACGTAAAATGCATTGGATTGTATGCTAAAAAAAATAAATAAATAAATTAACTCAAAACTGTCTGTGTGGCAGCTAATAAAATACTATTAGATAATAATATGATATATATCTTATCAACATAAAACCTCAGCATATTTGGCCAATGTTCGATAATTTAGTTAAGAATTGTTAAGTTGCTAATTGAAAGAACACGTGTTTGAAATATAGATTCATTCGATTGGAGGCCTGCTGGTCACTCAGATAACTTTGGCCAAACGAAGTCAAGGACATTGGCAGCCATAACTATCAGTCGGATAGCGCTTATCGCTGGCATAGCTTATCTGTGGAACATGAGCTTTTAATTTTCGTGTGGGATTTTGGAGAGGTGACGTATGTTAACCGTTTGATAGGCAAACGGTTAACTGATAACGCCAATAAACTGATAAGCACTGGTTGGACTGGTTGGCCACGCAAAGGTCGCCAGTTGCTGAACAACTTGAGTGACGCTCGGACGAGCGCACATCCGTCGACGACTCTTATCAGTTATCAGGGAACATGGAGGGCGGCCCCAGCACACAGTTCGATAAATATACAAAAATTTGGAGTGGACCAAGGCCGGCGCATTTCTTTGACGCCGACTGTTCCATTGGCAAAATACTGTTTGCCTTTATGCGCAATCATCCGGCGAACTTGTGTCAGGTGCGATTAATTTAAGCATTTTGTGTTATTTAATATTTTTTAACATCATAAAAATATCAATTTATTTATCAGATATCCGATACAGAAGGCACTGCTTTGACTAATGGCGAGGCCATCAGCTTTGCCATACGCATCGCTCAGCAGCTGAAGGCGATGCACTTGCGGCAGGACGATGTGGTTGGGATTGCGGGCACCAACACCACATATCTAATGCCGGTGGTGCTCGGCTGTCTGCTCAATGGCACACCCTTCCATGCAGTCAGCCCCTGGCACGACGAGGCCACCTTCAAGCAATTGTTTTGCATCACCCGTCCTCGAATTATATTCTGTGATGGTTTGATCTACGAGCGACTCAGCGCCATTGCCAAAATGCTCAAAGCGCCGGTCTACACGCTCAAGGATCATCGACTCCAGCTGCCCCGCATTGAGGATCTACTGGAGCCCACCAAGCAGGAGTTGTATTATGTGTGAGTATTTAAAATAAATAATAAAAATTCGACTAGAAAAATAATTGTAAAATGTTAATTTATATATTAAAAATCAATTAAGAATTTTATAAATTTTAGGTAAAAAAATTAACTTTTATCTCCTCGTTTACAGACCCGAATCGCTGATGCTGGGCGGCGATCAGACTGTGGCCATTCTGTGCACCTCCGGCACCACAGGGCCACCAAAGGCGGTTTGCATATCCAATTCCGCTTGTCTGTTCGATTTTGGGTACGAATTGTATGAATCCAAGGGATGAACAACCACTAAATGATTTGCCTTTTACTTGACCAGCTTTGTCACCGGTCAGGATGTGTTGCTGTCGTTTAGCACGATTGATTGGGCGCCCGGTTTGTTCAACATGCTGTTCAGTTGCTGCCACGGCTCCACGCGCTGCATCACCGATCGGTCCTATACGCCGGAATATATGCTACAGCTGATCGAGAGGTACAAGGTGACGCTGCTGACAGTGGCGCCACAGCAGGCGGCATCACTCTTAAAGGCACCCACGCTCAGCAAACAGAGATTGAGCAGCGTCCGATTCATCAGCATTGGCGGCGGCAATTGCTATGTGGCCAATCTGCTCAAGCTGCAGGAATTCCTCGTAAATGGTCAAATCTCGTATGGTTATGCGCTAACCGAATGCGGCGGCGTTGCGGCCAATATGGGCGTGGCCAAGCCCTCGTCCGTGGGTCGAATTGTGCCGGGCATCAAGGTAAAAATACTGGACGATGCCGGTCGTAGTTTGGGCCACGGCGAAACTGGTGAGATTCTCGTGCATACTAGCAAAGTGTGGAATGGCTACTATGGCAATCCGAATGAATCGAAGCGGATGCAGGACTACCAAGGCTGGTTCCACACCGGTGACATGGGCTACTTTGATAACGAGAATTTCTTGTACATTGTGGAGCGGAAACAGGACATGTTGCGCTTCCATGGTGCCCAATATTGCCCCTTCGAACTGGAGCAGGTCATCGCCGAGCTGCCCGATGTGATCGAGGCCTGCGTCTTTGGCCTGTGGAACGATGTCGATGGCGATCCGGCTGCTGCCGCTGTGGTCAAGATACCCGGCAGTCGTCTCAGCGAAATGGATATTGTCGACTATGTGGCGAAGCGACTGGTAGTCACCCATAAGCAGCTCCACTGTGGCGTCTTCTTTCTGAACGAGCTGCCCAAGACGGGCAGTGGCAAAGTGTTGCGCCAACAGGCTCGGGATCAGGCACTGGGCAAAGAGTGGAACGATCAACGGAATGGACATTAACCGTTTATTTTGTTGGCAATAAGTCTTAGCATTTTAAGGCAATTTATTTATTAGATTACTCACAAACATTCCAATATTCAATAATGTTGTTGTTGTTATTGTTGTTGTTGTTGATTGTGGGCATATTCAAGATAGAAAACCTTCGAAAATATGTCTGGGCCGAGAAAAAACAAATTGTTTTTTCAGATAGAAATAGTTGATTTTGGTAATTTGTTTTTTTTTTTTTGTATTATCAAGTGCTTATCTGGCATTGATTAGCCACCGGTTTGCGAAACGTCAGCACATAAGAGACGTATACAGCCAGGGCTGGACAAGCAACCATCGCAGGGTTACCTTATAGTCTTTGTTGGCACTTAAAGATCCCTGTCTGTGACGAACAGGAATCGGTTCCGCAACTTTACCCATTGAAATGGGAATGGGAAATATAATTTCTACAGAAATCAATATTATTAGTTCCCATTAAAATTTACAAACGGAATGGTAAATACAATTTATAAAGTTCTGCAGAAATCGATATAATTAGTTCACATCAAATGATAAGAAAATATTTAAATCAGTTCATAAACTTCACCAAAACTTTTACACCTTACACAACGGAACCCGATACCGAACCGAAACCGATATTCGATAGTCCTCTGACTACGAAGGATTTTTAAGAGCTCCTTTTTAGAATTCACTTTAAAAAGAATTGGTAATGAATAATGCTAAATACCCAATATATTTTTTCCAAAAAATATGCTTACTTTTTTAAATAAGCCTGGTAAGCAGAAAATAGAAGTCTAACATAAACAAGATTGGCAAATTTATTCCAGAAGTTTAATAATTTAACTTAATTAAACTTAAATTAACTAAACTATAAAGTTGCCTTGAAATGCAATTAACTGCCAAATATCTTGTATTCTAACAGCATTTTGAGTCTATTTTTTAACTGCAAAAAAAATTTGATTACATTTTTAAATATTTTTGGTAATTCTTCCATAAACAAGATTAGCAATTTATTCCAAAAGTTTTATAATCTAACTTAACTTAACTAAACTATGAAGTTGCCTCGAAATGCTATTTAAAGTAGATATTATTATCAATGGAAGAAGTTTAAATTAAGATAAGCTGCTTGTTAAAAGTTGTCATTTTGAGGCTCACTTGAGGGTATTTATGTTGATGGGTTTTAACTAATGAACTGATCGTGATTGACATCCTAATTCATAGATCCACTTATTGGTGGCATTCCAGTTCAACAAACCCTTTAACCTCTAAATGTTGAGGGGTGGGGAGGTGGGAGGGGGGGGCTACAACTGGTCGCATGTAAGCATTGATTGACAGCAAAGCCGAGTTGCACTTTTGTACGTGATGTTGTCAGCATTGCAATTGGATACTTTTTGGCCCTGCAACACTGCCGAATCAGGGGCAACACTTTGGTGCGCATACCCTAAAAATAAACTCAATGTTTGCTCCAGCAGCAGCAGCAGCAGCAGCAACAATAATTAAACAGGCACTTAAGACCAACAAATTTATATCATTTGGGATTGCAAAGGATCGCTGATAAAGATCAGAGGAGGCTGCTCTTAGGCTGATTGACAGACGCTGTTTTCAATGTCAAGTTCATGAAATATGATCGCCACACATCTTTTTCGGGGGGAATTAAGTGTATATATATATATGTATATATAATTGTCATTGATCATGATTTTCTCTTTGTTGTTGATGATGATGATGATGATGATGATCGTGGTATGTGGTATGCCTGGCTGCCTGTTCAGGCATATCAAATAAGCAGGAAGTGGAAGGCGTAGCCAAGTGCATTAGTCTCGGTAGGCCAGCAACATTTCAAAGCCACATGGCGCCTGGTTAACTTGGCTAACTTGGCTAACTTGGGTAAACTTGTGAGTGATCTTGGCCAGAGTGCGACAGCGTCTCGAATTGTCATGCAAATAGCAATTATTATTATATCAGTAACGCCAGTTGGAATAAAATGTTCATGATTAATTAAATGTCATCTAATGATTTCTGATCGCCAATCCAAATCATACGATCTGGCCGATTTGGTATCAGATCACAATTCAGACTTCATTAGCAGCTGCTGCCGTAAATTGTGTAGAAAATGCCAGCAAATGCCATAAATAAATGTTATGGCATATAATTTATTTATGCTTGTCGTCTTAGCTGTGTGAAGGATTGTTTAATTAGTCTTATCATTTGCATATGTCAAAACAGCGAACCCCCGCAGTGCACCATTGCACCCTCACCCTTCCACTTGATGGCGACATTGCTCAGCTCTCCGACTAAAATCCTATTAAGTCATCTAACACAGCGTCTTATTAATGCAAATTCGATTGGAGAAAGAATTGAAAGAAAATTTATGCAAAGTACTTACAATAAATACCCTAGAAAATTGTTAAGCCGTTGCACAAACTTTACTCTTGCAACAAGAAGTTGCGCAATTCTTTGTGGTATTAATAAATAAATTTTAATTAAAGCATAACTCAAAAAATATAAATTTTTATCAGGCTACATAATATGAAAAAACATTTGTATTTAAAGTAAAAAAAAAATAAATTTGCTAAATATGTTAAAAAGCTGAAAAAAAATGAAATATGTTTTATTTATTTTTGTATACACTGTAATATTTAAAAATAAGAACACCAAACAGTAAATATTCATAAATAACTCAAAATATATGAATGTATATAAATCAATAATCCTAAAAATATAAATCCAGCCATATACCCTATATGGAATATAGGGTATATTGAATGGCAATACAACTTTGACACATTGCCAACGACATGGGAGAATGTTGAGCTCACACAATTTATGGCGCTTAAATTGCAGTCATGCGCATGAGCGGCAACGGCTAACAAGATCAACGTCTCTACGAGGAGTGGCACCCCACCGCACCAACCCCACCCAGCCAATGCACCTCTTCTGCCACCCACAAGCAGCCCTTGCTTCCAAAGGGAACAAATGCGACTGCGGCTTCAGGCGGATGTTTGGTGTCAAAACACGCAGCGCATTTTCCCTGGAATTGCAGAGCGGTTAAGTGCGGTCAGCGGCGATCCTGACGCCTCTGACATCTTCACCCCCTGCTCCCACTACTCCCTCTTCACTCTCTCTCTCTCTCACTTTCCGACTCCGGCGAGTTGGTTAATTTATGTTAGCGACGTGTTCGCCAGTGAAAACAAATGAAGCGTTTGATCGTGCTGGGCCATAAAAATAGAGTTTGAAACTCGTTGCTGATGTTGCTTTTTATCAATTTGTGTTCATTTCTAAGCACGAATCCGGCCAGCATAGATCATAAAGTGGCATACCCCTGAACAACTACGAAATTTACATAATTACCGATCTTGTAGCGCTTTTATGAGAGCCGCCCCGAACGTGTCAAAATGAAAAGTGTTGCATGATTAGCGCGTAAATAACACGGCCGGGGCATAAATCTCAACAAGAAGTCGCCTCCAACTATCAGCAAGGAGTTCGCTTCGGCAAGATAATCAAATAAATGTAGCGATTAATAAAGATGAAGATGCCAGCCAAGGAGACCAGCAACCAGACCAAAAACAAAGTTGGCTTTGATAGTGCTCGACTTGAAGTTACCTCGTACACAGCTTTAGCTAGATAGAGAAAAATATTAAAAATCTAAAAAATGTTCTCTTCACAGCTAATCCAAGAAAAAATGAAATAATGCTTGTATTAGTAGTAGTAGTAGTAGAAAAGCTATTAAAATATATTTAAAACATTTCAGTAAAAAATAACAAATTTTTATGCGTTCGATTTAGTTCAACTTCAAAATACTCCTTTCAAACATATTTGAAAAGGGTATACTTGCGATGCGAGAGAGGTAAACCGAATGAAGATCGATGTGGCTGCTGATGTGGCCAACTGGCTGCCAGTTTGCCAGCTGTTTTGGTTCGCCTGGCGCCTGAAGCGGCCTCTCGCCTCCCGTTGTGGGAGGTGTGAAATCTGTGGCGCGACGCTAAGAGAGATAGACAGAGGCAGAGGCAGAGGCATAGGCAGAGGCAGAGGCAGAGGCAGAGGCAGAAGCAGAGGCAACAGGAACAGGCAACACATTGCCAAGTTGTAGTCGCCAGCGGGACAACATGACACATTGCTGCAGCATAACTTGGTCAGTAATAAGCAGTGGTAACTGCAACGACAACAACAACAATAACAACAATATTTACAACAACAAGAACCACAGCAAGTGATATGACTTATGGCCGCTGGCCAAAGAATTGAAACCGGCCAACTTGTTGGTCATATCGCAGATGCTGCGATAGACACCGATTCCTTAACACGTTCCAGGCCCCCAGGCCCCTGGGCCTGCTGAAGAGTTAAAAAGAAAAAAGATCTTGTTAAGAGCAAAATGTTGTTAACGTAACTGCAAACACTACGTACAATTTTTTAGCGGTTTCATATTACCGTTGCTCGGCATCACTATCAGTATCTGTATCCGAATCTAAATCAGAATCAGAATCAGACCCGGTCAAGGTCTTCACAAGTGTCGCTGCAACTTTCATTAAGACACTGTCACTGCATACCTATTCATTTTATATATATTTATATATATATATATATATATATATTTATTTATTTATATATATAGTAGCTGTTGCAACTTCCTGTCGCTTGCAACACACACATAAATTAGTTTTCCATGTTCACTTGTCACTTGTATCGCCACAAAACCCGTTTGGTTTGCGGGTGTCCAATGCCAACTTAAGAATTGCAATGCCAAATGATTGCGCTTATCAGCCGAAGTGCTTGGCCACTTGAATTTGCAAGTCATTCTGGCCAGCAGTCCTCAATAATAACCAATTGTGTGATATACCCTTTATTGAAAGTGCTTCAATTTGGTTGGCCATTTTAGCGCTTTAACAAAAATATTACGCAATTTGTAAAAGGGTATTTTGTAGCTAAAAGAAAAAAGTTTTAAAATAAACCCAGTTTATGTACCAGATATTTGGTACTCTCAATGATAACTAACTGTGTTTTTTTTTAGGCCAAACAAAAATTGGGAGAGACTTGCAATACTTTGAGTTTGAAGCGCATTTGAATTTCACAGCATTGATAAAGAATTAAAAGACAATTCATTTCATTTTTATTTTAAATACAAATTTTAGCACAACATAATTTAGAAAAAAGTCCAGATTACCTTATTGAAAGTACCTAAAAGTTCTAAAGTACCTAAGTATCATACATATTTACAACTCTATTTAAGATTAGTCGAAAATTGTTTATATGTTTATTTTAGCAATGAAATTCACTAAATTCAAATATATTATTTCCGAGTATTTAAGATTAAGCAGCTGAAGAAGTGGAAAGTGAATTTAAAAGCAGATAATGCAGAAGTAAATAGTATATTTATTTAATATTAAATTAAATATTCATATTTGCGGTCAATGCCAAAATGGTTCTGCGGCAAGTAACGAAATTTAAAGAATTTTATTATCTTACACCCGCATTTTTCACGTAACTCTTCTAACTAAATTGTGAGTGAATTAAAATAAGTAAATATAGAAGCAAACATTTATTTAGGTTTTAAAGAAATTAAACTAAATTTTTTGAATCGGTTCTGATTATAAATATTGTTTATATAAATCATGAATAAATAATTATCTAACTAAATGAAGGAATTCTCTTTATTCATTGAATTCGCCTCATTTTTTTAGTGGCTTTATTTAGTAAAGTAGATAAAATAAATGAAAGTGAATAGGTATATATAGATATCGAAGTCTTTATTTATAAATAAACCCCATGCAAACCACTTGTTGCGTGCGCAATGAGACACAAACCAAGCAACAGAAGCATTTGTTCGTTCTGTGTGTGTAGCCATTTATTGCAATGTGTGTTGTGCTGCATTGCAGTGGTTCAAGTTCAAAGACCTATCAAAACAAGACCAAAAACTAATGGTCTTAGCGGACTGACTGCCTGCCTGCCTGTGTGTCTGGCAGGCCAGGAGACGGCAACAAGCCCAAACACTTTTACTCAGCTTATCGCAATGACCATAAATAAAGCTCACGTCTATTAGCGTTGTCATTAATTTTTCTATTTGGAAAATATGCAAATTAAACGCTGATTAATTGCTGGCAGGAAAAGTGAATCGTTTTCCCTATCTTGCGCCTGTCTTTCTGTCTGTCTGTCTGTTTGTCTGTCTGCTTGTCTGCGTCTCTTTGGGCAATGTTACGAGTTGAGTTTTTTTGTTAGGCTGCACGATCTTCAGGTGTTTCCGTAGTGTAGCGGTTATCACGTGTGCTTCACACGCACAAGGTCCCCGGTTCGAACCCGGGCGGGAACAAGTCTTTTTTATTTTTCATTCACTTTTTTTTTTTTTTTTGCACGCTATGTTCGAGTTATATTTAGGTGCTAACACGTGTAAAGATTCAGCCTGGCTAATAATATTCAAGTTCATGCGTGCGAAGGCCAGGTTTTACGCAAGTCAGCTGAATATTAACATATAAGGTATGAGTATTGACACGCGTGAACCTATGTAGCTAGTTTTATACGCTTTTAATGAGCCGCGTTTTTACGATCTTTTTGAGGGGTGTGTGTGTGTGTGTTGTATTTATAAACATACAACACACGGCACGCACCAATTTGAACCGCTTAACGAGCCACCATTGTCAGCAGCCACTGCATGACTCCTTCAATCCTGACACTTTTATGGTTCCCATTTATTGACCCCGCGCGTCTTTTATTGCCATGCCACCCATAGCGGAAGTGGAATGTTGTATTGCATTGGTGTAAGCTGGAGGAATAAAAGTAGGTCTTTAAATTTTATTGTTTTTGTTGACGGAAACTACATTCAAATTAAGAACTTACAATTTTAGCTATTTTCAAAAGTGCAGTGCTCATCTAAATATATTCTAGTATGCCATTATCGCTATAATAAATCTCAATACAAATCTTTGTAATTGCAGTTTATTAAAAGTTTTCCGAGTCTTTTAAAATATTTGATTTACAATAGAATTTTAATTATTTCGCATTTTTTGCTGAGCTACCAAACTGTCATTTGGCGGCCGAGATTTCGCAGGTTTCCGTAGTGTAGTGGTTATCACGTGTGCTTCACACGCACAAGGTCCCCGGTTCGAACCCGGGCGGGAACATAGATTTTTTTTCTACTTTTATAAAATTTTGTTTATTAATTTTACATGTTCTATATATGTAGACAGGCAAAAAAAAAGAAATTGATTCAGTTCTTATATTCACAGAATATTAATTTGTTTTCAAATAAAGCTTAAATAAAAAGCTTAAGTATGCAAAGCTTTTACCTGCGTCAATAAAGGGCTACTCTTTGAAATCGGTTGCGTATAGTGGAAAACCATTTAAATATTTACTAGACTCACATTACTTCAGATGGGGATGTAGCTCAGATGGTAGAGCGCTCGCTTAGCATGTGAGAGGTACGGGGATCGATGCCCCGCATCTCCAAAGATTTTTTTTGCTACTATTTCATTTATATATATTTTTTTCCATACTAAATATGCTGTCAAGTTTTAATTGTCACACTGAATATTAAGAGTACTCCATCATTCATTTATTCAGCCTGACAACAACTAAACATGCTGCTCAAAAGCGACTTTCACACGCTTCCCACCCATAACCAGAACAGACATGGTATTATGCAATCGGGTTTTAGCTACAGTTTTTATTTAGCTCGTTTCCCGGCTGTGCACCCATTGCTCAGCTTTGCGCAAAGCAGGAAGAGTAAAAAATCGAAGCGGGGCAGAAGTCGCCGCAGCTAATCCAATTAAGCATATTCATCATATTATTCAAGCAAATGCAGGCCATGAACTAGAAATACTACAACCAAAATAGTACCTAATAAATATTGTAAGAAATTTTGACATTTCCGTCATGTTGCGTTGATTAAAATCTATTTAACTTCATTTAAGCAATGTGCTCGTCAAGTTAAGCTCAATTTTCAATAATACACATAAATATTAATATTTTCCATCATCACATTATCAATATCAATTTACATTATAAATTTAATTTCTTAACTCTATTGAGTTGTCGTACATTTTTGTAAATAAATCAACGAACTATAAAATTAAAAAATATGTTAATCGACCCTTAATTAAGGCGTATAAATATACGTCAGAGAATTCGTAAAATTGAAAGTTGTTTGATTTAATCAATGAATGACGAACAGAGAACAGGTTAATGACATTTTTATTTCTTGACCCAACAAAAATAAACAGTTGCTATTAAGCAATGTTATTCCATTTTTGCAATGGAGCTGCTGTTATTGTTCGGCACAGTTATGGATTGTTGAGAGGGGAGTGCAGTGTTTTTTTTTTTTTGTTTAGCGGCAACGACATTTGTAATTCGGTCCAAAAACGGTGTATTCTCTATGCGTCACGTAGGCATGCAGCGAAACACATACAAGCATAACTAACTGTAAGTCACAATGCAAGTAGAATCGTTGACGTCGGCATATGAAGCGTGTGCAATTTAATATTTATTTATGAAAAGTCGCAACGGAAATACCCTAAGTGAGCGTCTGGATTGTCTCCAATAGATTATCAACAAGTTAATTAATTTTTATAATAACTAACAGATAACAGACGAATTGCATATGATAAATTTAAATAAAAATTAGCATAAATTGAATGAAAACAAAAATGTTGTTTAAATTCAGACTTGCAATAAGAAAGCTAAAGTTAAAACAACCTTTTAATTATCTGTTTCCAACTCAATTCGTTTATCTCTAATAAGTATATTATCTAATCAGAAAGTAAATTTTGATACAACTTTCACGCGACTTTAAACGTAAGGAGCTAATCGTTTTAACTAGTCTTTAAGACAAACACCATATCCGATATTTCCGTATTGAATATTTCTAAGGGCAACAATGTTCCAGTTTGAGATTATGCCGATGGCCAAGCGAACGTATCGAGAACGCCGTCGATCAGCTGACCAACGATAAAGTAAAAGGTTCGAAGACACAATAATAACCCAATTGTCATCTGGCAATGCTGCCTAGGCTATTATTCTCAGAGAGCGGAGGTCGAAGAGATTGCTTAAGTTTGAAAGAGAGGGAGAGAGAGAGAGGAAGAGGGAGGAACGGTGAACGGCACCCCATCGGTGTGACATAAAGATCATCAGATTCATTAATAAGAAACGTCAAATTTTGAACAAGTTTGAGTTATTGTTGTTGTAAACGCTTAGAGATGTGCTTATGAACTCTTTTAACAAGCTTTCATTAGGGAAATATTTAAAAAAAAAAATTGGCTTCTTAAATGAATATTGTAATAAATGAAAAAAGGAAATAATGATAAAGTAAATAATTATTTTAATCATATTATTTGTATCTTAAAAATTAAATTGGATTGCCATTTTTAATATAAAAATTATAATTTATAATGGTAAGTAAATAAATATTTTTAATCATTTTATTTGTATCTTTAAAATTAATTTGGATTGCCATTTTTAATATAAAAATTATTGTTATTATCTTATGAAAAATTTACATAAGAGTTAAAAATATAGGAAAAGATATTCTACTTTCAAAAAGGGATTTATTACCATCTTTTATATTTATGACTTGATTGTTATCCTACTAAATTCTTTCGTGATTTTGTGATTTCTATACACGAGCCCATCGCCCATTTCCATTGCTTCATGTTTTTGGTTTGTTGCTAAGGGCTGAGAAGATGTTTTGGCGGCTGCTTCGTATTTCGTCAATTTGAGTAAAAATTTCCGCAGCGTTGAATGAACGAGTGAATGAATGCCGATGTGCGAACATGAACAAACGGCAAAAACATCAACAACATCAACAACAACAACAACAACAACAACGACGACGACGTCGGGCATTCATAAATTTGCAATTTCAAGGCCTACGTGACAAGTCTCACACAGGGAACTGGCTCTGTGTCTAGTGGTGCAGAGTCCCCAACGTTTTTAGCTGTTTGCTGTGCTCTTTTAGCGCTATATTTTGTTTTTATTTGTAGTTGTTGTTTTGCTTGTCGCAATTTGAGCGCGGTTCACAATATTCTTCAGTGATATTTATTCAATTAGAGCACACGCTGCGTATGCGTAACATTTGCGTCACATGATCTTCACTGTTGCCACACGTGCCAGCTATCTCTATCTCTCTCTCTCTCTCTCTCGGTCGGTCCCAAACATCGGGTCTTTGACACTCCGCGTATTATTGCTCTGGCAGCCGATAACACTCAGGTAACAGTTGAGCAGCCAAATTATCTGTATCTGTGCCATAACGCAGACAAAAATCACCTTAGGATGGCCCACAGAAACAACAAACAGTGTCTAAAAAACCACTGAAGTGTTCGGAATCAGTTAGAATAACAAACAGAAAAGAGAACAGAGAACAGAGAACGCCCACCGCCCGCTGATAGCTTGTTTATAGAATGAATGACTGAACGTCGCTTTTGGCGGCTGTTGAGCGATTTACTAATTCCAAAAACCAAAACCAAATCGCATAAATTTTTTAGCAAATTAAGTGGTTTTTTTTCGATCGTTTAAAAATCCATCGAAATGGAGCAAATAAGAAACATTAATATTTTTAGAATGTTTTAAGCATAGTATAATTTATTTCATGCAATTTGATTTTCTTTCTTTCTTTTTGTAATATTTTTTTTTTTTTGTATTTTTTTTCTCAGTCTTAAATTATAGAAATTTGTTTAATCTACACAAAGTAGGGCTATATCTAAGTGCTATCATTAAGGCTATGTACAATTATAAAACGAAACTTATGGCTATTTAATCAGGAACTATAGCTTGTGCGGATCGGTGGTAGTACATCCATTTCAATTTCAATTCGGGACGTTGCTCAGAGGGAGGCACTCCGTTTTAGCCAAAACATGGTGAGCAGCTGTAGCAACAGTAATTTTAGGCTGGAAAGTGCATAGAAGAGAATTAGGCAACATTTGGGGTAGGGTATTATGAGGAGAGAGTATTTGGGCATCTGAATAAATAAATTACATGCAGAAAATCAGTTTAATGTTATTATGCAATTTTGTAGTTTGCATTTGATTTATTTTGTGATTTGTTATGTGAAATGTGCCAAATAAACGAATAAATTTTTTTTTAAAGATCATGCAAGTAAAAATAAGAACCCAACTAAATAAAAATGATATTAAATTTTTTAAAGCTATAATTCAAACTACGCCACGCTTACCATTACAATATTACATTTTTGAATTAATCTCAATCCACTTGCAAAAACGCACAATTTATATTAAATTTTTTATTATTTAGATTTTATTTGCATTTGTATTTTATTATTTTTTTCATGCTGTTTTTGTTGATCCGCAGCGCTTAACTAGAATAATTTGTAATGCATAAAATTGTGTTATAAATAAAATTTGTTAGTCTACAAAACTTGACTTACAATCTGAAAATAATCTTTAAGGTAAAATATAATAAATAAATATACTAAAAAAAATACATATCTTATAAGTTAATTAAAATGATATTAAATAATTTCACGCACATGTTTCGTTTTCGTACTAAATAAATATACAATTACAGGTTAGTCTAAACATTTAGTGTAAAAATACAATTTTTGATTTGTGAGTTCTTGTATCATAAATTTTCGTCTATGGTTTTCAAACAATATTAAATTGATCTCTTATGCCGCATTTAATATGGGTTCACAGCTTAAACTAATCACTGAGAGGCAGCGAGGCTCAACTTTGAGAATACAACAAAAACTAAATTGTTACATATATATTTATTAATCATAATAATAATCATCTGACGAATCTTAATTGTAAATCTATTTACAAAGCATATTCACATGCGAAATATTCGATTTTTCACATCTTACACAAACATCATTTAGACTCTTGTTGTTTATATTATAATTGTTTGTTTATTATAATATTAAGTTTTAAGGAAAACAATTTTCATACTATTTGCAAGTTTGCATTTTTTGTTTTTGTTGTAGAGTTTTTGAGTGGTCGTATTTTTGAGAATTATTCATATTATCAGTTTTTTTTTTTAGAGACTCAAGTATTTGAATTAAACACAGTAAATTCGAAAAATAATTTATTTAATTCATTTGTTTGATCAAAATAATATGTATGTGTTAGTATATGTAGTATGAGAGTGCAATTTCATATTTTTATACATTTGCATGATGGGATTTTGGTGCCAATTAGGAAATTCTTAAAAAAATACTCGAGACTCCGTGTTAATACATTGTTGTTTGATATTCATATTCTTTACAGCTTGCATTGATTTAAGCAGATCGCAAAATAGGTTGTCGATAATTATCGATATCGATGCGCTGCTTCAAAAATACTCCTTTGAACCACAGTCGTTGGGTATACAATAAATGATATACATAAGTACAGAGTGATATCGTTCGTTTATAAATGTGATGTGCTGTGTAATGCGTATGTGTGTGTGTGTGAGTGTGTGTGTGTGTTTTTTTGAAACTTGCAAATTACAATATCGCATACTCAAGCCAATATATATATATATATCTTGCTTGATTTCTTAGTTGTTGAGTGAGCACAATTTTAATATTATTGCAATTACATTTAAATGCCTTCAAAAAATAAAATCATCAATAAAACATTTTGCCACACTTTGTACGTTTTCGAAAACCAGATACAATCAATTTTAAATAAATACTACAAAACCAAATAAAAAATAAATAAAATTTTGAAAAAATCCAAAAAAAAAAAAAAAAAAAAAATAGGAGCACAACAACCAATTAATTAATTTTGCAAACCGTACAAAATGTGAGAAATGAAAATGTCAAAATAGTTAATGCCAAATAAATAAATAAATATTATCAAAAAATATTTAGAATTATTTTTAGGTAAATTTTGAAAAAAAAAAACGAATTAAATTTTGCATGGTAAAAAATTATGAAGTTAGAATATTTTTGTAATGTTTTTTTTTATTTTTTGGGCAAACTCACAAATCAAAGTAGACCGAATCGTCGCCAGCGGAGCTCCGCACATGCCCATCCGGTATGGCATCCTCGTAGCTGCCCTCCTCCGCTGAATCGTGCTCGTCCTCCTCCTCCTCCGTCTCCGTCTCTGACTCCCCCACAGCCGGCTCATCCTCATCGTGCTCATCGGCCATCGGCATCATCATTCGCACATTGCGCTCCACCCGATCGCTCGTCTCGCTCATTGCCAAGGCAGGCATTGGGGAGCTGCTTGACCAACTATTGAAGTCGTCAGGCGTTGCCAGACTGCTGGCCATTGCTGTTGTCGTTGTTGTTATTGTTCTTGCTGTTGTTGTTGCCTGCAGCAGACGCTGCTGTCGCTTGGCACCAATGCGTTTCATATTGGCATTTCCAGGCCGCCGCTTCTTGGCGCCCGCATTTTGCCGCTGATTGTTGTTGTTGCCGCCTGCTTTGGGCGGCTGCTTTTTTCTGCCATGCAGTTGCGGCACTGCGCCTCTAGCCACGGGTGCTTGATTGTGTGTAGCATTTGCTGCTCCAGCTTCAGTTGCTCCAGCGGCTCCAGCTGCACCCGGCTTTTTGCGACAAATTGGCCGCGTTAAGCCTTTATCGATTGCCTTCTCGCGCCGCTTCATGCATTTGATGTAGGCCATCCGGCGAGACTTGCGCTGTGAATTCCCGGCAATTCGACAATTGTGCTGCTCCTCATTCTCATGTGGCTGACACTTAGGCAGATTTTTCTTGTTGCTCTTTTGGCGGCCAATTTTACTGTTGCTGTTGTTGCCACTGTTGCTGTTGCTATTACCGTTATTGCTATTATTGTTACTGCTATTTCTACTGCTAAGGTTACTGCTAATATGGCCGCTGTCACTTTGACTATTGTTACTAATACTAATCAGGCTGCTGGCGCTGTCTGCAGGAACGTTACTGCTACTATTACTACTACTGCCTCCTCTCCTCTTGCTGCCACCGTTTCTGCCACTGTTTCTGCCACTGTTTTTGCTTTTCCTGCTTTTGCCACTGCCACTGCTTTTGCCACTGATGCTGTCGCAATCTGCTGGTGGCGGCGTATGAATTTGCTTTGGATGTTTCAGCAGTTTCGCAAAGGCGCCGTCATCACATCGTCCGCGCATACTATGATTGACACCAATGGGCCCAAAATACTTGACTATCAGCTCATCCACACGCTCCACAATCACCGTCTCGCTGATCGCCAATATGTATTTGGCGAGCAGTCCCAATGTTCGATTGATCGAGAGTCTGGTGCGTCGTAGTTCCCCATGTTGATCTAGCGCCAAATAGGATGTCATATTCGGATTCGGATTGTAGCCGGAGGAGTAGATATTGTGGCTGGATGGATCCATGTTCTCGAAAAACACACAGTCGTCCGTAAAGATACTCTGTAATAATTTCACAACTACAATTAAATTATTTGGCTATAAAATAGTTAACTAATAAGAAAGACTCTTAACTGATATTATTATTTTAACTAAGGCAATAGATACTTAAATAATTAAATCTACATACTAGAATTCTACTAAAAAAAAAGAAGAAGAAAAGTCACACGCTGTTTTTTAAGCATTATCTAAATAGATTAAATACTTTTGTAGCAAGATTTTTATTGGCAACTCGTAGAGGACATCAAATTTGTGATGGCGGCGTTGATAGTTTCTCATATGCATAACAAACAACTGGTCATCGAAATGTTACCCATAACCATGAAGAGGAAATACTAAATACTTGGGGCTACCTACCAGTTGGCAATGTGTCGGTTTGGTCTTTGTATCTCAAAGAATGGGACATATCTGTTAGACAAATGTGCCCATTATCACAGGATGCGCTCGCAATCGGCGTTTGCGATCGATAGACGCCTTCGGATCGTAATGCTGACACTGAGACTGAGACTGACCCTGACCCTGAATGTGGTCATAAAGTTGGCTAAGTTATGAATGTCAGCTGACAGCCGCACAAAAGGACAACAACAAACAAGTCGCAGACATTAAACAATTTTCATTTAGGTAGAAATGTAAATCAGCTATAAAGGATTTGGCGCGACTGGCTGGCCGAACCAGGTTGGATTTGTGTTGGGCTGTTCTGGGCAGCATGTCTGGCCTTTAGATGCACCGCTGCGGTGCATTGTTTTTTTTTTTTGCCCCAACTGCAGGCAGATCAAATTCAATTAACAACATTGAATTAATTCGCTTGTCAGGCAATTAAAATTGTTGTTTGCCCCAAAGCGGCAAACTTGTGGAAATGTCGCCGCTTAAATTTAGAAATTAATCTGGCAAAATGTCGCGACTGCTGTGCCGGCTACACCAATTTGATATGAAATGAGCCATCAAATGGATACTTGGGGGGTTGGGGGGGAATTGCCTGCAAAATATTGTTTGAAATGTTGACGCCATTTCAAAAAGGGGCAGACACAAGTCATCCCAATGTGGCGGGGCATCCTCTGAGTGCGTCTCGACGTCTGCAATCTTTGCTTTTATGATTTCTCCAATCACATTTTTTTCCCCCGCTATTTTTAGACCAATTTAAGTGAAAATTACAGCAGGAGAGGAAATGGAATGGAATGAAGCTGTTCCCAGTTAGCTGTAAATGCAGCCGCTATCAGAGATGCATTAGCTCAACTCTCGGCGCTTATCAGGCTGGCGCCAGGTGAAAAGTAAAAAAAAAAAAAAGGTCAAAGGTTATCAGCGTTGAACGCACGCCTACAACAAAATATCCCAAATCGACATAATTTGGAAAACAAATTATTATGCTCAAACAAGAGTCACATTCTTTTGGCTGTTTTATCTGGCGAACAGGACCATAACAATGATATGGATGTTGCAACATATTCATTGGTCTTAGAGGCAGCACGATGACTGCGCATTAATTGATCGCCGCGGGCGGTCGGCTCTTTTTTCTTTTCTTATTTATTTTTTTTTTTTTTTTTTTGGTTGCCTGCCGCTGCGTACAATTATGCAAATTATGCAGATTAATAGGCATATTTATATGGCTAAAACATTTTAATTGGCCAACACCAATGTGACGCTGACTCACAAAAAAAAAAACACTTAAGACCCTCACGTGAGTTGGGCCTCAACCACCAATTTATGAATTGGCAAACGTTTGAGGATTTCAATTAGCTGCCCCATTAGGCAGCTAATAAAATCAGCTGCCACACGGTCACAAGTTCTGTGACGCTGCTGGCAAACCAATTCACATGTGGATGCAAATCTATTTTAAAACTACTGAGATCACGGCACAAATGGAAATGTATTTAAAATTGCTATTTTAATCAAATGCTGCGAACTATTTTTGAATTTATTTGAGTATTTTTTCTTCGTCTTTTTTGCAATGCATTAAATAATAATTCAAAAATATTACAGGCAAATGTCAAACAAATATTTTGACAAATTTTAAAAGTTTTTCAAACATATTTAAAAGACTTGACACACAATTTTAAATACTGAGAGCAACGCACAAATGGAACTATATGCTGCGAACTATTTTTGAATTTGGTTAAATATTTTTTTTATAAGCATTTTTAAGCATTTGGTAACAAATATTTTGACAAATTAAAAAAGTTTTTCAAACATATTTAGTAGATTTGACATGCAATTTTAAATAAAAAAAAAATCAGTATTTGTTTTTTAACATATTTATGATCAAAATCGAAAATACCTTTAAAAATAAAATATTACCACTTTTTTTTTAGGAAATAACCTGCCACTAAAAATTAATGTAAAAATGTAAAAAATGTAAACTAAATATTTATGTGTTCCTCTAAAGCCAAAAGGTCAAAATCTAATAAATATAAAAAAAACACAAATAAAAAAATAGGCTAGTTGTAAAGAGTAGAAAAGGAAATTGGATTGTCAGCCAAAAAACAAATTGTTGCCACTTCCGTTGCCCAACAATAAACGAACCAAAACTATTACCATAATTCGAATGTGAGAAAAAAAACGCTGTGGAAATCATGAATTTTAGATGCGAACAGATCAATTTGGTTTTTTTACAGAATGTGCAGACAATTCAGACAAGTTCAGATACTTGGCGGATGGTCGCCAAAATAAACAAAAGCCGCCCAATTGTGCAACGCCCACTTGACCAACTTATTCAAAATGCTTGCAATGCGTACTGTGGCACAGTGTGGCACAGTGTGGCACACTGTGGCGGCGGCGGCGCCTTCAAAGGGCCGTCGCGAAAGACAGCAACAAAGTTGCTGCTGAAGCGCATCAATCAACACCGAGAGAGCCAAACGTACTCGGTTGGGGGCACGTTGCTGCCGTTGCAAGTTGTAAGTTGTAAGTGTCAGCCGCAAAGCGTTGCCTGACAGAATTGGCACAAATGCGTTTATATCTGTGTCTATGCACGCGAAAAGGTCAAAGGGCAACGCAAACACTAAAATATGCTCAACTCGCCACAGGCTGTTTGCCACGGCACAGCGCGGCACGTTGCAGTTGCTGTGGCGCCACTCAAAATAAGGCGTTGGGAAATGCGACGCGTTTGCCGCAGTGTCCCATTAATTATCGACAGGACATGCCAGGACCGTTCTCATTTGCCACTTGATGCACAACAAAAAAAAAAAAACAGAAAAAAATTTAAGGACAAGGGTTGCTCACAGGACATCTTCTGTCTGTTTTTTTTTTTTTTGTTGCTTTTTGTTTTTGTTCAACTTCACTCGCCGCACTTAATTCTGTTATTTATCGCATTGCGTTTCGGAATCTTATTTATTTATTTTTTTTGTGCCTGCAACACGACCTTTTGTTTGTTTTGCCTTTTGTCACCGAACACAATCGAATTGTGCCGCTCCAGTTGCAGATAACGCCACAAAATTGTAATTGAAATAACAATATGAAAAACAATGAAAAAAACCAATGAACAATTTGTTTTTCATTTAAGCGTATCAATACAAATTGTGGCAATGTCTCTACTCTTGATAGTTGCCAAAGTTGGATGAAAAATGCTCCAAATTGTTTAGATAAACATTGAAAATTAACTCTAAAACTAAACTCGACTTACGAAAATTTAAAAAAAAAAAACTGATTAAATTGAATTAATAAAATTGAGAAGCATTTCTGTCTGAATTAAATACTTTTGAGTATTATATAAAAAATAAATATTATAAAAATAAAATATATTCAATATTAATTCTAATTAAACGTGCAATATTCAAAACATATTGCGATTTATATATAGATATATATATATTAATTTCTAGTATGCAGCTTAAAAGCTAAATATTTAAGATCAAAGATTTGTTTACTTACCGAGCCATAGACTATGCCGCAGGAATCCATGCAGAGATACAAGCAGGTTGCCACACTTCGTATCTTAATGCGACCACCCATTCCCACAGAAGTGCGCATAAAAATGCCTGAAAGATATACAAAAAAAAAAAATAATACAAAAAATAAAAATAAGATGAAAAGAAAGCAGGGCATAAGTATTAATTAATTATCAATCAATTGCCAGCTGTGAGCCGCACAAAAGCCACTTGATTAGCCGACGACCCAGAACCAGTGTGTCAGGATGTCAGTGGACTGCCCAAAGCCCAAACCCAAACCCAAATCCAGATCCAGCTAAAGCTGAAGCTGTTAATTAAATGTCCGACACTTTTGAATGCTGTCAGAAACGAAGAAAAATTGCAACAACAAGCAATGCAGACTTAAAAAAAAAAAAACTCACACACACATGAGAAATATATATATATATATATGTATATATATATATATATATATATATCTAAAAGCAATAAGCCAACATTTAATCAGAAAAGTGAAATACGACTTGGCAATCGAGTTTTCAGAAAACTGCTGGGCGAAATTTGTCAACTGTTTGTTACAAATGCAAAGCATGTGGCAAGGTTACAAATGGCGCATCTGGAGGTTAATTGAAATTGCCACATCCATCCGTTTGTGGATAAATTTCAAGATCAGGCCGCATTGTTAAGGTCAAACCACTTGTGTGGTCGTTGGGACCGCCCGCCCGGGCCCCGACTGTCAATTCCCAGTTGCTGGCTGTGGTTGCCTGGCCAAAGTGTGTCAGCACTTTGTTGCCGGCACAAGCAAGCACACACACTCCACACACACACACACCTTCCACACACACTATACACACACACACGTTCAATGAACCTTCTGCACTTTGTTCATAATAAACAAGATTTTTTATAAATACTTTAAGCTGCACCAATTGAATTCCTAGCAGCTGCCGCGGAGATCATCAAAGCAGTCCAAAACCACAACTCGATCCATAAAAAAAAATACAAAAATGATCAGATTATTAGGAAATGGAGTTAATGCCGGAACACACTTGGAGCATTCAGACATTTGGCTGCTGCCAAAAACCATTGAGTGCCCACTTGAGTGATGGAAAAATTGATTTTTGACGCCAAAAGCAAAAACTGAAAGTGTCTGTTTGGTTCCTTAAAGAGTTGTTTACATTCCTCAAATGATCAACTATGAATTCCAAGCATAAAAGGGCAGCAGTTGGCGCTAACCATATATATATACATAGAAGTTTCTCTTTATGTCAGCATTTTATGAGCTATGGCAAATGCCAAATGGAAAAAGTTGAGCTAGGAAAAAACTGCCTCCGGTTAAGTAATTGAAAAGTGTGGCATGAAATTCAGAGACAAGCGAAAATGGTTTTATGTTGCAAAGTTTTTTTCTGGCAACATGGGCGCCTTTTATGAGTTGTGCCAAAAGTTAACAATATGTGGCAAATTTTCCTATTTCAAATTTATGTAGGCGTAAACTTTAACCATTCGTAACTGCATAAAGAATGTCACAGAACTTTTGCAGAAACTGTGTCAAAGATAAGCAGACGCCAACGCGTAAATGTAAATATCATAAAAAAAAAATAAAAAAATTACAAAAAAAAACACAAAATGTTGCTATCAATAGCTGTCTGCAATTTACGGCCCAGCGTATCCGCAGTTGTAATTCTTGCTATTTCTCTATCTGTATTTCCGTATCTGTATCTGCAGCTAAACTAAACAAACAGCAACAACAAAGTTGTGGCATGTTGGAAGTGCACTTTTTGTGTTTAATTTAACACACGGAAATTATAAAGTTGTAGTAAAAACTTTTGCTTTTACTTGATTTATAATTTCCACCAGTGCTCGATTAATTATTGTTTAATCTCTAAAAAAAAATAGCTAAATGTGCTATTAAAAACTTTTGAGAGGGGGAAAAAATATGTTTGCCTTAAATATAATTTGAGCAGCATTTGATTTTATACCTCCTGCTGATAAGTTATCAAAAAGTTGACGCAGTTCGATATCAGTTCAAAGTCTGCCACAAATATATATTACCCTCGGTAAGGGTATATTAAAAAGTCAGCATGAGTAATTGTTATTGTTTTGCCATGAAATTATTGGAAAAACAAAAAAAAAACTAAATGACAAGCTAAGCGTTTCACATCATTTGTTAAACATTTTTAACTCAATGGAGGGGGCGTGTGTGTGTGCGAGGGAGGGACAGAGAGAGGAGGGAAACAGTTGTTAGTAGCGCAGTGACAGCCTTTCACTTTGTGTGTGTCCAAATGGCGCTTTTGGTGTTGCATTTCACTTCGCCCCGTTTTAAAGACAATTTGTTTAGTTCGGGTTAACATCGGTAATTTTTCTTTTTTATCTCTATTTTTTTTTGGATACATTGACATATTTCGTTTAATATGTGTGAGAGTCGCATAACGAATTGCTCAAAATTAATATTCTTCTTCTTCTTCTTCAATTGTTGTTGGTGTTTTTTTCGTTCTATGCGTGGCTGTTGCTGTGCTAAATTTAACCCCCAAATGACAACAACAACAGTTTCACACGCGTATATTATGTGACAGACAAAGAGGCAAATACTGAATGAGAACATTGAGCATAATATTGCGCTCTCTGGTTTGCTTACTATAATGAGAGTTTGTGCGCACTGCTTGCATATGGCGCCGTGGCTTAGTTGGTTAAAGCGCCTGTCTAGTAAACAGGAGATCGTGAGTTCGAATCTCGCCGGGGCCTACGCATAAAAATGTGCGAAATTTAGTTTTTTGTATTTTTTTTTCACTTTTTCAGATGAAATATGAAGTCTGAATTAATTTATCATTTGTATGGCCTATTATGATTGTTTTGTAAGTACTAATCAATTTTGGAATTTAGTGTATATAGTCTAATTTTAATTAAGTATAGCAATCTAAATGTGATGAACTTATTATGGCCTTCATTCCATAAAGGTGTGAAACAAATACTCAACAACAATTTCCAATGATCATTTACGGAACAATAATTGAGCTGGCAGCACACAAATTGCTCAACAGTTCGTTGAACTAACTGTGAAAATATATTTGCTGGGAACAGGAAGCATACGTAGAATCAATGAAGAAAATACTGTAAAGCGTATCGAAAAATTCAGAAATTTGAATTCCATATTCAAAGCACGCATTTGAGCTGCTTTAAATTGCTCACATTATTGGACACGAAGAAAAGGCTGAGAAGCACGCACTCTCGATAATTAAAAAGTCAAAATATGACTGTCAAAATGGGGAGTTCTGGAAGGTGCTCAATTGAGTTATGTGACAAACTGAAATATTTTCCCTCTTGTGGTAAAACTCAGCGGTTAATCACCGTTGAAGGCGCACAATTTATGCAAATGCGGCCTTAATTTCGGAAACTGTCACCGAATCGACAGTCGATAATGATAAAATTTACGATCGGGTCTTTGATATGAGTTGAAATTTGGAATTTATTCCCATATATATATATATATATGTGTGTTTTTTTTAAATATGAGTATATATGTCAAGCACTCATAAAAAAAAAACTTTATGAATATATATAAAAAATGTATTCTATTTTAATATAGTTTTAATTATGCTTACAATTAAAGTAATGTGTGACATATAAAATTTATGAACAGATTTTTTGTTATTTAGCATATTATGACAAAGGGGAATAGTTTGTAATAATATGATGTTCCCCGCCGATTTTATTATTGAGTTTCGTTTTTTTTATGTTATACATTAAATTTTTTTTTAGTATTATTTATGTATGTGGGCAGTTTGTTTTGACAATTTAATAGCGATCACATGGTCAACGCCTATCCATCAAGTTAACTGTGTCTTTTAGATAGATCTGTGGCACAGCTGAAATCGGAGACAGAACGTTGCAGCTATCAAATACTAATTAGTGGCAACTTATAGAGTTGTCCGCTAAAGAGCAATAAATCTTGGAGTTAAGAGAACACGCAACTGTTGGCGTTTAGATAAGCGTCTTAACGCATTTCAACCAAGCATACTTTTATCTGGTAAAAACGTTTATGGGAACTTTATGAAATTGAAATGTGTCTTATGTAAATGTGGATGGAAAATTGGTGAGAGTGCTGAGAACCCTCCACTTACCCTTGGCAGTGAGATGGAAAATTAGACTCTTTTCTGTGCATTTCGCATTGACACCCATTCAACAAAATTGCTTAAGTGCAAAAACCACGTTTCACAGTTGGTTACCTTTTTTTTTATCCCCTCGTGTCTATTGGCAATTATTATTATCATGTTTTGTTATTTGCGTCTTTTGTTGGGCTTGCCAATAATCGAATTTCATATCATATTTTCTCGAGGGTTGGCAAACGGATTTCCTGCAAATTTGCCCAATATCCGATTAGGCCAATGCGCGTAAATATAAATCACAAAGCACAGTTGGCAACTGAGAATTAAGGGTAGCAATATATACACATATATGAAATATATATTGAAATAGTTGTCTTTCAACAAGTAACGCCCACATTGTAGTGCATACAAATATGAAAATGGATGGTTTAGTTTACCAAGTTGGAGAGGTTTGAGATCTATTTTGATGATAACACGTAAGCATTGATGGGATTTGTCAGGCTGTGCCACATTCCTAAGTGGCATGGCCCAGCTGGCCATGGTTCTATCTGACCATATCTATCTAAGTAAAACTCTTAAGAGCTTTCACTGATTCGCCAACTAATTTATGGTCTGTATATGGCTAGAAGCGCTACCGTTTACAAAGAATAAGAAAATCTCCGCTGGAATCTGGAATAAAACGAACAACAACCCCAAATATAATCCAATTCATTAATGAAAAATGAACTTAGATATTAAGTGTGCCTTGATTTGATTAAATTAGACTAATAATGTGTAAAGTATGGGGCCCACCAAAGGAGCTGCTCTAAGCTGCTTTTTGGGTAAAAGTTTCCAGTGAAAGTTCCAACAAAAATTTATATTTGAATATAAAATATATACAAGATATGCGGAACAACTCTTTCTTACAAATTAATACAAGCAAACAATATGAACAAAAACTTAACAATTTGTAGCTTTTGTCAAAATGTGAAAAACATCGAAAAACATTTTGGAAAAATTTCAAAAGAAATTTTTAAAGAAGTTGTTAAATGCTGTATGAAAATAAAAGAATTGGTTTGGAAACAAAAAAAAAACAAGCCACGCCCCTTTTAACGCTGCCGCGCAGCATGGCACAATGACAAGCCAATTCAAAGGCGCCCGCTGCGAGACGCCTCTGCCGACGCCTCTGCCGCCATCTGCGTTGTCAACGTTTGCGGTCAGCGGCAAGTTTGTGGTTTTCCGCATTTTCTTGTACACACATGGGTTAGATGCGTGTGTCGCCGCAACCAGTTGGAGTGGAAATGAAATATGTAGATGAGTCTTTAATTAATTTGAGACACGACACGGCAAGTGGCGTCGTCTGTGGCTGCGTCTGTGGCAGCAACGGCAATCGGCGACTGCCTCCTGCCGTTTTGGACGCTAGCTTTTTAGGCCAAGCATGATGCGAGTGGCAGGTTTAGGTACCCCGGCTGACTATGCATCCCAGCGTAGACCAGGGCAGGTGTTGACTCATTTGGTCGACTGGGCGATTACAGAATACGATCGCTCTTAAATCTGCCCATTGATCACATCGGTTGTCCACGCAATTCATACCCAATTGTGTCAGCTATTAAAGTCATGTTTATTGCAATTATATTATCGCCCAATCAAATTGGTCAACAGCTGGATCATCAGCAAAACCCAGCTGCAGGTCTTGGAGTAATCCCTTTGACCAATATTACTTTAATACTCTCATGCTGACAGAGCGTGGGTTAATAGGTTTAAAGCTCTGTTTATTTTGTAGAGCTTTAATGTTATTTTAAAGCTTGTAGAGCTTTAATTTTATTGAGAACAAACATAAGAATATAGATAATAACATAAAAATAAAACCCATCAGAAAGGCAAAGATTATCAGCACTAAACACAAAACTACAGCTTAAGATTTTAGAAATAATAAAATAATAATAAAATTCAAAATAATATTAAAGAAAAATAATTTAAAAAGATATTTTTTGAGCAGCTGATGAGTAGTTAAATCAACAGATAAAGTATTATCATATTTAACAAAAAACTATATGGTTCATAACTCTTGGTTAGTTTGACAGTTGTGTTGTACTTATTGTGGCTACCGATCTATTGCTATTCCCAGAACAACTTAGGCCGGAACATCAGAAACCATCTTTGATAATGGACAAACTTGGATCAGTTGACAGCAGAAGTGCGCAGGAGCAGAGACTTTTACTCGATGACAGTGTTCGTTGTCAGTCTGCTGCCCGCATCACACACGAGAACTGTATCTGTGTTGCAGACAACACAAAAAAAAATAAAGAAACAAATAATAAAAAAAAGTAACAACAATTTTAAAAGCTGCACGTCTGCAAATGCTAAAAATGTTTTATGGATTCTAGCGACTATTTTTGTGTCTGTCTCGTTTTTTTTTATGCTCTTTCCAATTGTATTTTAGCTTTGACACAAAGTGTGTAACTCATTGAAAAAGTACACAAAAAATCTACTTTTTAGTCAAAAATTCGTACTCTTATTGAAGCTTTAAATATTTCTAATAGTGCGTGCAAGGGTATATTTTATTCGGTGTGAGAACTCAAAGCTGTTCTTTCTTGTATTTTTCAGATTTTTTTTTTTGTGTGGCATAAAAAATGCCGTCTAACCAGACATTGGAGCAGTGCTCGCTGACAGGCACTGGGCTCACTGGTGTGCAGGGGGTGGCCTAAGTTGGTAAGGGGAAAGGGGGGAAGGGGATGGTGGGCCAACGGGTCTGCCAAATGGCAATTGACAGCATTTGGCTTTGACAGCGATGCGTGCAAAACATGCGGCTTATAACAGTTCATTTTGAGCGCTGTTCGCTTGTCGAACACGTAATTAAAAGTTATTTATATAATATTTTATAGATATATTTCTAGCATATATCAAAGAAATGACAAATTGCTAATTGATTTGTGACAATTTTGGCTTTGGCAAATTAAATTATGGCCTATCTGGCCAGCGGCATTTAGACCAAAAACTTGTTGCAGTCAAAGACCTGCGGCAAACTGGGCTGTCCAAATGACTCGAATGATTCTCTTGCAGCGACCACGCCTACAAGTGGAACTGGTATCGCTTATCGCGTTTGTTGACTCTTCTCCTACATTGTTGTAAATTTAATGACAGCATTAATGTGTCACATAACGATAACGATGATGATAGTCATCCCATCTTCGCTCTCGCATCTTCCTCTTAATGCCATATGCAAATATTTGGCACGATTCTAGAAAAGCTGCAACTAGAAATGATATTTTATGCCGCTTCTAAAGGCAGCTAAAATCTTTTGACTGACCCTGAAAAGGTCGAAGAATTGCTATGACTATGTGTATTATATTTAGTCTAATCTTTAATCCAAAAATACTAAATGTTTGACTTACCCAAAAAATCAGTTAGTTTTGCTACATTTTTACATCTAACTGATATAATAAATTCTTATCAAATGTCTCAGATTATAAATATTTTTATTATAAATTTTAAATATTTAAATTATAAATATTTTTATTATAAATTAAAAATTAAAATATAAATTTATAAATCGCAAATAAATTTATTTATAATTTATTTTAATTGTTGACTTAATTTTTTATTAAAAAACTTAATAATATTGAACTACTTTTGAAATATCAACAAGCCTAACAATCACCTAATAAATTCTATAAGCTCATAAAATCTTTAACTTCCTTTAAAATAATCACACAATATTTTTGAATATTATCTTTCAGTTCTAGGCAAAATCAATTGGCCGTTCAGCCCCCAAAAAATTAGTTCAGACAGCTGCTAATAGCTCCCCAAGCAGCGCCCCCCTTTGATTTGTGCGGCTTTGGAGCCATATAAATTGGAGCTGCAGTCAAAGTTCAAAGCAATTCCATTTGTTTGGCATCATTTCCATTTGGTGGCTCATTTGCGTCTGAGTGACATGATTTAGCTATGTCATGGGATTGAATTTGGTTTTCGAAATAGTATTTGGCATTGGAGTTGCACACATTTGCCGCTGCTGACACACATTTTACACGCAACATGATGATTTTTAAATTGTAAAACATTTGGATTATTTGGAATTTGGAGCGGAACCAAATTTTGTCATTCTTGTTGCAGCCAAATTGTCGCCTGTCAAGCGACACATATATCTATAAATATATATTTATATATATGTATAGCTGTCAACCCGCCAGACATTTGACATGTACCCCTGACTCCCCTTGCACCCGAAATAAAACGCATATATTTCAATTAGTTAAAGTTAGCAAAAGTCAACTTATGCTTTTTCAGCTGTTGATGGAAGAAGGGGATTATAAGAAAAAAAAATAAAAAATAAACTGCAATTGATACAAATACGCAACACACACACACACAAATACATTGACCAATTCATGCGCTCCATTTGCCGGTAGCACGTGTAATCCAACATGTATCTAGATACATTTCGTGGCTGTGGCATGGAAAATGGCGCAAATCGCGCTTAGTTGCATTTGCAATTAATTCACTGCAAAAACAGCGAGTGTTGCAAATAAATTAGCAGTCAAACATCAGCTGAATTTTTATGTGTGTGTGTTTGCAAAGTATCCGTAACACGAGCAGCAGCGCTGCAAGCGAAGCCGAGCAAAACCTACAAAAAAAAAAAAATATAAAAATAAAATGAAAAGTTCGACGCTGTTGCTTATCGAGTGACCAGCAACAACAATAAAAACAGCAACACAAAAACAACAACAAACATTGCAACGTCAGCAATTTTTAGTAGTTGCTGTTGTTGTTGCTGCTGTTGGGCGCACACGTCATAATTATCGGCGCAAATGAATGCGGCGTCGCGCCGCAAACACAACTGCAGATACATTTACAGATACAGTCACAGATACAGATACAGTCACAGATACAGTCACAGCTACAGTCACAGCTACAGCTACAGTCACAGCTACAGATACAGATACATTTGCTGTGTGGCAGCACAATGCAAAATATATTGACTTAGGTCAGTGGCTCATTGAACGCAAATGCAAATTGTTGCTGTTGGTAATTCGCACTTCGCACACAAGCAACAACAACGTGCGCCTGTGTGTGTGCGTGTGTGTGTGTTTGTGTGCATGTATAAGTGTATCTGGTAGATACAAGCTGCAAGTAGCTGACACGATGTGATAAACAAACTTGACGCCTGCCTTGGCGAGCAGTTAAAATTTCAACAAAAGCAGCAGCAAAACATTTTAAGTGTTACCTCATCGATTGAAGAAACAGCTGCAGCTACAAATAAACTCAAATTTCTAGATACAATTCAAGATAAATTATTAGTGGTATTCTCTGCTTATGCACCCTTTTATTTATTTTTATTGTTCTGACCATTTCATATTGGATTTCAATCTCCCCTATAAGAAAAAGATCATATTACAAAATCCAAACTGCATTTGTGTGTTTTTTTTTATGTATAAGGCAGCAATTTAAATTATTATTACTAATTTTTATTAGCTGACCGTTGTCAGTCTTTATTAAACTGAGAAACAAATAAATATTAAACGAAATTCCTAGAGTTACATATAATTGCCCATTGATTAAGTAGTCATAAAATGCAAATGAAAATGATCGAAACATCGATTTTACACTGCAAATGAAGTTATTTTAAAACCATGTCACCAAAAAAGAAGACAAAAAAAAGCCGACTTTAAAATATAAAATTCGAAAATAAAGACATAAAAAAATCTGTCAAGGCACACTCAACATATAATAAAGATAGATAGATAGATCGATCGATATATATATGTATATATGCCAATATCGATATCTGGAGTTAATGAGTGAAAGTGGAGCAAGACTTACAAAAATGCACATAAAAATTGTTAAACACAAAAAAAGATAAAACAAAATAAACAAAAGGTAAAATTAAGATAAGATTTCCCATTCAAATATTAATATTTTTTTTTTTTTTGGCTTTATAGTCGCCGCTATTGTAAATGATGTAAAATCGAAGCTTTCATCGCAAGCATTTGAAATTTAGAAAAAATTTTAAATATCTATTTTATTGAACTGAGAAAATCTTTACGATGTGTTAAGCTATTATTAAATTTATATTCTATATATTTTGGGGGAAAAAACTTTTGCTATATTTGGACTTAATTTTATTTTAAATGTTTGCTTTAATGGACCACATAATGCGGCATGAAATTGCTTAATACACTTGAGTCCATGTGGCAGTATGTGTTGCACGCTTGATTTACTAAATGGGTGCTTCTAATCTAGAACTAGGCTAGCGGATCAGCTGAAGCATTGTGAGAATATTTTATAGAGTGGTTGGGCCAATTCTTCTATTTAACTTGGTCATAAAGATGTGTGCCTAAAATCTATTTAAAAAAAAACAAGCTTCTTCAAAGAAGTGAGAATAATTTAATAATTTTAAACAGCTTGAAATGTAGCCAAAAACTTGGTAATTTTACAGCTAAATAGCAGATAATGTTATATAAAAAATCGTTTGGCTTTGAAGACTTCTAGTTTAATCAAGCTTTTGCCATAAAATTTTTTATATAAATGTTGATTTGCAATAAATTTAAAAATAGTTTTAGTAAAACTGGCAACCGCATTGGTTGTTGTTGAGACCACCTTGTAGGCAAATGTGCAGCTAGACACGCGACTCGCCAACAACAACAGCAACAATTGCAGCAGCAGCAACAACAATAACAATACCAACAAAAACAACTACAACAATTTCGCCTACTGTGCAATCAGTTGCAGTTGTCGTCTTTTGTTCGGGCCACCATAAAAGCCACCCATTTGGAAAACGTTTAACAATGCTTTGGGCCTGGCGCAATGCCAGCAAGATGCGCCCCACCTCCCGCCCCTCTTTACTAGTCATTGCAGTCGTTGTCCAGTGCAACATTGAACATTTGTCATGCGTCGTAGTCAACAATTCAACACTTGCCATCAAGATGTAGTTGTTGTTGTCGTTGTTGCAGTTGTCGTTGTTGTCGTTGTCGTTGTTGCTGTTATGGCTATAACTGCACTTTTTGTGTGTTGGCCACGTTATGTTCACACTTGGCTCACACGCGCGCCTATTTAGATCGCTTATCGATTGACAGGTAATTGTGATTTATGCAAATTGCTGCTCAACACCTATGCGACGACGGGGCAAGCAAAAAGAAACTGTAAGAAATTATTGTGGCATGAATGAAAATCTTTTTTTCTTGCCTCTTTTGGACTTTCTTCTTGGCTTTAGTTTTTTTTTTGGCACGTTTGTTTTGCTTTTCTTTTGTTTATTGACTTGGACAGTGGAATGAAAATATTGGCGAGACAGATTTCGTGTGTGGTTGCGATATTAATACACATTCCACATACCACACACACACTCACACACACACACACACATACACATTCATACTTAGCCCAACAATTCGATTGTTTTCATTTCTATTAATATTTTTATGGAAAATTATTCTTGCACCCCATAAAATTTCGCAAAACTGTATATTTAGTTGTGTGTGTGTGTGTGTTGTGTGATTGTGGCATCCACATGACTGTAGCACGGACAGGCATTAATCACATGCCAAAAACCGCATTGCTTTTTGCCAGCCATTTGAAGTAGTTTCTGTTTCTGCTCTGATTTCTAACAGCACTTTTTTTGTTTCATTTTTGGTATTGTTATTTATAGGTTTTCCAGCAGACGCCAAAATGAAAACAACAGCAAACAACAACGAACAACAACAACGAACAACAACAACAACAACAACATTTAGCCAATCACGTGGAGAGGCCAAAACATGCGTCAATAACCCCATTTCCAATTGACTAAGCGAATCATCAGAAATTTTCAAAAAACATTTATGATGTTCACACTCAAAATTTAGCTATCAATCAATTAACATTAAGCGCCTTCAAATCTATTAGCCAGATTGTAACTTAAGACAATTTGCAGTCAGTTTAGCTGCTTTGTGTTACCAAATTGTATTTGCCTTCTGGCAAATAAACTTGCTCGTTTCAAATAAAAATAAACTTAAGATATAATTAGTTTATTTACTATTTTATATTATTTAAAAGAATTCAAAATTTAATAAAAATATAAAAAATAGAAGTATAATAAAAAGTTGAAAGAAATCTATTTAAATTTTTTTATTGTCATTTATTGTAGCAATTGTTTCAGTTCAGCTTTCTTCTATCCTAAATAGAAATACACTCAAAAGATAATTACTTTATTTACTATAATAAATTATTTAAAATAATTTAAAATTGAATTGAAAAAAAATAGAAGTATAATAAAAAGTTCAAGCATCATTGAAAGGAATTAATATAAATCTTTTTATTGTCATTCATTTTAGCAAATTCAAATTGCTTGTTTCAGTGCAGCTCTCTCAAATAAAAATACATTCAAGAAATAATTACTTTATTTACTATTATGTAAAAAAAATTAAAAAATGTAATAGAGAAAAAATAAAATGATAATAGAATACTTAATAATTAATAAAAGAAATCTTTTTAAAAAATTTTATTTTCTTTCATTAATACACTGAATGAAATTTCAAATCTCACATCTGAAAACGAGTTTAAGTAAAAAAAAAGGAGATAAATTTATAACTAGGTGTAAATAAGTATAAACTGTTTCCCACAGCTGCAGTGACAACAGTCATTAGATATGCTGCTCAACTCGTGTTTGCACGACTCTTGCCCCACCCAATAAAAAGACAAAAGAGAGAGCGAGGGGGCAAGGAGAGCAGATGGGACAACATAATTGATTCATCTAATGCACCAGGCAAGCCGAAACTCGGCTGTTGCATGGCAATTACAGTGGAGACCGCCGCAGTGCTGTTTGTTTTAGTATTCGTAGATGGTAGTTGGTAGATAAAAAGATACAAAGATACAAAGATACATTTCTGCTCGTTTAATTGCGGACTACACGCTGCGGCACACACCACGCCCCCCCTTTAGAGCTCCCTCACTTTCCGAGTGCGCTGATTAGCTGTTGAGTTATTAGCAAACACAGACATATATGCTAGAGATCTGTACGATCTGTGGGATCTGATAGATACTGTTGGCGGTAGCCGTCAACAATCAGTCATTTGTTCATTCATTGGCCAATGTTTGGCAATCAGCAGCAGCAGCAACGGCAGCAGCAGCAGGCAGTGTTGCGCAAACAAAGGTGCCACACGGAGCGTGGAAAGCCGCCCCAGGATTGACAGCCGACAGCGGGACAGCGGGACAGTGCGGAGACATTCAGCCAGCCCACTTGACAAAGCTAAACAAAGCTCAAAAGGTTTCATTGCTTAATGTCAGAGGCTCCACAAGCGACTTAAACTGATTTATAATTGCGATACGATACAAATTTCCCTCTATCACTGACTACCTCCCACTCCCCTCTCCTTTTGTCTTTCTCTCTCTTGCGCTGGCCTCTCTCATTTGCAAATAAATAAGCGCCTTAGCCAAGGCGTTGACAATTGCCAGTCCTCTCAACTGGGCAAATACACATTTCAGACACATTCAGTTGTGGACAAGCGGAGTCCGCAAGAGGAGCCGGCGACAAGTGTGTAAATTGAAACCCATTTGACTTGGGTCGGTGTCGGTCGGTGCTCGATCGAATGTTGGTTGTCTGGGTGTTAAAAACAATCCAGGCACTAGATCCACACAACGGACCATGGCCAGACGGACCACGGACCACCGACTGTGCCTGTGGCCATTTAACAGCTACTAAAAACCCAACGATGGCCACTCACATTGCCACATGCCACAAATCGAACTTGAAGCACTTCTCTGAGCGGTTTACCATTCACACGCCGAAGTATTTTTGCTCTTGAATTAATTTAAGCTTTTTACAAACTGCTTCAATAATATCTCAAATGATTTACATAGTTTGCCAAACTTATCGGCATATCAAAAATTATTTTATTTAATCTGAATTTTTATTAAATTATTAAATTAATTAAAGCTCTCGACTAGGTGAGCTTGAGAGTTTTAACAAAATAAACTAACTAAAAAAATAACCAACTAACTACCTAAAGTAACCAAAAAATTATTGAAAAATTTTAGAATATCCTAAAACAACTTTTAATTAATTTAAATAATTAAAAAATCAAAAGAGTTTTTCTCTAACCAAATTATTCTATAATATTCCAAATAGTATTTTTATTATTAAAACAATTCTTTCATTTTCTTGTTCAATTTGCATTAATTAAATTTCATAATTTTTTTTTTATATTCTATATTTTTTTACTAACACTTTGGCACCACACAAATATAAATATTTGCTGTGCAGCTGCAACAATTGGCCAATAGTAAATTATTTTATGCTCGGCTTATTGCCTGACAAGTTTATAATACCCTCTGGGTATGAGGGCATAAAAAGATTGAATAAAAATAAAGAGCGCCATCAAAACAGGCAACAAAATATGCGTAATTATCGACTAGCCACTAGCCAGTTCCGTTTCAGGCTAAAACGATACAAACATATTCAGATTCAGTCGAGAGCTGCTGTTCAAGCCATGTCGGAGTCTGGGCCTTTGTGTCTGAGCCGTCACGGCTGTCCGTGTGTCCAACTCTGTCTGGCTGTCTGTCGATTTGGCATCCTGGCGCTAAACGAAACCTGCGAGCGGCAACAATGCGATAAATAACCCGGCAGCTAATTTAAATGGCGTGGCCAATACGGGCCTGCAAAGCGGCCATAAAAACCCAATCGAAACTAGATCTGATTAACATTGATTTATCGTAGGCGGCGGCGGGGCAGCGTTGCAGCTAAATTTAGCTCAGCTGCAGCCAAGTATCTCTCCCATAACAATCTGCAGATTCAGCTTCATCTTCAGCTTTGGATTTAGCTCCATCTCCAGCTTCAGTTGCAGCCGCAGCTTCATTAGGCTGCGGTTAAAAGGGCAACGCAAACCTTTTGAATTGAATTGTAGATCGCGTCTGGGCGTGATTTTGAGTAATGTGGAGGCGTCGCCTTGTGGCAGGCAGGTCACATTTTTGCACTTTGACTTTGTCAGTGGTTGCCACCCAACAGTGTTTTGTCTGCTTATGGCCAAGTTTAATGCCCTTAACAGCCTTGTTAGCGCAACTTCCTCAAACTTAAAGTAGAAAAAACATAAAAAAAAAAACAGAAACTTTTCCTACAATTTACATGTAAATCGTTGACATTATTTTTGAGTCTCGTCAAGCGGCTCTTTCACTGTTATGTGCCACTCACGACTCTTACTCGTCCTACACTAGAAAAGCATTCCTCTTGTTGCAGCCATTTCATTTGCATAACCCAAAAGGTGGGGCCTGGATAAATATGGTTTCCTGACTGAAGTTTTCGACGATGTCAGCATACTAAAACTAAACTCTTAAATTCTAAGTGGCGCCGTCGCACAGATTAGAATTTAAAAATATTTATATCTATAATGTAGTCGGAAGGAGCTGCAAATGCGCAAAGGGTTCAATGCCACGCGGTGGCATAATAAATGACAACAATCGAAATTCGCATGTCGCGCATAAATCGCATGCAAAACGCGCATTATTCGCGTGACATTCCTGCGGGAATGGCGGGGGATGGAGGGAGTAATGTAATTTGTCAGTTAATAATTTCAAAAACGCAATTAAGCCGCTAACAAGTCGTTTATGAATATGAAATAAATTAATTTTCAGTAGCACAAAAGCTACAAAAAACTTTTGCATTCGCTAAAGTATCTGTCAGATACGAGGCAAGAGGCAAGAGGATTGGATTGGCTCGGCTCGTCTCGTTGTGGCTCGATTCGGTTCGGCGCCATCGACATTGATCTTGGCACATGTTCACTTTAATTAGGCTGACAGGCACAACCGGAGTTAAATCCATTAACAAAAAAATAAATAAAATAAAATAAAATAAGCTGAAACAAAACCGTTCGATGGGTTTTAAATAAAAATTCTTCGATTTGTCTTTCTTTTTTTTAGTTTTCGCTTTTTGCTGTTTTCCGTTTCATTTGCGTATTGCATTTACAACTTGTTGTCACAAAACACTTTTTAATCAGTCCCACAACACACTGTTAAGGTCACCACGGATCACATTAATTACAGAAATCCCCAACACGTACTGCCCATTAAAGATCGCATTTTTGGCTGCAACGAATATGCAAATTAAAGCCACAAAACGCGACACCAAAAACGCACATCCAATTAGCTGATTGTGCGATACGTGTTTTGGCAAGGATTTGCCAAAGCACAGAGTGGGTAATGGAGGGGGAAGGGGGTATAACTCCGTTATAGTGAATTATGCGATTGAGGCATGTTGCTGCTGCTACCTATACAAATATCTCGGTCAATGGAGCAAATGCGTAAATTTCAAAATAGCACTTAAACTAAATATGTGATAAGCATGAAGAAATCACAATCACAATTGAAATCGTCGAATATTCAATTCTTTTCTTAAGCCTCTGTAATTCGGCTAAAAGCTTGTCTGTGGCCTAAGCTTATTAGCTGACTTTGAGTAAGTTGTTGCTGCAAGTTGAAAGCTATTTATTTTATGGCCAACTTTATGACCTTCATTTGTAGACTAGAGTTAAGTTTTTATAATTTATTTACTTACTTGTAAAATAAATATATTTTAATTTTTATATTTTTTATGATTTTATATTTATTTATTGCATTCTTATATTTTTTATAATTTTTTTTTGGTAATTTATTGTACTTGATTTCAATTAAATTTCAATACTTTAATTCTTATTTTTTTATGATTTCTATATTTATTTATTGCACTTGATTGAAATTTAATTTCAATGCTTTAATTTTTATATTTTTGTTATGATTTCTATATTTATTAATTGCACTTAATTTAAATTAAAATTTAATACTTTAATTCTTATATTTTTTATTGATTTCCTTATTAATTTATTGCATTTAATTTCAATTCAATTTCAATACTTTAATTCTTATATTTTTTTTTAATGATTTCTATATTTATTAATTGCAGTTAATTTCAATTAAATACTTTAATTCTTATATTTTTTATGTTTTCTGTATTTATTAATTGCACTTTATTTAAATTCTCAAAAAGAGTCTCCTTGCAGCAGACCACCCACAAATTTGTTCAGCAATATTGTTGTTTACAAGCAATTTGCTTTTTCACACGCTTTCTTCAGCTTTAAGCCAATTAAAAAGCGTGTTTTAAATGTCTGAAAAAGTTATTAAAACCGCTGCACATAAAATGCTGAATGTGCCACAAATATCAATCATTTTATATGTCTTGTTAACAAGCAACAAAGTACTTGAGACCAAGTAGTGTGTATCTGTGTGTGTGTTAGTGTGTGTGTTAGTGTGTGTGTGGGATTACGATTGGGATTTAATATGAAAATGAGTGCTTATCAACAACACATGCACAAAGGCCGACAAATTAATAACCATAAATTTAATGGGCGATCGTAAAAATGCTCTTGACTGAGGCAGCAACAGGAGCAGCAGCAGCAGATGACAGTGGCTGCAAGCGAGGGACTACTGTAGCTGCCAGTCTATGTATGAAGTGCACAATGAGTGCAACTTATAGATATATATAATATTCTGGGCGATAATACAATGGCGCACTTGGCTTGCCACACAGAGAAACATAAAAACCAACTGCAACTGCAACGATCTCAAGTGCCACATTTATTATGCCGACTTCCGGTTTTTTTTGCCTTGTGTTCTTTTTATTTGTTTATGCCAAATATTAATGTGTTTTTTATTTATTTATCTATAAAATGTTATGATTAATATGTATTCCAAATTATTTGAGTGCTAAATAAATTAAAATATTTTTGATGGCTTTTAAAAATGAATTTGTATTTATTAAGCTATAAATTTAATTATAATTTTCATATATATCTGTTTGTAAGAAACTTGTATTACTGCAGAAATGATGCTGCAACTTCAGCGATCAGTGTTTGATTTTTATGCATTTTTTTCTCATTTGATCTCATGTGGCAAGTGAAGAGTTATTGATCTTGTCGCTGCTGCCACAGACTGTGGGTCAGTTTGTCAATCTGTGAAGCAATCAACGGCAAGTTGGGAGTGTGTTAGGAGTGTCTCCAATCAAGGAGGAGAATTTGAGTTCGATTCCAATGCCTTACTAACTTACTGCCAATTTGATGGGCAATCAAGCGAGTCAGCCGAGTGAGTGAATCAGCGCCAAATGAAAAGGCAATTGCAGGCAAGTCGTGTTGCTCCATAAATTCAATGATCATTATGCAAAATTCTTTGGCACAGGGTCATTAACTGGCCGCAGCGCGTTGACTTCTGCGGTCAAATTCATAAATCAGCTGCCCTCCAACTATCTAACCCACTCCTGCCAATTGAACAGGAATGCAGCTCTTAAGATAGATCACAGTCGCAGTTGCAGTTGCAGTCGATGTTGCAGTTGCAACTTGCAGATAAATTGATGATACGAGGCGGGCGCAGCTGGTCGACTTCTAAAAACAAGATCCATTGACTAATAGTGTTAGATTTGTGCACAGCCGATAAGCGTTTTGTTGCACAGTCAACAAAAAAAAAAAAAAAACCAGCTCGCCAATTGTCATCAATTATAATGATTAATAGTCTTTTAATCTTTGGGCCTTCATCCGCCCCCAAAATAGTTGCACCTAGAAGACTTAGCCAAGTGTTTGCTTTATAATTGCCAAAAACAAGTTAACTGTAAAACTAGCATTTGGCTAGGCTAGTTTACTTGTCAAAACCTAATTGGTTATTGGCCCATCGATTCTGATAAGAGTCGGCCCAAATTTATTGATGTTCTAAATCGATAATTGTCAGCTGACTTTTTACCCAAATACGCTATCAGTAAAACAGTTACCTATGACAATTTTCGGTTTAAAAATGGAATTCCTAGATCCAACACGTGTCACTATATTAGCCATAAATATTGGTAAAGCTGATATGAAAAGCTGTTAACATTAAATTGGCATATTTAAAAATAGGCTTTATAAAAAAAATATTAACATTTAAAATTATAAACAAACTCAAATTTTCGTTTAAATTTAAATGCTTAAAAACATTTTTAATTTTGTAACAAAAAAATATTGGCAATTTTAAAGCCAATTAAAACATTAATGATGACATCTAATAAATATATTTTTAAATTACGGCGCTTTTGGCTAATTACAAAATTAAATTAGGCATTTTAATAAAAGAAAATCAACTAAAGAGCAAGTCGAAATGCCACAAAATGTGTTCGAAATACGAGTGTGTGTGTGTGTGTGTGTGTGTGTGAATTGCTTGGCTGCCACTTGTGCCAATATGTCTACAGTATACACACATCTATATACAAATAAGTGGCAATAGATAATATTTGTTGCATAGATACAAAATGTTGCTCGGCGTGTTTATTCAATTAGCGTTCTTATTTTTGTTATTTTTTTTTAGTTGATATTGTTTGCCGGTTGTGCTGCCTTTGAACTGAAACTACAAACCACATCGATGGCAGCGGATCTAGGAGCAGCAGACATAATTGTGGGCCATTTATCATGGGGGCAAGGCAAGGCAAGGCAGTTGGCAATGCGGAGACAACGCACTGACAACTCAATGAGCAAAGCGGGCAAAACGCGCTACGCAATCAGCTCGAATTAACACACCTACGGCACGTAGAGGAGCCGGCCAGAATCAGTACGAGAATCGGCATCAGAATCGCAGACAGACTCAGAGCCACCTGCCGCTGGGCCAAGTTCAGGACATGGCACTGTTTTTTTTTTTTTGCGCCATTTAAATGCAGACAAAGTAATTTTTTTAGCGCAGCGCGCGCACTGATTAAAATGGATTTTATAAATTATGCAGTCGAAGCCGGCGGCGACGGCGCGATTAAAATCGCCTCGCTGCAGTCGCGTTGGCGGCGGCGCTAACAAAGCTGCTGCTGTTCCCGCTGCTGATGTTGCAGTTGTTGGCCAAGTCTACGTGCGCACTTTGGCTAATAGATAGATTTATCACTTGACTTGACTAGGCTGCTTGCTATTATTTTTTCTGTTTCCTTTTTTTTGTGTGTTGCTTGTTTGCCATTTCAATTTTCATTTCACTTCATTTGCACGCCGCGTCAATTTGACTAGAATCGCGCATTATTTATGCTCCCAAATCGCGTTGCCCGATTCCTGTTAACCAATTCAATTCGCGCTTTGTCTTTGCCTTTTCCATTTTTAATTTATCGCTTTTAAATTGCAATTTCTTGTTTGGCCGCTGCAACAAACTTGAGCCACGTTCCACTCCCCTCCTTCACTGCCCATTTTATCACACCTAAAGTGTAACGCATTTTGAGCACTCAAAGTGCCTTTTCTATTAGCATGTGGTAAGCCACATTTGTGTGTGTGTCTGGCTGAGAGGCCAGTTAACGTATTGATTTGTGATTCAGACTTGATCCAGAGATCACGTGGAGCTTCAAGCCGATAACGGTTCGTTCTCACAGAGCCTTCCCGCTGATTTCAGGCAAATAAAAAAAATTTTATCGATGAACTGCCAAACTTAAAATGATTCGAGTTCAAGTTAAGTAATTTATTTACTTCCTTTTTTTATATATTCTTTTATTTTAAGATCAAATTTCAATTTATGCAAAATAGCGCATACGCAAAGTTAATTAAATATATATATTCTTCGACAAGCAAGTAAAATAAAATTAAATTCAAACAAGTTCAGAGGTCGTTCAGGCCCAGAGAAAGCTTTGCATAATTGTTCGATGATTTAACGAAAAACTCAATTAATGGCATTAATTTTACATATTAATTAAGCAGCCAGAGCCAAAGACCGCCCAGACGAGGCAAACATTTGTCGTCATTAGGCCCGGCCAAGATACAAATCAATCTGGCAAATCAAAAATCAGCAGCCTCAAATTTGTGTGCAAGAGTCGAGTCGAGTTGTGGTAGTAGACAAATGTAAATATCGACTGACCAGGCTGATGTAATGCCAACGATAGGCATTGATTTCATTTGCCAACTGTGTGGAAAGCCAACCCAAAACAACAACAACAACAACAAGAAGAAGACATTGCCAGTTGCTGATGGGCAAATCAACAGGTTCAACAGGCGCCGCTGGAAAAACTGGTAGCCAGCGACTCCTCAATCAAAGAAAAACGTAACGAAATGAATTGAATTGAATTGAATTCAATTGAATTAAATTGAATTTAATTTAATCAAAACACCGTTAGGCAGACACAGGTGAAGATTACTATCTGTTATGCTTGTCCCGCTTGTCGAGGAATTTCAAAGCAATTAAAACTTGCCGAGCCAAAGAACTTGACATTTCTGTAAATAAAAATGCAGCCAGGCGCTGATTGATGTTCTCGTCGGGATTTCAGCGTCTGTTTGAGTGAAAATCCTCCAAATCTTAGACGCACTCAGTCATCGATTATAACCAGTCAGCAGATGGACAGACAGACGGACAGACAGATTGTTGTGTCATCTGTAAGTATCTTAAAATCTGGGCAGCTGCTGCTCTTAATACTTTAATGAGGCATAATTGAGGCGTCCCTCTAAGTACATCACTTGACATATTCTCGTATATATAAAAAATTAAAAAAAAAAACAGCTGCTGGCACAGAACACCCACTACTGGATAAAAATAAAGTGCGAGTTGTTCATGTAAAACGACTCAATGATAATCGCTTCATTGAAGACAACATTTTTTGCTTTTGCTAATACGATTAACCCTTGGGTTGGCTCTCAATCGAATGGGTTAATCTTTGTTATGCGGGTGCCTGCCGGTGTCAAAGTGTTCCAGATTAACTCAATGTGTTCACATTTTCAGCACTCTGCTTGGATATTATCTTGGACATTTAGTAGACATTGGACATAATATATTTACTCAATCTAGAAATGGCAACAAATAAGTTTAGTTTTGTCAAAGCTAAACGGATTAAGTTAGAAAATGTTCATAGGTTTAGCAAGATTTATACATAAATTGGGGATTCTGCACTGCGACCTATTGTGCCTCCTTCTTAGCTTATAGCTTATAGAATGCAACATCTTTTCCTGGATGTGAGTTAAGTACTCCTCGTCACCTTCACAAAATCTACACTTTTTCTTACAATAATAGTTTGGATAGATGGCTTTAGCAAGATTTATAAATCTATAAATTTATATTGAATAATTTAGAAAATATAATTTTTAATATAAATAAAATTGCAAAAAATTAAATTAAATTTTAAAAAACAATCTGTAGAATAAACAGTAACTATATAGTGTGCCACAGCTTTGAACCGGTCAAAAAAACACCTTTTGTGATCTTTTTGAAATTGTATTCAAATTACAAAAAGTTGCACAACAGCTAATGGAAATAATTAATTATTGTCTGCGCTATCAAATTATTTAATTTCCATGACAGTTTTGGCTTGGGCTAACAAATTTCATTTTCATTTTCATTTCCACAATTCATAATGGAAACAATGAATTTTCGTAAATATATTTTGATAAATCGCCAATGTTCAAGGTCTGAAAAACACTTTGAATATATGATTTGATAGACTGGAATGTGCGGTTTGTATGACGTATCAGCTGGCAACGGGGCGTAGCTTTTGTTGTATTCTCTCGGAGCACCCATAGATCACTGCGTCATGCGTCGTCCGTCGTCTGGCGTCCGTCATCTGTCGTCTGGCGTCCGTCGTCTGTCGCCTGGTCGTGTGGTGCTCCGGTTGTGTGGGCGTACGCAGTAGTAGAGCAAACTGTCAGAGCTGTCAGAGTTGTTGCAATGGTAATTAGCATAGTAAAACCCCACGTTTTGGAGGACGGACCAATGCGAACTCTCCCCTGACATTTGTCAGCAATCTGTCCGAAACGAAATGTGCCACTTTTTGCCACATTTCCAGTGTGTCTAATATTAAATGGCCATATGCACAATGGTTTGTGGTACCAACAGATCGACTAGTGATATGCGATATCAGCGTGCAACAGAGTGCTCAATTAGTGGCACACGATTTCAGTGGGCATTTCGTATAATTTATATATTTGCTAAAAACTTTATTGCCTCTTTTGTGCAATAACAAATTGTGGCCTTTTCAGCTGGCCACAAACTGGGTCACACGCAGCAGCTTCAGCTACAGCATGTTCAACTAAAGTCAAATGAAGTAATCGAAACAAGTTGCAAAATTACTGGCAACCAAAAGGGGCAAGGGAAAAAAGAAAGGCACTCCAAGTACAAGTTAACAAGTTGTACTGCCCCGGGGACCCCACTTTCAATTGTCGCACAGCGGGACTTGGACAGTTCAGAACCGGCGACCGGAGCGAGTCCACTGTCTGAAGTAGTCAGCAATTTTGATGCGACCAAATTGGACGGGTTTTTCTCTTCCTAAATTGATTGTCCCCTGTCCACGTGGGTGGGCGACTTTTTCCTTTACTGGGGGCCAAAACTGTGGCTGGGCTGCAATTTAAAAGTTTGTTGACTTGTCTTAAATAAATACCCTTTAAAAAAATACTTGCTAATTGTGTAAAGCATTTAAGGTAGCATTCCTGAGTAGAGATAAAAATTGAGTTTACTTAATAATAATAAAAATAATAAATAATTATATTTTATTATTTAAAGTCTGCCGATGCATAAATACATAGGTAAAAAAAATAATTTAGATTACTTGGGGAAAATACATAATAAATGTAATTAATTTATTCCTATTAAATCAAAAAATAAAGCAAATAATAATTTGATTATATAAGTAACCTTTAAAATTTTACATATCATAAAATATTACTTCGAAGATTCATATAAATAAAAGATTTTCTGTTGAATTTCCTGTTTGGGTTGCAAGTGCATCAACTGATTCGCCCAATCTCGTTGAAATGTTCTTTATTGATGCCAGTTTCTTAGTGGGTCAGTGGTTTTTGGCCTGGGTTTATCAAGCAGCTTATTATGCAATTGCCCCACTCACATTAAAGCTGGCCATTAAAATCGAACTGGTGCGCACAGCTCGAGCAGTTTATCTGCTCCTCAATTAAAGATGTTTGCCCTGGCAATTGACTGGCTAGACAGCCATGGCAAGATCGCCTACACACACTTATACACACTCGAGGTGTGTGTGTTTAGTGTGTGTAAACTTACTATTTACAGGCCGCATTTGGTGTTTGGCAAATTAGCAAGATCGTTAAAAACCATAGCATGGCCATAGCCAGTCGATCTGTCGATCTGTCTATCCGTCGATCTGTCGATCTGTCTGCCCATTTGTCTATTAGCCCCGCAATCACTAAAGGATGCCATTGAAAACAAACAAGTTGAGCTCGTTGTACGTTGCACGTTGCACGTAGCACGCCACACGCTGCTCGTTGCATGCTGCCAGCCGGCTGGTCTTCTTGGCTCATAAAATGCATTTTTTGCCACAATCCCACGGAAGCATTTCGCCGCTGTCTGGCGAAAGTGTTTGATCTTAATGGACGGGATCATATTCTCCATATTAACCACTTGAATCATAAAGACTTTGAGTTTAGAAGTTGTGATGAAATTAATGTTCCCATTCATTTGCCAGGCACTTAAAAGCCTGACTTTTAGTCTCCTCATAAAATATGCTAATTAATATGGATTTTCTCATTGCCTGGTTAATTAAAAGGCGCCATTTTTTGGTTATGCGGAAATTAGCATAATTATAAATATTGGAAAGTTTAAGCACAAATTTGAAGAAAAAGGGAAGTTAAGTGCTTGTTAAAATATTGAAATGTAAAAAATTTAATTAAATATTCTTTTTGCGACAGGTTTTTTAATTACCTTTCATAACATTTAATTTAGAATAACTGGTTTCCTAATCGAATATTTAAGGATGCATAATTTACGAAATAAAATTGCTTTGTTTTGAAAAACTTATTTAAATTTGATCAAAATACTATTTTTGCAACAATTGTGAAAATTACTATATTTGCCATTTATGCAACTCAGTTTAATCAGTGTGATAAAAACTTTTTTGTTTGTTAACATTTGTGCAAATTGCTAAAAAAAAAAATAATCAAGTGCTGAGCTAAACTTATCTGAAAGCACAAATATAAATATTTTATTCTTTTTTTTATCATGTGTGGCAAGTTCAAGCACCCACAATTGCCACACAGCAGCGGCTCCCTTGCGCCGCTTGACCCGTTCGACTGCTCAATCAGCAAAACCATTCAGACTTCCTCATTGAATGGCATATGAAAATGTTCATTTTTGAAGAGAATTCAACGTGCCAACTAATTGAAACTTATTGTTCATTTTGACGCGCATCAATTGGCCAGTTGCGATGCCAGTTTGCCCAGCTCAAACTATAGTTCCTAGGGAACCCATGCAATTGACACTTTCCAATTGCACCTCTAAATCGCTAGAGCTAAGACAGAGAGAGAGATATAGATAGAGTGTGTGTGTGAGAGAGAGAGAGGGGGACAAAGAGCCCGCACACACCTTTAGTTTAGTTATGCGGCGGGCGTCAATTAGTTTAAATAAAGCGGCTACATCGGCGAGTCAATGGCCCAGCCATACACAGATAGCACACAAATACACAGAAAAAAAATAATTTAAAAAAATAAAAAAATTAAGTAAAATTTAACAAAGTCAAGAAAAGAAAAACTGAATTTAATAAGTAACTAAAACTATGATGGAAAAGCATAAACATTTGATTTATATAACAAATATTTTGTAGGCAAAAGTAATCAAAATTTTAAAGCACGAAATGTTTAACTTTTAAGCAATATTTGACATTGATTTAAATGATAAAAATGAAATAAAATAATAACAAGGCAAATTTATTTACTGTGTAATATGTGGATACGCAGTGGAGGAGAGCAGACCTGATACCAGACGCACGTCGCGTCGCGTCGCGTCTTGCCGCGTCTCGTGGCACGCATGCCATTAGAATATTTGTATACACTGCAAACACACACGCGAACGACACACTGTGTGTGTCATCACCTCAATTGGGTACACTTCCTACTTGTAAGATACAAATGTATCTTGCAAGATACGCCAACAGTCCCAAGGCGCGCTCCGGCCGCACGGTGCCATTAGGCAAACGCTTAACAATCTTTTTTTTCTCCTTTTTTTTTTGTCGATTGCGCGACTTTTCACTTTTCCAACGGAAGTCATTTGGCCGCTTCAGTTAATTTAGCGCCCACAACCCGCGCACGCCCCTTCGCTTTTCAAGCCGCACTCTTTATCAGTGCAAATTGCACGCACTTAACCCGCTTCCAGTTGTTGTTGTTGTTGTTGTCGTTTGTGGATCGGGTTTTCCAGCCTGTACAAAATGTGCCGCCTGAAGTTGCCTCAAGCGATGTTTATTGCCATCGGCATGCGTTGCGACGCATATTAAGAGCCGCCAGAGTGTCCTACGCTTCATGCATCACAAATACATCAAGACTCAACAAAAAAAAACAACAACAAAAAATAAATGATAAATATAAAAAACAGAACATTTTTTACATTGTTTTTGTTTTTTTTTTAAATTTTTGCACAGCATAGATTAGCTTGGCAATTTGTCGATTGCCGTAAACTTGAGCTATTAAGTGCGAACATATCTATGGCCAGGAGGCGTTTTGGATGCCTAGGTGGGTATACGAGAGAGCCGGGTGGTTGCTTGCCTGGGTGGTGCCTCAATATGCTGCGGCTTTCATTTCAAAACCGGATTTCAGACTATGCGTTGTAATTGAAAATTTTGTTATTTTGTGCGCGTGTGCGGCATTGTTGTTGTTGTTGTTGTTGTTGCAACGAAACGGTCATTAATATATCATTTACAAACCGGCAAATTGTCGCTAATAAATTGTTTCGACTTGCCACAAAAGATATGTATGTAAATATGTAATTCTTAACTGGCAACCGCCACGCAAATAGCCCTGCCACAGTGTGGGTTGCATTTGGGAAAATGCATAGGAAAACTCTAAGTAGGCGCAACACAAGTTGTCCTTTTCTGAGGAAGCCAGCAAGTGTTGCAACATGTTGTCGTGTTGTCGGAAAACTGCTTACCAATAAATAATATATGGCTTGTAAAAGAACCTACTCGATATTTATTTTGGGCGGAAGAGCATTTTCCTTGACCAAATGCATATATACTTTTTTTTATAAATACTATGTAAAATATGAATTATATAAATTTGTAATAAAAAAGTTCTAAAATAAAAAAAATGTATGCTTTAAACGGCAAAGTGGATTGATGTGAATCTCTTTGTGAATCTCTTCTTAAAGACAAATTCAGGTTGGTTCCCTGGAATAATTGATTATAAAAAATATATAAACCACTTGACCTGTACTCAACGAAAGACATATTTCTATATGTTTTACTAATTACTAAAAATAATCGTATAAATTTGAGCGCCAAACTCGAATGTTCATTTCTTCCTGGAAAATGCACTCAATTTGAGTCTGACGTTTGCTCACGACCCACCCGAATGCAAAACTTGGAGTCGTATAACACAGCTCCCAGCACCTTTCCAATATCTTTCCAAAAAAAAAAAAAAACGTTGAACTTAGCTAAGCAAACACTTTCTATACACACACACACTCACACACACACACACACACACACACATACACAACAACACTAAATTGAGATACTTTACACACAACACTTACTTCATTTTTTTTCTCGGTTTTCGTTTCTTTTGATTTGGTTCGCATACCAAAGCGATAATTTTTACCAACGATATTTGTATATATATATATATATGTATATATAAATATATACGTACTCCCCATAGCAGCACGTTCATGGTCATTCGAGTCGTAAATCTAGTGGCCGAGACACACGTCTCGCCCAAGCCAAAAAAAAAGAGAACAAAAAAAAAGTAAAAAACTGAAACTGAGACTGAGACACGGGAAAATTTGGGTTAGATGCAGAAAGCTCATGAAACTCGAGTGGAAAATCGGCCAACATCACAGAGTGCAACAAGTGGCAGAAACAGACAAAACATGGCCACCTACAAGTCTTGGCCAGCAAATGCATTGCACACCAATAACTGGATCAATTCATTAAGCCAATTTGCATAGCCCAGCTAAAAGTTGTTCAAGTTGTTGTTGTTGTTTTTGTTGTTGTTGTTGTTGTTGTTGTTGTTGCTCTTTTTTTTGTGTTTGGCAATTGAGAGGCTGCTGCATGTTTTGAAATTCGTGCAAATTATGCGATTAGCTGCCAACGCCGATTGGAGCCGAGTGGCCGTCACTAAAATGCCAATATTAATCGAGATGTAAGTAATTTGACTAATTCGCTAAAGTTGCTAAATGACTACACTAAATATAAATATTTCTATACCACTAATTTATGACTCATTGCCTAATAATTTGAGCTGAACTGGCGCCTGGTATTTCCCCTCGAACAAATTGTGCCCGATTAAGCTGCCCTGTCATAAATACCATATCAGCCAGAAATGGGGAAGCTATCGTTTGATTGTTCATATTGACACACATAGCGATACATTGTCGTCGAAATTGTGTCAGACTATCGTGCTGTTATAGTGTCGGGGATTATAAATTAATTGAACTCTAATTGGCAATCGCGTGCGTTATCATAAATCTATAATGAAACCAGCACGAAATATTCTCTCCATGGTACAACGAACTTTGGATGCTTTTTAGATAAGGTCTCCCCATGGGTCCGTTACTTAGTCACTTTTCTATATTCCATAATTGCATTATATTGGGCATTAGGCAGTCACGTGACACATGGGTATTTATATTCCTTACTTAATCGGGTAGATTAAAATTGGTTATAATATATTTATTTCTATTTTATATTTTTATTAATTATAGTTTTTTATTTTTTATTTATTATATATTTTATTTTTTCTAATTGCTTAACTAGGTTTCTTTAATTAAGTTAATGAATGTTTTTTTCATTTCATTTACAACTTTAACATTAATTTTAAAGTTTGATTACAAGTTTTTATTATATTTTTATTATATTTTGTAAGCAAAGTTTGTAAACCGTAAAATCAATAGACCAATAAATAATCTGAAGTTTTTTATGACAGTTAATCAATGCCTTTAAAAAGCCCGCTGAGGATTAAAACATATTTATTAATGGAAATAAATAATAAATATACAAAAGTTAGCAGAAGATTAAAATACATAAACAAAATTTAATAATCACATCACTGATAAGCTATCTTGTGAGTAAATCCATAAATTCATAATTAAGCTGCTATACGTTTTACAAATAAATCTTAAAATATATTTTCCTCTTTTCACTTAATAAAGATCTATGAAAATCGACACCCACTTCAAGTAGAAAAATCGCGCATACGCCGCATTGGCCAATCAGCCGACGTTCCAACTTATTTAGCATGTTGTACAAATGTTAATGTTTATATAATAAATTGTCAAAGTTGGTAGTTGTTGTTGCTGTTCGATTTTTTTGTAATTTTGGTTTCTGTGTCAATGTTTTTGCCACTGGGCAGTGGTCAATATTCGACTGGCTGCTGGTTTTTTGGACTGGGGTGAAAATGAATTGCTCGTAAAAATGCTTGTAAAACAACGAAATCGACAACGAAACAACAACAATAACAACAAGAAGAAGAACAACAACAATTTAAGAGGCAGCAGCCAGCAGCTTGGCAACAACTGCGTGCAAAATATCATTAATCAAGATAATTTATATAGGCTGCACAGCTTCATAAATATTACGATCCAGCCGGTTAGGCTTACAAATTTTGTATACCAACTTTGCGCATGATTAAACATTCTTCGCAATGAAGTTATTTGTTTAATTTTTATTTTTCTTCAAAGTAACCACTCGACCATAAAAATAAGTCTTCAAATTGTGGGTGACTGCTTAACTTGTCTCTTGCTAGTTTGTTTCTGGCCTAGACCTTTTACGTAATCGTAAAGTAAAAAAAAGTAAAAGTAAAAATTACACAAAAAACTTGAGCAATTTCAAAGTGATCAGTTCACTGCCACCAGTACTAAAAATAGTGTTGCCGGAAAACGCCAAACGCCAACGCCAACTATATAAATCCATGTGACATATTGCGCTGTCCGTTCTTGGTTTCAGCCAGAATACAGAACAGTACACATAATCTTATCTATAACAAAATACTTTCACGGCACTTCCATGCCGTTCCTTATCCCACATAAATCATACACCCAACATGCCACAATGTGATGAGCCGTCTCGCTGACAATGCCACATCAAGTGGAGCAGCCTCAGCACCCACCCACGCAACTCGTCAAAAAAAAAACGTCGACAAAAAAAACAAAAAAAAAACATTTTTGGGAACTAAGACCTTAATTTTTGAGCAACTTTATTATTAATGTACCTGGATACAGCTTGTGACGTAAAGACTAGAAATATATTTGGAAAACAAATCTAATTTATTATAATTTGTACAGATTTTGAGCTAATAATTCGCTAAACTGTCAACATAACATTTTAAAAGATTTATTAACTCAAGCCAGAAGTTAATTTGTATAATTTTATTTATCATATATATTTGCTGCTCGAATTTCGTAAATTTAGATGAAATTAAAGATATGTATAAATATTGTGTTGAAAAGGCCACTTCATGCAAATGAAGATATGCATAAATCTTGTGACGTAATACCTAAAAAAAAGGTAAATTTTGAGCAATAACAAATTTTTTTTTGTGTTATATATAGATACATTTTTATGAGTATCTTGCGATGTGTAAACTAAGTTATTGTATTATATGCTGAAAATTATAAAATAGCTTTTATGCTCTTTTTTGGCTTCTATTGTGTTTGTGATGTGATGTCGAAATTCCCTTGAGTAGCCCATTAGCAATTGACTACAATATTTATCATGATTATACCCTAGAGAGGTATGCGTATGTGTGTGTGTGTGGAAATGTGTGTATGTCCAGCATTTTTTGGACTGTTCTTAGTGCTATAATTTAAAGGCTTATACTCTGGGACTATAAACTTAATAATATCATTGACTGAGAACAAAGCAAAACATTTCTTTGACTGCTGTTGTCTTTGACATTTATAGGCCAATTATTTTGTTGGTCTGCCTGAAAGCAAAGTCTTCGATTTAAATAAAGAAAATATTTGAAATATTGTTGTACATATAGAAAAAAGCAATTAACACATAAGCCAAAAGGCGAGTGACAGTGAAAGTAACTGAAGACCACAACTCAAATCGATGCAAGTGTTTGGCTTTAACGGCAACAACTTCATCAACTTGGCGAAGACGTGTCGTAAATTAAGTTATCAAAAAATCTGTCGGAAGCTTTTAGCATCTGCGTTGCACAAAAGAAAACAGCCTCAGACGTCTGTATGTGTATATAGTCAGTGGCCAGTTCAGTTAACTTCACACCTTGCAACTTGCACCACGCACTAAATCAGTCGCATAATTGCCCCCAGACGCAGAGGCAGACATAGTTGGGATCCGGCAAGTACTGCCACTGCCACTCTCATATATCATTATGAAAATATGCACGCCCCGGCACATTGCAAAGGGTTACCCGGGAGGACCCGGTCTGCTCAACTTGTGGCAGTGTGGCACTTACCGTTAGTCGCATCAACAACAGCCAACAGTTGCCACAGCAACTTGAGTGAAGTTGACTTTTGGAGGTCAAAATGCTCGCTTGAAGAACTTGTGGAAAATGTATGAAAATTTCGACAATTTGCCATAATTTGTTGGTAACAATTTTGGCACTTGACTGACTTTTCAAATTGTACGTTTTTTTTTTTTGACAGTCAGTGACATTTTTATCAAGCACAATTATACTAGTTGCTGATAAACTTGCTCCACAAAAGTTGAGAGTGCGTAAAGTGCGTGATTTGGGTACGAAATCTCATAAAAAACTCACCAACTTCACGCAATAAATACAGCATTGGCTGTGAGAAAGTGGCTGGCATTTAAATAAATAAAATTGGGTAATTGCAGTGCTATAAAAATCATTTTCACAAAAATAAAGCTCGTTTTTTTTTTTTTGGTTAAAAAACACTTTTGGGTCTAAATCTTATCGTATTATCGCGCTTGAAGCGGGCGCATGAAATCAAATTAACACCCAAACAACAACAACATAAATTGTGTATCAGCACACAACAACAACAACAAGAACAACAACAACGAAAACATGCAAACATACCACATCCACACTATCTATGCGGCATCGCTGTGGCTGATGTCTCAATGACGATGCTTGCGCGCGATAAAAAACGCTCGCAAACCGGACGCAATGTTTGTTGCCACTTGTACAACAAGTTTTCGTTGTTTCTTTCGTTTATTTTTTTTTTTGGCTTCTGCTTTTGTTATCAGCTTTGCAAATTGCCGCTATGTAAAAGAAGCAGAAAGCAACATAAACTCAACGAAAATAAAGATGTAAATTAATTTGGTCAGCAAGTGGCGATGGGCAAAGGGAAAAATCATTTATATATATTAAAAAGACAGGCCGCCCGGTGATGCAAATGGCCGGTTTTGTTAGCTGACTCATGGACAGGCAGCTAATCAGGTCGCTGAGTACATTAAAAGAAGATTGATGCCAGAAATTCACTAACACTTCCACATCCACTGGGCACGGAGAGCACAGCATAAATTTATATGGCAAATAATACAATAGTTTTTTTGTATGGGGCGCTCGGCGCAACAGCAGATTGCCAAATCAAGTGTCTGATTTAATGGTGCTCAACATAAACAGCACAGCTACAAATATATTTTTGTTCAAATTTTTTTTTGTTGTAAATTTTTCAACTTTTTTTTCAGTATTTATTTTGTGTTTCTTTTTTTTAGCATCACCCCTAGCCATCCATCTGTGATCTTCACAAAAACTTAAAGCATTTTACGCAGCTTTTTGCGTTTGAAATAATACCGACATAAAACACACACGCACACACACACACACACACGCACGCACACGCACACGCACACACACACACACACACGCACACACAAACACGCACACACACCACGACATAAGCATCATCTTTTTTATGAGAACTTTCAACTTGTGGCGCTGCTGCGTGTGTGGGCGTGAGCTTAGCCAAAGTGATCTATATATACATATATATATATATATATATATTTGGATTTGTGTGTTTGCATTTTATTTTAAATATTATGTATGACTGCGTATCCACATTAGTTTATTTGCTTGTTTATTTCAAACTTAAAAATCTAAACAACATTTTTTGGGTTAGTTGATTTAAGGGAAACTTTGAAGATCTGTTGGACATCGCGTTACACATAAGGTCAAAGTTACAATCGTAAACACAAAACAAAATTTAGCTAATAAATTTTGAAATACATTTGAAAAATGTATCGATTGCACACAGATTAAACTATTTTTAAATGTGTTGTATACAAAAAAAGTTAATTTTTAGTAGCACTTATTTGCTTATCAAAATAATTTAAAAAACATTAAAATTCACTAATTGTGTTATTTATTTTAAAGTTTTAATTAGTTTCGCCTGATATAAATGTATCGTCACTTTTCATTAAGGAATATTTATTTTCTATTGAAAACGATTTCACAACTTTCAAAATCCCTTTTTTATTTATTTATATTTCTTTTGAAATTCCTAAACATAATTGAAAGTTAAGTACTCACCGAAATGACTGTGCTCATCCCGTGTGCCATTCACAGTGCCATCGGGAAGCAATTGTAGAAATCGATGATTAATATGTATCACTATATTTCGACCCTTCTCATCCGTAACGGGATTGGTTGAACGTTCGTTGCGATCCAAGCTGCTGGGATTGTTGTTGGTGTTCCTGTTGTTGCTGCTGCTGCTGCTGCTGTTCATGTTGGGATTGTTGTTGTTGTTGTTGTTGTTGTTGTTACTGCTATTTATGGGTAGATTATTTCTAGAGTTATTCAGTCTTTTCGATTTCGAACCAATGAAATTGCTATTGTTTTTATTATTGTTGCTGTTGCCAGCAGTAGCTGTAGCAGTGGCAGCAGCAACCGGCGATTGTTGCTGATGCCTGTGATGCAATTGCTGATGATGCAGATGCTGATGTTGATGTCTAATGCTGCGCTCAGTGCGTGAAAGTATTGCTAAATGTTCACGTGGCGCCACCGAGAAGACAAAGCCCATTCGATCTGACTGTTGAAGCTCATCAGCAATAGTTGTTGCTGTTGTTGTGCTGCTGCTGCTGTCGGGTGTTGTTGTTGTGGCTGTGGTTGTCATTATTGATGTATTTGTGTTAATGGCAGTTGACGATTGAATTATTGTGTTTAACGTTCGCATATTAAATTCAGCACTAATACTTTGATTTTGATCTATACTATTTTCACTCTTCAGCACTACGAGACGACTATTACGACTATGATCACTTTGTATATAACTATTACTACTAGTATTGTTGATGCTAATGTTATTGTTATAACTAACATTAACTAACATAATTGTATTGTTTATCCCTTGGCTCGAAGTCGTTGTCAGCGCTGGCATCGCGAACACCACATCCGACCAGGCTATGATAATCGAAAGGAGGGCGCCCAGCAGCGCCAGGGCCCTCCAATCCGAACGCAGGTTTCTTCGCATGTAAATCACAATTGCAGTTTCACAAGAGTCTTTTGCTTGCTCTTGTTATTTTCTGGCAACACTTGCTGCTTCAGTTTTACTCGTGTTGTTGCGCTTTTGTGTATTGTAAAATTTGTTGCACTGTTGCACTGTTGCTGTTCGGCACTGCCCCCTCAGTTTGTCAGTTGTTGTTGTTGTTGCTGTTGTTGCTGGGCGTGCGACACGCCCTTAAATATTGTTGAAACATATGTACGCCCAGTTACAAAACCAAAAAAAAAAAAACCATTTACTTTCGATTCGTTGTTGGTTTTCTTTTTCTTTTCTTTTTTTGTATTTTTTTTTGTATTTGCTTTAATTAGAGTTCTTTGTGTTCCAGTTAAAAATTCGCCGCTTGTTGCCAAGAAATTAGGTTATCATATCGTAGAATTGTTTAACACATTTCAATTTCATAGCTTGCCACTCCTTCTGCTGTTGCTGTTCGTATTGTGGATCTTCATCTTCGTCTTCCCCGCTGATAATGCATCTTATCAACTCCAATGATTTCCTTGTCATGTTCAAGCAGCTAATCAGAAGTAGTTTTCAAAGAACACAGCTGCTGTTCCTGTTCCTGCTTAGGTTCGTGGTTCCAACAATATCATTTTCAGTATCAAAGCTGTAAAAAGAGGCAAGTAGATATTATGTTAATAATGGATTCACAAGCAACATTCAATTAATTATTTAAGTAACATAAATATATATTTAAAACCACATTTAAAATAATTTCGTAACATAAATAATTTATTTGAAAGAATTTCTCAAAATCATTTTTGCATTTATCTTATCTCACATTGAATTTCCCATCAAGTGTCATTGATTTTTTAGCTTTCATCTGTTTATTAAGTGCCATAAATCTTCCAGCAATTAATTTACCAAATAATGTACATATATATATATATATATATATATATATATATATATATATATATATATATGTGTATTTAAATATATACAAATGTAGCCTCACTGTCTGTCATATGACATTTTAAATGTGTGTATTTCGTAGCTCTCATCATATTCACAGGTTACTTTAAATTCGAATTGGCTTTGAAAATTCCAACGCAAACATTTCAGATTAGTCGAATAGTATATAAATTCTTCAGTCTAAGCACTTTTATGCGCAATTTTGACATTTAATTAGTGTGCAGCTATATTAAGCGAACGCCTGACGACGTCGGCAAAGTGGCACATTTTATTTTTGGCAGCGCCTATCAGCGACACACCACACACACACACACACACAAACACACAAACACACAAAAAGATACAATTGAATCTATGGGCTCGTCAAGTGATCAGCGGATTACATAAAACTCACCCAAAAGGGAGACCGGCCAGCTTAGGCAGTTATGCAAAAAACTCGGTGAAAATATCGAAACATCGAAATTGACTTTCCCCCAACGCAACACCAAAAAAAAAAACACAGAGAGAATGATAGAGAGAGAGAGAGAGAGAGAGAGAGAGAGAGAGAGAGTGAGAGTGAGAGAAAATGAAAACAAATTTGCAAAATGAAGCCAAGCAAGGGAAAAACTGAATAGGCAAACGCGACTGGTAAATTGTATAAAAATAAATGTGGCAACAAAAACAATTCGTGTATAAAACTGTGTCGAATTTGAAAATAATCACGCACTAACTGCAGCAGACGCGGCGACAAGTGTATCTATGAGGTGCACGATCAGGAAGTGGTGCAGGGCGTGCCACCGCGGGGGGGGGAATGAGGCGGCAGCTGAGTGGCGTTGTCGTAGGCTGACTTTTTGGCACGTGTTCAGATGCCTACGCAAGCAGCAGCCACAGCAACAGCGAGTATCTGCATTATTTTTTTTTTTTTGTTTATGCAACATTTAAGTGCATCTCCGTTTTAATTACAATAAGCAACAAAAATGCAAATCCCACTATGCCAAAATATACAAAAGACAACTCATAAGTTTATCCGTCGGTTGTGGGCCAAATTTCAGGCATCAAATTGTTAATTGCTTTCTGTTGCGTCGTCGTTAAACTGCAGATAATCAGTAAATACACACACACACGCACACTTGCACACCCCCTCCTCCACCAATAACCACACCAGCAACCGCAAAGTCGTCGAAATTTCAAATATGTTGTAGCTGCCACGCGAGCGCGTTTAAAAACGCCCATAAATCGCAAACAGTTACAACCGCTGAAAAAGATGGCCAAAAATAAAATAAACAAACGGCATTCGCATGCCAACGCAGTTACACACAAATACTTAAAGCCAAGGCTGAAAAAACGGCTTACAAAACTAACTGTTTCGGCATAACAAACATTTATAGAAACTTTATCAAACTAATTAAGTTAACGAAATGCAAATAAGAATGTAATAAAATGTTTAACGAATGATTTTCAACTGTGAGAATTGACAGATTTTTCAGTTTCTTTCTAGAATTGCTTATTCAATTTTAAAGATGTTGTTTGTAAGAAAATGCCACTTGGCTTGTAAAAAAGAACCTTATAGGTATTTAATAAATGCGTAACCCTTTGCCAACTTGGCTTGATGTTTTTTATGCCTTTCACCCAACGGAAAACAACTGCTGGCAAAACGCGGGCCCAGCAGCAGGCCAAAATTTATGCCAAGCGATGCCAAAAGTTTCATTTCTGTTGTTGTTCAAGCTGCTGCCAGTTTGTAGAATTTATGTAAAAATATTTCGTAAGGGCATCAAAAGACCTCGGCCACAACTGGAACAACAATAAAGGTACAACAAAATAAAATAACAAAACTCAGAAAATAAAGCCTAAAGCAAACTATTACGAGACAAGCGACACATGTGTGCCACGTTGTAAAACACCAAACAACCAAAAATAGCTAAGAAACTAAAAAAAAAAAATAAAAAAAAAGTTTAATATAGATTGTAAATCAGGTAACACCTAGCAGTCGGAACGCCTCAGACACAGCCGACAAATGAAATGTATCTTTTAATGATCGGAGTTCCGTTTCAGCTCGTCTCTCGCCCCATTCACAAGTTCACAAAACCGGAGGCTTATAATTAACATATTATGAAGAGCATAAAACATATTGCGTAAAATAATGATGGGCAGCTCATATCATTTAATACCGAAAGTCAATCAATTGTGCCACTTGTGCCGCATAACCCAATAACACTTATTATTCGACCACCCAAATTACCCACACTGGGCACAGAAAAACATTACTAGCCCAATTGAGAAAGCGAAAGTTTTCAGTTTTTAGTTTTGATAAGCAAAGCCAAATCTTATCGCATTTATTGCCAACATTCTCCTTCTCTTTCTTCTACCTCAAACAACCCTCTCTTGGCGCATTCACATATAACCAAAATTGTGAGAATTAGTTTTGCGGCAGCTTTTATTAAATTAAGGTTCCATTAGAAGATAAGGCAAAAAATGCAAATAATAAAATAGTAAACAATTTAGCTGTTGACAAGCCAAAATTTGAGTAACAAGACAAAAAGTGTTAATGGCTTTTAATTCGCAAGCACACAACAAAAAAAGGCGTTCTTGTTAAAAAATTTAAATAGTTGTGTTTTTATTGTATTTAATAATAATATAAACTAATATCATTCATAAGGAAAACTTGATTTTATCTTACAATGGACGAGCAAATTTATGTGACAACACTCGCTGAACGACAATTGGCCACAGGCCAGTGTCAAAAACACTATCAAAATTCTTCATTTAAGAATTATCAAATCGACAGGATTTTACTATAGATACAATTAATTTATATATATATGTATATATTCAAGTTTTTATATTCAGTTTTTGAATTTGGCAAATGGTGCGTGTATCTAGCCAATGTGTCGTGTGTGCCACAAAATTTATACAACTTTTATTTAGTGGATGAGACATTTGTTTTTGTTGTGTCTGTTCCAGAGGGTCAAAAAGTAGGTTTTGAGAAAGTATTGCCAAGGTTCGCTGAGGCAAACTGGTTGTCAATAGACCTGCCCAAAAATGCGCAACTTAATTAGTTCACGTCGGAGACGACTTGATTTGGGAAAAAACAACTTTGGCCATAGACAAAGTGATTTGAAAGTTATACTCTTGTTTTTTATTATAAATATTGTATTGAATATTTAGATTGAAATGCGTAATTTTGCTTATTGTATTTGTTTTAATGTTGTTTTTATATCAGTATATCAATCTTTTCATTTTTAATAATATTATTTAATTTAAATAACCAAATAACAAACCAGTTTAACCTAAAATTCTTGTCCTATAAAAAATAAAAACAACAATATGACCTTTATATAATATATATCTGAAAGTTGTTTTTTTTTTAGACAATATATTTTGTCGATTATTATTATGGTATTAAAATTTTATGCATTATACAAAAGCAAAGTTTTTGATTTATTTTAATAGTCTCCTTAAAAATATCCCTAAAGTAATCAATTTTCCTGCATATTTCAAACTATACGTTTTGCATATTTAAACGATTTACTTTGTTTAACGGCTTCTAAAGCAAATGTTCCTTAACCATATTAACCCATTCAATGCCTTACCACATTTTCAATTTGGTAATGAAACTCGTTGAAAGCCGCAGAAAACCGCAGAAGCCAATTACATTTTGCTTTATGTGCAAATTATTCAATTTGCTGGCACATTTTTTTCATTGTATTTTTGTTACAGTTTTTTTGCTCAACACTTGCTGGGTATTTAAATAGTTGTTCGTTTCGATTTTGATTACTTTTCGAGCCAATGAAAATAAATTGCCCAAACAAATTTCCATTAACAAACAAACAAAGTCAAGTTAATTGCATGTTGTAAGAATATTTCGGGGAAATATTTATTTGACGCCCTTTCCATTTTAGCTAATTCAATGCCAAAACTATTTATGATATGTGGGTCAATACCCTGTGATTAAGGCTAATTCAATGACAAAAACTATTTATGATGTGTAATTTAATACCCTGTGATTAAGTGAGTAAGTTAAGACAGTGTCTACCAATAGTTATGCAACTAATTAAAATTAAAATGTATTTAAAATAATAAATAATAAAAAAAAAATGTTCGGCATATGTAATAAAATTTAAATTAAACTAATCATTATTACCCAGCCGAGCATAATCAATATTATATTTTCAAAATATTATAAAAATATATTTTTCACATGATTTTAGAATATATCATTTTTTCACTTAGCTTGTGATTTTGACTTATCGTCACACAATTCAAAATATTAAAGATAAAATATATAATAACATTAATTAATATAAGTAAAAAAGTGCTTTGGCTGTGATTGATGTTTGGTGGTTTTTTGCTGACAACAGATGGCTAAAGATAAATGTCTATTTGAATGCAAACAACAAGATTTAAGATGCATTCGCCTATATAAATTGTCACTGCCAAGTGAAAAATATCTATACAAATATATATATATGTATATATATATATGTATGTATATAAGGAGATGGAGATCTGTTTCTGTTCTATCTCACGGCAATTGTCGATTTCAATGAGATGCGTTTGTCAAAAACGCGCGTGTTTACAAAACAATTAATTTTCTTTGGAAAAACAAGAAGAGAAAATAAAATGAAAAAGATACCGAAACATAACTCAAACAAAAGGCAGCAGCAGCAGCAGCACTAATCGATGTGCACTTCATTTGTATAGAAACACACACACACAAGCACACAGAATAACAACAACAACAACAAAAAAACTAAAATTACAAGTGCATCGGATACGTACTTGAGAACGTAATGTCAGAATACTACTGAGTATTCTCGAATGTAACGGAACCAGACTGGAAACAGAGTTGAGTTCAATGAAGATGAGAAGAGAAGAGGAAAAAAAAAAGTGCTGCTCGCTTTTGTGTAATCGATTTGAACCGGAAGCAATTGGGTCGCCGCGCTGCTGCTGCTGCCAAAGTCGACGCAGACGCCGCAATGCACTCAAGACTTCAACTATTTTAAATATTTAGTGCACGCGAAAAGCGAGGGCAAAGCCACAGTTGCAAACGCAACTCGCTGCTCGCTGCTCGCTGCTCGCTGCTAACTACAAAGCAAATATCGATGCCTAATCTATTGACAAGTGTATCTGAAAGATAATTTTTTTGTTTTCTTGTTTTTTTGCACGCATGCAGTTAAGGTTTACATGTTAAAAGCTTACATATTGTGATACTTTCCATTTGTATGTTTTAGTAATCTGCAGATTCTAAGAGAAAGCAATCTGTCAGCAGTTGTCTACTTTTGAAAGTATCTGCAGTCTGTCAACATAATTTCAAATATTAGAATTTACATAGAGCAAAGTTCAATATAGTTTTGGTTTCCAGAAATAATATCTAAATTTAAATTGAAAACGTCAAACAATTTTAAAAGCATTTCTAAAAAAATGTTTGGTTTTTGTCCGACTAATATTTAGAAAAAGTCGAAATATTATAAAAAAAAAAAAACAAAAGTATTTTTAAAATAAACGTTCTACCCAAATATAATAAGTGTTTCTATAGGTCTTAAAAGTATATGTTTCTATTGCTCTTTATGGTATTCGAAAACAACCTCTTATGACATTATATGTAAAAAAAAAAATGATCTGCATATCTAAAATTCTTGAATAAGCAACAATTAATTTAACATATTTTCCGACTCCCACACAATTTCGCACATTTAATGCATTTTTATTAGAAGTCACGCACCTTACGAGAAAAATGGCAAAACAAAGTAAAAAAAATCAAAGGCAACACGACGTATTAGTAATGTGAAGAGAGGCAGCAACAACAAACACAAATTACGTCTAGGATATTTTTAAAATGCGTCAAACAACCAACAAATGGTGAGAAAAATGCGCGACAATTTTCTCAGTTTTCTTTTTTGTAGTCTTATTTTATTTAAACTTTTCTTTTTAGTACCTAAAGTTAGGCAAATGGCTGTGTGTGCGTGTATGTGTGTGTGTTGGTTTTCTGTTGCCAAATGTGTGCCGCACATAGAGTGGTCTAGTGTTAATGCTTCGTTAACAAAAAACACTGGCATTATTTGTTGCATCGTTTTGTGGCAACCCCCACTCTTGCTCCTATCAGTTTCTGCTGCCAAAGGGGCGACAATATTTGCGCCACTTTCAGCTAAGTACTTTACACTATTTACACATGGCCGTATAACTATGCGTGCGATAAGTATTATCTACTTCACCACTTTCCCCGAGTCCCGCATTTTCCTTAATAGTACTCTATATTTGATAGTTGTATATATGCCTATTTTTATTATTATATTTTTGCATAGCACTGCAAGCCAATCAATCAAGCACAAAACAACCACAAATTATGTCAAAGTGCAGATGAGAATATTGACTTACCGAATTATACGAATTAGGCGGTTAAAAATTAAATTCACCATAAAAAAAAAATTTCTTTTATTCCTCAAGTCTATACTCTCCGTAACCACTATCGGTAATCGATTTTTATCGATATTGAGGAATCTGCAGAAGAGCAGATTTATGAAGTTGTTGATGCTGCTGGGGAATAAATATACCTTTTGTGATTGTAAATAAATATTTTTTTTTGTTTCCCAATTTTGAACAACTTCATTATATCCTCTTTTGTGATATGTAGTCAGTATAAAAAATTATACAGACATTTGTACTTGCACAAAAAAAAAATATATATATATATATATATATATATATTGAAAGTCGACTACAATTTATTGAATTTTTCTTTGACGTAACGAAACGCAGATATTGTTTTAGATTATAATTTTATGTATATTATTTTTTGTTTGTTGTAAATTCTTCTACTCAAACTTAGCATTGAACATGTTTAGTGCAGCCCATATTTGCATAATTGATTGAATAAACGGTTTACGTTATTTTAAAGATATTTTCGAAAACATCAAATTTATGCTAAATATTATCAACGATGTCGGTTTAATCGTTGTGTGATCATCATGTGATTAGCAGTTGTTGAACCCAACACAAGCAGCAGCAGTTAATTTTACGTCACACAAACAACACATGGCAAAATTCGCATTTGAATATAGATTAAGGTGCAAATGCAGAAAGAGATATAGCGCCAGATAACTGGCACAATGCTGATGATGTTATATAACGGCGTGAAGGAAAAGTACAAACATTAAAGTGGTACAAGAAAATTGTTTGGAAACATTTTAGATTATAAAATCTTTCTGTTGTGTGTAAAAAAAGATACGCCTGTCTTCATACGCATTCAGGTTCAGTAAGAGATGGAATGCTTTTTGAAAAAATTAAGGAAAGTAAAAAGAAATAAAAACTATAAATAGGTAAGTGAGAGCAGCGCAGCGTACAAAAAATTGAATTTACTATGATTTTCACTTTCATGGATGCGAATACCTTGAAGGTTATTGAATTCGCAAACCACAAAATAATTAAATCTATTTTTATTCGTAGTGATCTGAATGAATAGCAATTTACTGCGTATGCGTAAAGATGCTGATTTGAATAAAAAAAATTAGAATAATTATTAGCCACTGAATTTGCTGCTTTTGTATTTAATTTTAGCTTGATTTTTGGCAAATTATATTTCCTTGTTTATCGTCAGGCGTTAAAATCGAATAAAAAAATCAACAGAAATTTACTGTAATTAGCATCTAGCTAAATTTATTGTGTGTGTTTGCCCCTTTCGAGCTTTTAATATTATTTTTAGTGGTAGCGAGAGTTTTCTGTGTTAATCCAAAAAGCCATTGACTTGGTTTGGATGTTTGTTTGTTTTTGCAGTGATGAAATTTCAAATCGTAAATAATGCCCAGCAATACACATTTTCATTATTTTTTTCATATTTACATATTTATTTTTTTAAATATACCATCTCTTTTTTTTTGCTTTCGGCTAGCTGCCAAGTTTAAAGTATTTCAATTTGTTCAAATGCCAAAAAAAAAATATTTTTAAATGCATTGCGCCACAGAACTTAATCCAGATATTTAGACACTAATTAGGATGTTTAACTAAAAAAATTAAACTTAAGAGACTCAGTAAATTTTAGTTTAGGCAAACAGAAACACAAAAATATATTATTCAACAAATTTTATCATTTAAAAATAAAAACAAAAAAAAATGAAACTTTCAACTTATGTAACTAAAATATATTGTGCGGTTGTTAACTTTGTATTTTAATTTACGCACCTTTTGCATTTATTTTTTTTTATTTTTCTGAAGACGTTTTATTTGGTTTTGTGTTGGCTGCACTTTAGCAAATTTATTGCAGAAAGAATTCAATATTTTATTTTTGCACATTAACACAACACTTTTTATTATTAATTATTTTTCAAATAAATATTATTTATTTAAAGGCTACTTTCAAATATTTATGGCCATACTTTTGAATGGCTTAACACGTTTCTTGCCAATTCGATATATAACAACTTTTGAACAGCACACAAAAATATGTTTGGCAAATGTGTAGAACTGCGTGAGCAACGTTGTCAACGCTGCCGATTTCGAAACTAATCTCGAGCAATGACCGGCGCTGCCCACTCTTAAGATGCTCTAAAGAAAATATTTAGTCGTTGCTAAGTGTTAAAACAATTTGCACAAATCTTTTCCTTTTCTTTATATTATTATTTTTATTTTTAATTTTTTATTTTACGTTTTTTCACAAGGCTTTGCATGTGAAAACTGTATGAAATAAGCCGGAAGAACGATTTCAAAATTCACGATCGACGCGACGCGACGTCCTATTTGAGCAACCAAAGAAGAACAGTTCGATTTCGAAAAATTATGGAAATGCCGACGGCGCAGTCAGCGGACCATCCGCTTAGCATGTGTTGTCAAACCGTTTGCCAGCGAGTGACTAAAATAAGATTTCATTCAAACGTGCGCGTTACCATTCGGCCCTGTACAGCCGTTGCTTCGTGCGTGCTTCGTGCTCCGTTCGGGTTTTTAGCTTCTGATTAGTTGCAGTGGCTCGATGATTTGCTTCTGATGCTGCGTGTAGAGTGTATCCAGGCGTTAGCTTAACACCAAATCTGAAGAACCTGATAACTTCTTCTGCAGAAAAAATGCATACGTTTTTCTTAGGTTTTTTCTTAATATTGCCATAGGCTGCACTTCCGTTAGTACCACATTATTCTGAGAATTGTGGACTTTTTGAACGTCATTATTAACGTTGAGTAATAGGAATTCCTTGAAATATGTTACTGAATTTCATTCACGATCAATTACTAAGAATATACTTATCGTAAAGTTTATATTTTTAATAATCATAAAATAAAATTAGAAATGTACGAATTGTTTAAAAAATGTATTTGGAAACTAATACCAGCAATTTTTTCTACAATACTTTTATTGTTGCATTTTAATAAATTTTGAAACTTGCTATATCTTAAAGCATTACAATAAATTCCAATTATTTTTCAATTAAAACAAATGATCTATATAATTTAAAGTACAAAATGTGTTATATGTATAACACTCTATCCAAACAAATTACACTGTATATGTTTTTTTTAATGATAGTGTGACAGGCGTTTCGTTCGCGTTTTAATAGCGTTTTGTGACGCGATGACAGCGTTTGTGGCGTTTGTGCATTTTGGCGCGTAGACACCTTTTGCCAATTTCACAAGTGCACAATTTCCAATTAACATTTGACCAAAATTCAATTATTTTAAAAGCAATACCGTTGATGACGCACACAACACTTCCTTCCTACCGTGCGAAAGGGGAAAATGTTGTCTGTGACTAATCTGTTAGTTAGTTAGTAATCTGTGCGATAACCTTTTCAGTCAAATCTAACATTGTGCCATATAACAATTTAACGATTCCTAGAAACACAAAATTTGTATTTGCCAATCACAAATTAATTAATTAAAAATTAATTACCAATTTAATTACCAGCGGCTGCATGCATTTTAAGCTGAATATTTATGAAAAAAAAAATCCAATTCGTCAGGCAAACATATAGAAAAAATATCTTATCTTCTTGAGTTATAAAAGTGACAGGGTTCAATTGGGCTATTTGTATATTGAACTTGACTAATATTATGACCAAATATGGCAGACATTTCCCTTTCGGGACTTCTGCGTCAGAGTTACTCATAAGAAGAGAGATAAGAACCTAGATTTAAGCAAATAAATATAAAATCGTTTTGATGACTTTGGTTATATTGATTTGCAAATATATACGGAACATTTAGCACTCTGGATTACGTAATTAGAGTGCTAAATAAATTATAATCTGAGTTAAATTGTAAGTAAATCATAATTACACTTTACTATATTTAGAATGGATTATAATGTTAACTTTAATTGAAAACAGATAAACACCACTTAGACCAAGGTCTAAGTGAATAGCTCTACAAGTTGGCCCTAGGGAAACACTTCTTAAGCTCTGCTTACTGTTCTAAAAACATAGTTTTACCCCAAAAAAAAAACACACACACATTCCATTCTGTGGTATTCTAAATGCAGTCGCATTATTAACATTTGTGCTCAGCAATTTAGAGCGGTTCCAGCACATGCCAAGTGTTAAGGGCTGACCTATAAATAACCATAGACAAAATACGCTTGCCCCTCGGCAGCATTTTGGTGTGGCACGTCTATTGTCCTTGACTTTGCTGGCACTCACACTCACACACAATTAAAATGATTAATTAAGGCGCAGAGCAGCAGGACATTTTAGAGCTAATGACTTAATTAAGACTCGGTGCGCCGCTGAGTGTTTTTCGGTTTAATGTGCTCGCCTCAACAGTTGCCGCCGACCTTTGACCCTTTTTCCGTGTAACTGCAGACCCTTTGTCTAGATATTAGATTAATTAAAGCGTAGCCAGAGCAAGTGGCAAGCTATGCTGCCTCTTCTTCTTCTTTCTGAGTCTTGTGCCTTGCTCAATCCCAATGCTACTTTGGCTTCCTCATGCTGAGGTGTTCACAGTGAGCCTTAAGCTAAATGAGCTGCTGCTGCTGCGGCTGCTGCTGCTGCTAGGCAGCTGCTATGCTACGCCTCGAATCCCTTTCCAGTTCCCGTTCCAGTTGCCCTTCTCTTCGCTGTCACATTATTAAACGCTTCGCTGGCTGATCCTGACAAAGGAGACTGCCCATTTTACACCTTGTCCTCGTACGCACGCGTTTCGTGTGCGTTTTAAAACGCGCGCGCTCACTGCGTTTTCAAGGCTGCGTTTCGCAGATGTAAGCTGTCGATTTGTTAACTGTTGTCGCATTGTGATGCTGGCCAGTTACTGAGATTGTAATCGGCTTCTTTCCGAGTGGCCCAGATTAAATTACAGAATATATTGTCATGTACACTGTCATTATTTGATAGTTGGTTGTCATGTGCCTGCCACACACCAGATACCCTATGCAAGAGTGTGTAAAGAGGGTATCATGAAGTTGTGTCTAAATTGTTGTATTTATATTATATTATATTAACTGTCTGAAATGAAATATGAAATATAAATTAAAAAACGATTACATGATAAATAAAGATGTTTATTATAAATAAAAAATATAAATATATTGTTGGCAGTTTAACTGTGAGTCATGCAAGCCCCGTTGACTTGATTATGAACTGTTTACTGTTTATTTGTTTTTTATAAATTTCGATATCAATTGATAACTTTGTCGCCATTCGCAATTGACTGTTTTGGACGAAAATGCGTTAGCTGACATTAATTTTTAGATCAGCACAGTACATTAATATATATGTATCGGAGCTGGAATAATTTATGTTAATAAAATTGTAACTGTCGACAGACAGCGATTGGCGACAAAGACAGAAAATATATTAAACAGCAGACAAGCAGTTCAAATCGAATCGAGTCGAATCAATTACAACTTGTTAACGAACAATCCAAAGCTGTCTTTTGTTCTTAGCCAACTAACAGACTGATAAATACGTACAACTTGCTAGAAAAATAGCTCTGCAACTGGCAGAAATAGTCTTTAACCCATTGATTTTGATCAGTGTACAAGTCAGACATTTAATTATTCTGTTTAATTACTATGAAATCGCAGACATATAAATTGGTTGGCCATCTGTGCAAAATCAATTATATCTAGGATTTTAAAAAAAAACTAAAATATAAATAAAAAATATTTTTTCTAGAACTCTTGAAATTGTTTTGAGCAAAAAATAGGAAAATGCGTCAACGGCAATTGCGGAATAAACATTAAAGTGTATGCAAATTTCAATGGCATTTGCTAATCACTGTAATAATAATTGATTCGTAAATATTTTGATTGAGCTTGCAATGCATAAATAATTGATATAGCCACTAGATCAAAGCGGGCAGTTCTAGTTTCCTGAAAGTTTAAATATGCATAAATCAAAATATTTAACCAGATGAAATGTACTCAGCATGCTGAGAATGCTATGTCTAAATCCATTCCAAACCGTATCCATCTTGTGCCCGATGAAGCGAAGAACCTCTTAACTGCCATAATATATCGCAAATCTTAAGAAAATAAATCAATACTTAAAAATGCGTTGTATTTAAAAAGTCTGTCGATTCGTTCGATTCATTAGAAATCACAGCAACATTTGTAGTTAAAGTAGAAAAACATTAAAAATTGGGCAAATGTTGCTTATGGATGAGATACTTTGCCAGCAATTGCGACAGCTACAGAAATGGCGGTAAATATAATATAAATAATATATATATCTATGTCTATATCTATGCATAATCGAAGTTATAGCAGCAGCCTTGAACATTTTTCCAGTTGTCTCCATCGCTGGCATGGTGACCGACTACCTGCCGGGCAGGATTCACTGCATTGCCCCGACTCAGAAGTGACCCTCGTAGCCAGGCCGACTGCCCAAGCGTGTGGCAGCAATTCCATTGTTCCACTGCTGCACATGTGGATGCGGCTCAATGACATCTCGACCAACAGTCGACTGCGCAGTTTGCATCGGCTACACTTGGAGCAGCGTTCGCTTCTGGACAACCTCGGCCAGGTCGTCGCATTGCACTGGAACAATTTCCGTGCCAAGGTGTACAGAATTACCTCAATACTATCTGCTGCCACCGATGCTGCCACACAACGGGCTACAAACAATCGGCAGAAGCTTCCTTATGTGCTGCAGAAAATATTTGAACTTTTTGAGATGGTAAGAAATTGGTTCCTTTATTGGCCAAATGTAGTAAAAGATACGGTTTTTTCAGGAATACTTAAAAAAATTCATTTTTTTTAATTCTGTAATAATTTTATTTGTTTTTTTGTGATTACTCTAAATTTAAACGAAAGGAATAATTTCTTAGTTCATCGATAAGCTATCGATAATAATAATTTCTCTCTCCAAACAGATCTCCGAGAAACTGGAATCGGCGCTTATAAACAAGGGTGGCTATATAAACACATCGGCGGCAATGGAGATATTGAGTATTAGTGCTATATCCGAACAATTAAACTCGTTTCTCATCGATTATCTGGTTAATAATGATGAGTATATGTCGGCCCATTCTCTGCTTATACTTGACATACTTTAAGTATCAAAAAATAAACATTTTGTTGCTTTATTTCTATATTTATAAAATTATAAATCTATATAAATTGATATATCTATATATCTAAAATAACTTATATATATTACTACTAAACATACATAGCTATAGCATATATACCCAACTATTTGTCCGTCTATAATTTATTATGAGCATTCTGCAAGTGTATTTAATCTTCGGCTTGTTCGAGGCAGCGATTTCTTGGTTGTTTGTGTTGCAATCGCATCGATAGACTAATTCTAATTTAGTGGTATTTTCACGCCCATGGGCGTTTGGACGTCCATAAACTGCACATAAAATAGTTAGTATGGCCAGCAACGAGATGGCCAAGTTGCAGTTGCAGCCAAATTGATCGATGGAATCACCGCTCGAAAGTGGCTCAGCCAGTTGGAAATACAATGTTGATCTTAGCCTTGGCCAAAAACTTAGTGCCTACTGTGTGAATATTTATGCGAACATTAAAGCCATATTTCTATGTGCGCAACAGGTGCCAACTTGATTTTGACCCATTTCATTAAGCAATTGCAGAGTGATTCATATGATGATGTCGATGATGATGATGATGATGACGATGTGGCAAACTTGTGCTTGGGCTCAACTGGCGCCTGTCGCCCAGCTTCAACTTGGCCAATATGAATGTCATCATCAACTGATCCAAAACAAAATTATGCGTTCGACACATGCAACATGGCCAGAGCTGAATACAAAATTTGAAAAATTTCGCTGCACTCCATGGTGCGGGTGTTCCGAGGATGAAAACGGACGACGACGACGACGACAGTTAAATGAATCTCATTTAATTTGCCAAAATATTTATGCATTCCACATTGGCATTGATTTCTTTGCAACTGCGGCTGTGGCACGCCCAAAATGTGCACTCTAATTTATGGGCCTAATGAATCAAAGAAATCTGTCAAACAACTTTATGACACTTTTTTCGTTAGCGTCTTTCTGATTGGTTTTTTTTTTTTTTTTTGCTTTTTTTTTCAACGACGCTGACATTTTAATTTGGCAGCGATCGATGACAATTTAATAAATTAGGCGCTTGATTTTAATGGGATCGCCAGTGTTGAGCAATTTATAGTGCTGTGCAATGTGTTTGAAAACCTTGAACTTTGAAATAGAATCAGAATTTCTCCAACATTTTTTTAAGATTCTTAAAATTTAACAAAAATGCAAAACTGCAGAAATTATGATTTCAATTCAAAAAGAATCTCAAGACTTTAAATATAAATATTTCTAGTCAACAAAAATTTTAATATCTCTTATCTTAAATGTTATAGCTTAGAGAAATATCAATATCTATAAATATTTCCACACTCTTTAAAATACCTCATAAACTTGTGGTTTTTATGCATTTAAAATATGAAGATTTTCTTACATTATTATTTGTTTTACTTGGCACAAACTAAAATGTTTGAAAATGCCAACTATTTCAATATCACTTTAATTTTTACTGGAAAAACATTTAAGCTATTTAAATTGAAATCTTTCAGAAATCTAAGATATGCTTAAATATTTTAACTAATTAATAAGTCGATGCTTCGAATTTCATTGACATTCCACAGATTTTTCAACATTTCTGACGCAAAGTTTTCGTAGGCTATCATCTAATCTGTGGCAGCTCCTTGTCTTATGGTCGATTCCGAGGCAGAACCTATCTAATGATGCATGCAGCAAGGTGTGGATGAGAGAGAGAGAGAGAGAGAGAGAGAGAGAGAGGGAGAGAGCACCTCTGAAAAACTTTTGAAGCGTTTTTGTTGAAGCTTTAATGTGAGCAATTCTTATTGTGACTCGAAATGAAATCGATATCCATATCGATGCTATTAACTAAATCAGTGGAACGGCCTATCGCCCGATAGACAACAATTTATGGAACTTGCTGGCAATAACAATTAATAAAATTAGTAGAAAACAACAAAAAAGAAAAGGAAAACAACAAGCAAAGGCAGCTCTCTGGTGGCCAATGGGACAATTGGTCTCCGGTTACGTGCATATCAAAACTTAATCAAATGCCACAAACGAATGCAACAAAAGAGAGGCATTTAGTGACATTGAGAATAGTAGAATATTATGCTTGAGTGCCGCATGTGTGTCTCTAGCGCCAGTTGTAGTAAAGAGAGTTGGCTGTAAACCGGCCAACACCGAACCGTTAAGACGAGCAGCCCGAAGAGTGTTGTGTCTGGAAGAGTCTGGAGTCTAGACCGTAATCCTTTGGAGATCATGTTGTGCGATAAACTTGGATCTTTGCGTCTGATTACTGTGGCCTAATGTGACAGGTGAGCGACGCGTTGCAGATGTTTGGTCGCTTTTAACTGTAGTTTTGACTGATGTAATTGGAGCGGCCAACAAGCATTGTTGAACCAGACCAGACCAGCAGCAGCAGCCGCCGCAGACGCATAAATCAATGTTGCAACAAACATTTTAGATGCCGCCTAGCCGGGCAACTTGCTGTTGCAACAACAGGGCCAACATGCAACAAAAACCGGCTACACAAACAACACCTCGTCCTTAGGTAATGCGATATATAGTCTGCTTGACACCCTTTTCATTTTCTGTCTTTTTTCTTATTATTATAATTTTTTATTTTTTCTGTTTGTTTTTCTTTCTTTGATGATGCATCTTTTCGTGATGCATCCCCGCATATATATTTATGCCGTTAAGATTTACGAGACAACGCCTTGATTTAAAGGTAGCGCGTGTGGTCCACAAATTTAATTACAACTCAATGAGTTCAACTGAACTCGCCCAACAGGTGGCATGCCCAGGAATTCCCCAACAAATAACAACAACAAAAAAAATAATTATCAAAGTATATAAAAGATGCATCAACTGCTGCCCAAATCACTTGACACAAAATGCTTCTTAACTGATTGAGCATTGACATTGAACTTTTTTTCCTTCAGTTTTTTTTCCCCCAATTCAAGTGTTATCAGAAACCATCGAAATAAAATCTGATCAGCATTGCAGCGAATTCGTGAGAATGCCCCAAAACGTTGACATATCTCAATAATCAGTTTAAAGAAAAATAAGAAAAAATATTATAAGGCAGGCGCATAAATGTCAGAATTATCTTTGGCATCCAGCTCGTATATCAATCTCCCATAAGTTTACCGTTAGATGATGCGTTAATAGCTTGCATTTTCAGCCCAATATTACCTAATCGACGGGGTTAACTTTGATGGGAGGGAAATTTTATCTATGTAGTTCTTAAACTTCAAACTAATTAGTTTTCGAACATCAAATAAGTGCTCCTACATGCAGTGACCGGCTGAGGGATACCCTGTAATCAGCTTCAGATTTCACTAAATAACTAACTAAATAACTGAGTTGATAAAGTTGAATGTTAAAAGTGTAAATAAAATGTTGAAAAATTGTGGATAAAATATAATATTTCCATCATTTAAGAACAGATCAAAAATTATTAGAATTAGTACTTTTTTTTTAAATTTTAATATTTTTAGTTTTATCAGTAATAACATAATAAAATTAAAATATATAAAAATTTGCCACTCTTTTAGCAAGTCTTACGATTTTACATATATATACATAAAATGCCAAATCTTTACAAATATATTTAAACTAAGCTTGTCTTCTGTTGAACTGTGTGTAAATGGTTATTGTGCTTGTTACATACCCTCACCCAACTCCATGACCCCCAGTTTAGCCAATTAATAAGGGTACAAAGAACAAAGAGAAAAAAATACATGTATCTTTGCCCTCAAGGCTGGCGCTAAGTTTCTGTTCAAGTCAAAACAAAATGTTCATGTTTTGGTTGTTTCTTCATTTCATGCACCAAAAAGCATTTTTATTACAAGAAATAATGTATAAATAAGCACACCAAAGATTGCATGCCCTTTTTGATTAAAGTTAAATTTTCGACATCTAATTTGTACTATATTTCATATAGTATATATATATATAAATATATATTGTCATCCTATGTTGTTTGTAGTGTTTTGTGCAATGGCATATTCTTATTCAAATAGCTAATGATTGGTTACAATTAGTTATTAGATTTAATAATTTTAATGAGGCCTATATGATATAGTAGTCTGTTAATCAGCAAATTTTTTTTATATCGATAGATCGTACTAATGTCAGCCATATGATATAGTGACTATTCGGTCGGCTGTAGTCTGCCTGTCTGCAGTCAAAGGAAAAATTTTATCAATATTGCTTTAAAACTGAAGAAGACGTCTCCTTTCTCTTAATGAATATTTATTCTTGATCTTGGCTATATTAACTCTGCTGATCATGAACATATATATTCATGTGCGGTGCTTAAGACATCTCCATCAGTGCGTTACAAAACTGACTAAAGACTTATAATAACCTCTACAAAGGCAAAAACATATCGGCTGCAAGTCAAAAGCTAATTGAAACAACTTTATTACTACCAAAAATTGAACGTTTAAACGGTTATATTGTACATATGGTATTAAATGTAAATAGCCGCAGGATATGCATACATATATGAACCAGCGACTGTGGCCAAAGCGAAGGCGTCAACAGAAGTTTTTTTATGTGCCAATGAATATTTATACGGTTGAATTCAATTTGGCCAAGTTACAGACGCCGTCGAAGACTGGCGCTTACTCCGCCAAGTTTAACAACTTTCGCAGGAAATGCTGGCGAGCCGAAAGGAAACACAAAGCTTAACTTAAATTCGAGACACACACGCAGAGAGAGAGATGAAAATAAAACCGAATTTCATAATTTACGAGCTCATAACTGGTCGGAGCAAAACGAAACCGCAGCAAATGAAATTTTGTGATTTGAAAACAATGCGCAGCGTTTCCTAGAGCTCTTTGATACCAGTTTTAGATCATGTATGTTGTTTGTGTTTGGTTGTGCCTTGGTTGCATGTGGCTTAAAGTGTCAACTGATCTCTTGGTGGCATCCACCTGGCCGAAAGGGCGCATCTTAAGTTACCCCTCACGCCTTCCCGCGTTCACAAGTGAACAATTCACTTGAAATCGATATTTTTTCTGGTATTCTGAATTTGTCTTTCTCCTTTTTTTTGCCAGAACATTTCTATTGAATTTAATGACCTGAACCGGCTTTAATTTGAATCGGATTGCATTTGGAATACATTTGTCTTCCTAAAAAAATATGTCGACATTTTTATTGATATCTCCACTCTTTTAATCTGTTACTAGCCGGATTTTTATTGCAAGTTACGAGTCATGCCAATTAACAATTCAATATTAACAAAAATGTGTTAAGTATTAATCGAACATGACTGAGTGGAAAACCGCAGTAAAAAACGCGGACAGGATTTGAAATTTCTTCTTGGAATTGCGTAAATATAAATTTGTGTGAAGCACGAAGTACAATAAGCAATTGAATAATTTTGATTTTTGGTTTTCTTTGACGTCAGCCGACATAATTAAAATGCACTTACTCATAAGAGTAACCAAAAATTCCCAATAAATTTGGGGTTTTTCGAATGGAATAGTGACATTATTTTGAACGTTGAAATTTGTAGCTTACTGTGACTCTACAAAAACGATCAATCTTAACAACGAAATATATTTTTGATTTAAATTCCTTATTATAAATATAAATACATTTTTAAACGATTTAAGCCCTTTCAACTTGGTTCATAAAAGCAATTAAGAATGAAGTTTATAAATAATTGAAATCGCCTCAAAATTCTACATTAATACTTGAATTATAACGTTAATATTAAAAAAAAAAAATTATTATGTATATTTCGCATACATTTCAAACACGCGCCATTTATCTACACGACGCATACAACACTATGCACTTGTTTGCCCGGGTGGCAACGCTACGCGCATCTACGTGACAAGTGGGTGCTCTTACGTTTTTCTATTTGTCACTTCGTGCTGTTTGTCTTTAGAGCATCGCGCACGGGCCTTCATCATGGCAAATATTGTAACGCGCCTAACGTTTAAAACGAGCTCACTTCTCACACAACAAACCAGTGCTATAAATGTGTACAAATCGGTGTGCCGAAATGCCAGCAATGGCTTTGCCAACAAATTGCCACCAAGGAACTCTCGTCGCCTGCTGGCGATTGTGGGCGGCAGTGTTGTTTCCTTTGCCGCACTTGCTGCATTTATTCGACTGCGAAGTTCCGGCAACACAGCAAATGCAATGCGAAGCAAAAAGAGCCTGGTAAAACGCAGCTAAATTCTGATAATAGTGCATCTGTGCGTGCTTGTTTGTGTGTGTGAAATGGAAAAGTCAATAAATGACCGTAAATGACTCGCGCAGTTATTTTTAGCTTTGGTCAGCTTACGTTGTGCTACGCTGCCAGCTGTTGCGTTTGTCATAACGTAACGCAAACAGCTGTTTGTGCGCTTGTTGTTTTGATTTTGTTTTGATCGCTGCATTCGCCGCGCATTTTAGTATTTGTAATTGCTTAGATGGATCAAAAGAGAGCCGGTTTAATTACTCATTTTTAAATTGCTTCTAGTCGTAGAAGTGGATCACGGCCATTATCGAATTTCGGGCACGCCGTTTCTACTTTTTTGTTGCGTGCTCAAGTTCATTGAAAAAAAAACAAAACAATAACAACAACAACAAGTTGTCGTCAAACCTGTTGGCATTGTCAGCTTTTGACAGTTGTTGACGTGCGTTACGTGTCGGCCGTCTGATAAGCATTTTTGTTGTTGTTACTTTTCCAATATTTACATAAAGTGCTTTGGGAAATTACACAGTTATCAGAGCCCATGCAAAGATTTCTTTGATGTAGATTTTAATTGTCGATTTGTATTTATTGGGAAAACATTACAGAAAACCAAGAACATTTTTAAATGCCAGCTATATCCATTGTTGGGGTGAGTCATAACTTATGATGGGCTAGGCAAATACAATTTAGGAATATTGATAAACTATTAATGCAATCGATTGAATTTTTCAATTCTTCAATGTTAGGCACCGTCAGCAGCAGAATAATTCACATTTTAATTTATTTAAAGAATTATTTATCACATTAAAAAAAAGTCAAATACTTTTAAAATGAATAAATTGGGCACTACACAATTGATTTTATTTATATATATAAATTATAATGTTTCTAAAGTAAAAAACTATATAAAAAGGAATTATTCATATATTTGCTGCCTGCACTTGCACAAAAAAACAATTACAAAATAAAAATAAAAAAAATTTCTCTTAATTTGTCCTATATGCAGCAACAGCAGTAAAATAGGCAAAATTTAGCTGCATTTCTTTGCACTGCTTAGTTTTGCACTGCTTGCTTGGTCGGCTTGCATTTTTTGAAGCTAAATTTTGATGCATAATAATCAAATGGATTTGTTAATTCAAAAAAATCTGTTAGATTAATACTGCATTTAATATTGCATGATTTTTGGTTAGAGACAGATAAAATTTTGTATGTTATCAAAATTAAAGCCATATTCAATAGGTTTTAGAACTCAGTCAGTCGCTAATCCTTTAACTTGAGAGTCCCCTTACTAAATACCCTAATTTACATGACCGTATCAGACAATCTAAATACATTTTGATTGGTTTTGCATTAATTTCAACATAAATGCGAGACAGAAATTCTTTATGAATTTTAGCTGCCACACACCTTGAAAAGCGAAACAGCAACAGCAACCATTTCAACAATGAAAAGTGCATTTGATGATGAAGTGGCCAAAATACATATGTAATTGGTAGTAGCTGCGAACTCCGCCCACGCACCTGACAAAGTATGTGGTTTTAATGCTGCTGACATGAGTGCCAGTTAAGGCCAAGAATTTATCTATCAATCGATCTGGCTAGTGTGGAGTTGAATTTTGTGATTTGATTGTGGATACACCCAGCGAATGCCCCAATGCCAGACGCAGGCGTGGTTTGTTTTGGGCCACAGCGTTGTCCCTGACATGTGCCAAGTCCCTGGGCCAAGTTATGACAACGACGACGACTGCGTCTGATGATGATGAATGAGTTTTAATTGTTGCCTATAAATACAGCGCCTGCAGCAGCCAGACAGAACCGAGAACAGAGACGCTGCTGCAGGCGCTGCAGTTGCACTGTTGCCATATTGTGCTCCTGCCTGTTCTGGATGATGTCAGCCCAGTTATGAAGAATTAACACACGATACAATTGCGTTGCGTGGGCGTGAAATTGCCGCTGCTGCCACTGCCACTGCCACTGCCACTGCTGCTGCTGCTGTGACTTTTGTTGCACATGTCTAACATTCAAATTGCGCACTGGCCTTTGTCTTATTGTCATGCTCTGTTTTAAGAGTTTTAAAATAGGCATATTTCCTTTGGCATATGTCGATGCTGCCTTTTTTTATTTTTGTAGTTATTGTTGTTTTACCTATTAAGCCCCTTCTGAGCCTTAAGCTTTTTCATCTGCCCTAATGGCTGCACTGTTCAGGGGACTACATATATTCCTGGTTTAATGTGCTCTCTGTTTCCTTAAATCTATTCCAAATAATAATCTAATATATAGCTTACTTCGCATGATAATTTTTACTGCTTCAAAACAATTTTTTTGGTATTTCTTTATTTTAATTTTACTAGCGCAAATTCTTGTGAAAGTCAGTACTTTTTTCAGTCTACAATTCACTTTCAACAGAGTACAAATCAGTCGCCAACGACTAACTTTTAATTTATTGCTTGATTTTTCAATTCTTGTTTTTTTGTATCACACATGCCCCAGACTGAAAATTGAGTCATTCGCTTTTGGGGGCGACACTGCCTGCAATTTTTGTGTGCGGCATTAAATGTCAGATTTATGTAGCTTAAGCCAATTTATTATATTTGTGTGCCGCCCGCGAACAATAAATGAAGTCTTTTGACCATATCAATTTGGCACTTTATTGGCCCCAGCCGATTAGCCATGCTTAACGTGGGAATCCACTCCAGCGGCCCGGTTAGCTCATCAATATCACAGTTTACAGCCAAATGTCGTACTTGAATAAATATTTATGTCTGTATACAAGATATTTGCATACAGTTCAAGTTGCGCTTAAACATTAATCAAAACGTCACCAGACGTTCACTTAGATTTGCGATATCGATTATATTGGTTATTGTCTTGGTTGGGTTTTGTCATTTGCCTTTGTGCGCAAGCGGCGGAAATTACAGCGATCCAATCGCTCGATGATTTATGTCAGTTATATATATATATACATTTTTCTATATGCATGCATATCGAATTACACCAAACGATTCATGGTTTCTTTTCTATCAATAAAGCATCGCGATGAGATCGATTTGGAGAATATCAAACTGACTGCACGGGAGAGGCGCTTTATTAAATTCGCCTCTGTGGAATTCGATGATCAGCTCTATATGACGCCACAGGATTTCCTTGAGTCTGTCGTGGAGCAGGAGCCCAGACGTGAGTGACTAAAATCCAAATTTCTTTTTCCCTTATTGTAATGATTTTGATTTCTTGCAGCTCGCTTGAAGCGTCGTGTTCTCAGCACCGAAGAGGTTGATAAATACAAGGATAATACGCCAGCTGTCAAAAAGGGCTCCTCCCGCCTCTTTCGCAATCTCAGAGATAAGGGTATACACAAAATTAATCACTAATATTATTCAATGTTTATAAAATTGCTGTTTATGCATTTCAAACAGGCATTGTTTCATACACGGAGTATTTGTTTTTGCTCTCCATTCTGACGAGTAAGTAGCGAACGAAAGGAACCTCATTGATACAAAAATATTTACAACACAATTAAATAATTCTGTTTTTTATTTTCTTTTATTATTATATATATTTTTTTTAATTACAGAACCCAAATCGGGCTTTCGCATTGCCTTCAACATGTTCGACACGGATGGCAATCAGCGTGTGGATAAATCCGAATTTCTAGTCGTAAGTAAAACTAACCATAATTCGTGAAGATGTCTGTGTTGATGTATCCTTTATAATTTGTAATTATATATTTTATTATTTTATCATTCTTAATTTCCTTCATTTAATAGATTATTTCCATTTTGGCGGGCGCTTTTAAGTCCATACAAGATGTGGATCCAAAAACTAAAGAAATTGTAAGCTTTATTTCTTATTCATTTGTTTTTTTTTAATATATTTTACAAATAATTGCAAATTTTATTCAAAAATCAATAGCCAGCGTTGGTGGCGGAATGTAAGAATTAGCCAAACATAGCTTAATTTTATAAATAATTTTATTTTTTCTGTTTATATTTTATACATTTATATTTATTTATTTAATAACATAATGTAGCTGCTGCGTTTAGTGCCTTATGAAGAGCAGACGCAGATAAAAAATCTTCCAGCTGCCCGAAAATTAGGTTTTGTAAGTCTACGAGAAATTGCAACAAGTTTCAAAATGTTGGCTTTGCTTTCAGCAAAAAAATCTACGCTCGATTTTGTAAAATATGCTTGTGACGCATACGTAAAAGCTTAGCATCGTTACGTTAACGTTAACGTTTACCTTACGTTAAATATTGTTATATATCTGTAGCAGCTTTGCTGTGTATATATTTGCTGTGTATATATTTCTGATACGATCTTGACAGATTATTTTAATTGTATATAAGTTTTTTGATTTAGCACTGTTTTATAAATTCTGCTTTTTAAATTCTGTTACGTTTTGTTATTTGTTTATCTTTTTTTACGATACCACAATAAACTATACCCAAAAACAACTGGAAACCTTACTAAACCTTACCTAACTTTTCTTATCTTCCAATCTAACGACCCTTCCCTGAATACCCTACCATATCCACTCCATGTGTTTTGTATATACCACCATAAAAAAATAAGATGGAGCGCATTTTTAGCGGCGCTTGGAAAGAGAAACACGGCGACAAACTGCCAGAAAATCTAGAAGATCCCGAACCTGAAACTCCACTCGAGGTAAGGTCGAGCATGCGCCTGTCATATGTGATGCCACTAAATTTAATATATTAAATCAAAAGCATATAATTTATTTATGTAACTTACATTTTCTTGCATGCCAATGTTGCAGCGTGATTATGTGAATGATGAAGAAGGATTGCAACGCCGTCATGTGGTGGTCACCACTCTGCAACTGCATCTGTTTGGCAAACGAGGCACTGGCGTCATTAACTTTGATAACTTCTATCGCTTCATGGATAATCTGCAAACGGAGGTGCTCGAACTGGAGTTCAATGAGTTCTCGAAGGGTCAGACCTTTATAACCGAACTGGACTTTGCCAAGATTCTGTTGCGCTACACTTATCTGGCCACAGATGAGTATGATATCTTCCTCGAGCGTCTGCTGCAGCGCGTCAAGGATGAGAAGGGAATTTCTTTCAATGATTTTCGTGATTTTTGTCACTTTCTCAACAATCTGGATGACTTTACCATTGCAATGCGCATGTATACGTTGGCAGATCGAGCTATATCCAAGGGTAAGAGAAATTTTAAGTTACTAACGCAAAATCTACAATTCTTAATTAAATATAAAATATATAATTTTTATATACAAAATGTATTTTCGTTGCAACAGATGAATTCGCTCGTGCTGCAAAAATCTGCACGGGATATAGTCTCAGTCAGCATATGATTGATACAGTTTTTGCCATATTCGATGCGGATGGCGATGGCCTGTTGCACTACAAGGAGTTCATTGCCATTATGAAGGATCGTTTGCATCGTGGGTTCAGAGTAAGTGGAAGTTTCTTTGATTACAATGAGGCACTGGATTCATACGATGAACCCGAGTATCCCATCTTCCATGGCTGGCGCCATAGAGTCTGTCGCCATTTGGATTTCTACATTGACAGCGATGCGCTGTGGCATTAACAATCTTAGCTTTTGTTTTTGTTATCGCTTGAGTTTGTCTGTGTGTGTGTGTCTGAGTGTGTGTGTCATCATTTAATTGTACGTGTTTTGTTTATAAGCCATAATCTCTGTTTGTGCTTAAGTTATTTTATTTGTTTGATTTAATATACACATACTTTAATTTGTATTGTGACCAGTTGTTTAACGACTCAATTGGTTAAAAACTATAATTTTATAAATTTATTAATATTAACTATATTATTTATTGCTCATAATCATATTAAACACTTTATATACACAATAAATTGGCTTTTTATTTGTTTTTAATTTATATTATTTTATATTAGTCAAAATCCTGCAATTAACTTAAATTATTATAAGGCAAATATCATTAATATAAATTTGTATCACTCTTTATAAATTACTTTTAAAACCAGTTTAATTTGAAGGAATACCTCAATTAATTTTAAAGTTTGTTGTTCTCTTTTTTCTGGCACCTTCATCATTTTTAAAGTCATTGCTGACGTCTGTTTATTGACCTGTTGTTGTTCAGCTAATCAAATATTTTTGTAGAAATCGCTGTTGCTGATCACAAACGTGACTCACATGGCCATAACCATAAGTTGAAGTCCAAAGTTTCAATTTAGTCAATGTGGCAAATAATTTATGCTTTTTGTTATTCTCTAGCAATATGATGATCTCATTGAGATACGCACTGCTGCCAAAGAACAGGTTTGTTCGGATCAGCTACAACCCTTGTTGTTTTCGCTCTGTCTCAGAAACTTATTGTATCTCCCAGATTTTCACACTATCTTTGTCTATTTATAGCTTTAGCTAATCTAATTTATTGCCTTTCAGTCCATAGCCAAGTCGGAGGGTTGGGATGCCTTTAAGCACTGTCTGCATCACGAAATGGTAGCGCTGAAGAAACCATCCTATTAGACCAAGGATTTAAACCAGAAACACTCTGTTGATATGAAAACTACGCCAAAATGAAACATATAAAAATATTTAAATCAAATTCTAGTTGAAAATCGATTTTCTTCTTAAGAAACGAAATCTCTTATTTTAGATAAAAGTACTTCGAAAACTTTATTTATGATTGTTAAATTATATACTTAAGCATATTTATGAATCTGTTACACAAAGCTCAAATTTGTTATATAATTTCGCAATCTTATAAGCATTTACAAAAAACAAAAAATGCAGTTGTTAATTTGTTTAAGCGAAATAAATAGAAACATTTTGTATTTATAATTATATTTATTTCATTTTTTTTTTTTCATTTAATTTGTCAGTTATACAAATGAGGATAGTCTCAAGCATGGGTCAAATTTGTTGTTGTTACGAAATCCTAATTACTAAGTGCATTAATATTTCAATATCAAGTATTACTAAACTTAAATGTTACGCTCCGGACGCTAATCTTCGTCTCTTAATCCGGATTGCACATTTTTCGGATCACTTAACTAATGCATAAATATACATATACAATATATAGATATAAAAAACTTTAACTATTTTCTATATAAATTTGCACTAGGGCATTAAACAGAATTACATCAAATTATCACAGTTAAATTGCGTGCATTCGACACACGTTTCATATTTTTTCGATTTTTTTTACATATACATTTTATATGAAAATAGGTTTAGCTTTTCTTTCACATGAATTTCGATCAGTACGTTTTTTTTTCTGTTTTGATAGAATTAGGTAAGAAACATGAAAATTACATGGGAATTGTTTTGGAATAGTTGCATTAAAAAATTGCACAGTTAAACTATAATAATTATATTAATTACAATTAAAAGAAAATAAAAAAGATTCTTATAGTAAAAGATTTACAACTATTAAAATTCTGTTTTTGTGGTTGTTATTGGATTTCAATATTAATTCTCAGTGGCCGTCGGCAGCGTCCAGCTGACAAATTTCTCTTTCTCCTGCTCCTTGGCTCCACCAGCTGGGTAATTGCGATTACTCGCTTTGGTGCGTCTAAATTTGAAATTGGCAAACACATCGCGTTTGTCTGCGTCAGCATCTAGAACCTGCGCATCCAGCTCCAGATTGCGTTGCAATCCCACACCGGGCATTAAATCTTCGCCGATTGGTTTGCGAAAATTGTAGACTCCTTTGCGCTGCTTCAGCTGCTGCTGGGCTAGCGACAATGACGTCTGTGACGGTAGAGGAATCCGCTTGGGACTGCCCGTCTTGGGCAACGGCTTGGGATCACGCATCAGCATGGGAAATAGCGCATCGTCGGCATCAAAGTACCAGGGACGCGAATAATGAAAGTCGGCACTGTAGTAGGGCTTAAAGACGGGCTCATTTGAGCAAATACTGAACGCGTGATACGCATGTGAGATGAGCTGCGGAAAACGATCCACCCAGTAGTTGGTGAACTCGTGCGGTATGCAGCCAAGGAGCTCCTGTGCCTCTGGAGTGAGCTCGTGATAGTGATGCTTCTTGTTGCGCAGTGCACGTAACAGGTCCCGCACACTGGCACCCATATAGCCGCGATATTTTCTCAAATCATCCGTAATCATTGCATCTAAATGCAAGTTCCAATCGTCTAGGACAACAATGCGTCCATTTTTCTCTAGCGATTTGAGTGGTTCGGCATGGAATTGTAGCTTCTCCACACGATCGCTGACATCCTGCAAAAAGCCAAGCATTTTTGGCTCCTCCCAAAACAGCGGATGATTGCCAATGCAGCGCGCGGGTGGACGAGACGGCGGATCTCTGTGTATCATATCCGATATGAGCTGCTCCGCGAGTATCTATGGGATTATCAACAGTTATAATCATGTTTAACAAGAGCGGGTTCAAATTTATAGTTACAATTTTGCTATGTTCCATGTCGTCCTCGGCGCGTAGCTTGGACAGATTGTACTCATGCGAAAGTATGTTCGCCTGACGCTTGAGCGTGTCGCCAAATGCATGATGACCACCACTCAACACGTAGTAATAGACACAGCCAAGCGAGAATATATCGACAGCTGTGGTCTGTAAACCAAAAACAAAAATTAAATACCAATTGCAAGTCTCATTAAATTAAATAGATCTTACAGTTCTTTGGGCACGCATCATTTCGGGCGCTATCCAGCCATCGGTGCCGGTGACACCCGAACGACGCGAGAAACTTGTGCGTCCAAAATTAAGTTTTTTGCACAGGCCAAAATCCGAGATCATTACGCGCACCTTACCCTTCGGATCGGGCAGGGAAAGCAGAACGTTCTGTGGCTTGATGTCGCGATGAACTGCAGAAAGAAAAAAAATATGTTCGTTTTTTGCCGAGGAATTATAAAATATATATATATATTTCTATATTCAGGCACTCACCAATATCTAGTGAATGCAGATGACTGAGTCCAGCGGCTGACTGAACGAGCACTTGCCATATATCAATGGTCTGACGCAGGTCCAAAGAACGATCACCCTCTGTGTAATCCTGCAGCGTGGCGGCGCACAGTTCCACAGCTATATAGCGAAACTGTCGATCCTGTTCGGTGCAGAAATAACGAACAACATTCTCATGTGCATCGGATTCGCGCAGTAGAGCCACCTCGCGATCGGCAAATGTGAAACACTCGGGCAGCAGGCGCTTGACGGCCACGAAGCGCTCCTCAAAGTTACCTTTGAAGACGAAGGTGCCCTCGCAGCCTTTACCAAGCACTTCGTTCGAGTTGAAGCTAATCTTGCCCACACGCACATGTCCATCGCCGAGATCAAGCAATTCCTGTGCGTTAACGTTGCTTCCGTTGCTGCCATTGCTGCCAGTGCTGCCATTGCTTCCCGTCGTCGGCTGGGCCATGGTCTTGGAGCCGTTCTCGCTCTGCTTCTGCAGTTCACGCATGGTGCTGCACGTGTACCAGAACAGAGCAATCATGCCCATAACGATAACAATCAGTATTTGATGCACCTTGCCGCTGGGATGATCCATGAACCACTCATTGATAAATGCCTGCACCTTGTTGCTATTGGCCAGAATGATGGTCTTGGTGCGATTAATTGTGTTCGATCGCGGTGGCTCAATGGTAATCTCGCTCAAATCGGGGTCCGTTTGCACGCCAATATCGGCGGCATTCTTTTCATTATTAGCCAGCAGACCGTAGCCATCGTTATAGTTGTGTATTGTTGCCAAACTGTGCACATCCTTGCTTGCTGACGGCGTTGGCGACAAATGCAAATTTCCCTGCTTGACATCATTGGGCATATTGTAATGGCCCAACATAATGCCGGGATTCTCTTGAAGTACATCATTGATGTAAATGGTGCGTGGATCGCTGTCTTTGCCTTTGCTGTTCAGCTCGGCAACGGGTCCATCAATCAGCTTGATGGGCGGCGATGTGGATATGCGGGGCGTATTCTTATCCACTAGCGACGGCAGTGCATAGAGACCACGCTGATGCTCGCCCACATATAGCGATTGACTGCGTCAGAGAGAGTAGTTTTTGGATTAAAACTGAGTATACAGATACGATTAAACGAACTTACAATAGTTTCACAGTGTTCACATTGCCAATCTTTGACTCCTCTAGTATGGCCTGATAGGCCTCATCCGAGACAGTCGTGAAGGGCACACTGAGCAGCCCGTCCGGGCCCAGGAGAAAGGCAGCCACCACAGGACTGTTTAAATCGCGTTGCCACAAAAATTTGCCTGCTTTGCGATCGAGTGTGACTATCTGGCCATTGCTGGTTGTGGTCAAGTGTATATATTCTGTTCAAAACAAGGATATTAGAACATTATTTCCATTGCGATTTACAATTTTCACTTACCATATTCTTTGGCCAACTCTGGCGGCGCGCTGAGCGCATTGTAATCATAAAAGGTGATATTCCAAGGCTTAGCATTCTTATCCTTAGCCTGACTGTCATACATCATGACCGTGTATTGGGTGCGTCCCAAGTAGATGGCACGTGAGGTGGCCCAGCCAATTTGCTCGCCATCCTTGCCATCCATGTGGGTATCGCCAAAGCCCATGACCTTCTCCCGTCGACCCGTCTTCGGATCGACCATATACCAGGTGTCGCTCTTCTTGCCCGAGTACAGAATGCCATCAGAGGAGCGACAGGGCGCATTGGCCACCAGCTGAGGAATGGTGTACGGCAGTTTCTTAAGGCTGCCCATTTGACTAAGCTGGTAAATGCTGCCATCCCTGGGATCGGGTAAATAATGTGGTACCTGAACATTCTGCTGTGGTTCAGCGACAATTGGTGGATCTGAAACGGCAGAAATATGATTTATATATATATATATATATATATATGTATATAATGATAAGAGACACGAGTACTTTGTTGATATAAGAAGACTCGATACACCTAAGCAAATATTTGCTAAAGCCGATGCATGTGGGTTTAACAAGTTTGCAATCGTTCGCAGGTGCCATTTCCTACAATAACACGTATTATATAATCAAAAGATTCCAGATACGTATTAAATATTTTAAAGCCCTGAAAGAGTATATATAACTTACAAAAATTCAATTTAGAGAAAGTTACGTAGATATAGAGAAATATTAATTATCAGGTACTCTAAGAACTTGTCAGGAATGTCAAAGTGTGATTTATTACTCGTGATAAAACATTGTATTTGCTGCCTTCAAAATGGTTGACTCTTAAATTGAACTCTCGAGTTACAAAACAAAAAATGCAGGCGACAACAATACCATTTATTAGGCTATTTATATGTGTTTTGCGTTTATGGGGGTGTTTGTTTGCATGTGTGTGTGTGCGTGTATTGTCTTATATGAAATTCTGTGTAGACAGAAAGAAGAACAAAACAAATCAACAATTTCACGTTGACTTTATCAACACATGGCTTCGCGCACATTTACTCGTACTAAGCCTTATCAAATAATTAACCCACAACAGCCCAATTTTAATTAGAGTGAAAGAGAAAGAAAATAAGAAAGAGAGAACAAAACGCAAAAGTGGGAGGCATAAAAGTGGTTAATATATGCCGAGTGTTTTGTGGCAAAATAATTTCACCAAGCCGGGTCATTTAACTCGCCTGGCTGGCCACTCTAATTAGCATCTGGATTCTAAACGAATAGCGGCATTGGAGGTTCTAGTCGAACATGTGATGAGGTAATAGCTATTACCCATATCTCGACTGACAAATCAATAACAAAATTCAAATTATATTCACATTTTAATCGATTTGTTGTTGGCTTAGTAAAACTAACAATAATAATAACGTTTAAGCATTTATAATTTCTAGCAACATTATTGCAACTCATTTATATATACAAAAAACTTGTTTTTAATGCATACAGTTCTATTATAGAAGCATTAAAAGAAATGCTGGCCAAATCCCGCTCAGATGTTCTACACATGTGTTTTTTCTATTAAATTTAGGTATATGTTTTCCGGAAAACATGAGAAGAAATTCACATATCGCTGCAAATCATCTATTTTTTGGGGCGTAGCCCCTTGTACCGGATGATGATTGTAGAGTAATAATAAATTGTCCGGATTTTTAAGATAGTAAGCACGAAACTGGCACTGGGACTGGCTACATAAAGTTGATAATTCAAATTTTACTATACAATCAACAGAAAAAATATAAAACAAAACACGACTATTAATAGCAAGAGGTTAGCAAACGTAAACATAAAAAAATAATAAGCTCAACTACAAAGATAGATATTTTTTCTACGACAATATTTTTTGCAATAAATTCAAAATTGGCCATGAAAATACCCAGTGAATATTGTACTTTGTTGGCTATATAGTAAATACCAACAAATTTATATCAAGTTGGTTTACCCATTTAGCTAAAAAATTAATTTAAAAGTTAAAATTCATAAGAAAATTATTTAAGTATACCTCTATAAAAATGTTACATTATTTTTATATTTGTCTAGCAGTCTATATCTTTTTAACAAAACAAAACTATTTATCTAGATTCTAGCAACTAATAGTCGGTGAAAATTCAAATTTTTATTCTTAAAAAACATATATATTTTAAAAGAGTAATATGTCGAAATTTCATACTATGTATAAGCATAAAATAAAAAAAATTATTTTTGAGGCAATTCGAATTTAATAACTTCCTATAAAAATCTTGTTAAAAACCAAAATCACAAAATCAATTACGTCTAAAAAAAAATTAGAATAACAATAATAGCAATAATAGTCAGACAAAATATCTCGTTGCGTTGTCAGTTTATTTCTAAGAATTTTACTTCTAATTTGAGACCGTTGCTCGTCAAGATTACGCATGCATACAAAACATACTAGCATACCAATAACATACACATATATGTATGTACTCTGTTATCAGTTGAAAAGAATAACACACAAATTACAGTGGAACTGCTGCAGTATATCTCCGCCGGTCTCTGCTAGAAATATACTCACTATGTTACACACATATATATATGCAAACATATGCATATAAACATACATTTAACGCTTTTTTTGTTTATTATGATGAGCTCATCGATGTGCGATTCGCTTTTTTTATGCTGCACTTTTCAGCCATTATGGCGAAATGCGTGTCAATGCAACAGTTTTCGTCTTGGTTTTACTTGTGCCGGTCAGATAGAGTGTGAGAGAGTGGGCGAATGTGAGAATTACCATATGCTTAGTAATATTCCCACATTCTCACAGTGAGAGCGAGCGGGAGGCAATGAGTATCACAAGCGGTTTAGAATGGGGTTATACCTTACAACACTACAACTATAGCTAATGTATATATCTGTGTGTGTGAGTAATTACCATCTGCTATTGTCCAGCGTATTTCACTTGTAATCGGATCGATTGCCGTTAGCCCGCCGCCCAGCGTGGAGAATACCATCAGGGCCTCTTCGTCGCGGGCAATGTCCGTGCAATCCTATATATGACCAAAAACCAAACGAAAAAAACAAAAACAATTTTGTTAATTGCCATTACATATTCATGTAAATTGTGGGGCAAGTGCACTGTGTCTTCCTTGTATTCCATTGCATGCCTCACTGGCTTTCCACCTACCGTCTTCTCTTCGTCCGTGCTGACAACTTCTGCTGAGTCGGCGGCATTTGCAGCTGATTTTTGCGTTTGGTTTGCTGCTGATGCAATCACGCCGCTCAATAGCAAAATAAACGCGCAACAACGAACAATGTATTTCATTTTGCGAATTCTCATTGAAGTTGTTTTTATTGTCGTTGTTGTTTTTGTTGCTGGCATAATTATTGCGCGAATGTAAAGGCGAAAAACTTGATTTGCTTTTGTTTGTTGCTGCACTTGCAAGTTACTTTCTGTTGCTTGAATCTATCATATTTTCACCGTTTGTGTTTTTTTTTTTTTAACTTTGGGCTTTCATTTGTCACCGTAGGCACTTTTGCACAGTTTTACATTTAATGCGTACTTCTTTCACTCAGTCATTATTGCGTAGAGTTGTACTGTTGGCGAGCATGTGAACATTAATGAAATTGGTGAACTGAACTTTTTCAGGGAGTAACATCAAAGAAACGTTCACACTGAAAAGATTTAACGTTGACATTCATATATACAATAAATATACACATATTGAACTGTTGAACTGTTAATGCTTCTTAGCAACCAAAATATTCCAACTATTGCAGCAAAGTAAGTAAAGAAATAAACATTTTGTCGAAGGTTTCAGTTTTTGTTTATACTTTAGTACATTGACCATAGAACTAGTTTAAAATACCAAAATATGAAATGGACTAAAACATTAAGTGTGGCCAGCTGCCCACAACATCTGTTTTGGTTTGTGTTGCACAATGCGGCAACCGGTCGGCAATTTAAGTACATCATTACTTAAACGTTTTCTGCACGTACAAAATGCTGTACAACACGCCAAACAGCAACCGAACAACCTCAAGGGCAGAAGCAAAAGCTCCCAGGACTGGCTGACCCGACAGCTGGCCGATCCGTATGTGGAGAAGGCTCGCATGCTAAATTATCGATGTCGCAGCGCCTTCAAACTGCTCGAAATGGATGACAAATACAAAATATTAAAACCAGGCGATCTGGTCCTGGATTGCGGTGCTGCGCCAGGCAGTTGGACCCAAGTGGCTGTTGAGCGCACCAATGCCAATGGCAAAATGGAGCGTGCACCGCGTGGGGCAGTCTGCAGCATTGATCTGTTGCACTTTCATGCAGTTCCCGGTGCGACGATCTTTGGCGGCATGGATTTCACAGCGCCAGTGGCGCAGCAGCGTCTGCGCGAATCGCTGGGGGATCGAAAAGTTAACTGTGTGCTCTCTGACATGGCGCCGAACGCGACGGGTGTGCGTATGCTCGACCAGGAGAGCATTACGAATCTGTGCTACGAGGTCTTGCGGTTTGCCTTGGCCATGTCTGCGCCGCACGCCAATTTGGTGGTCAAGATCTGGGACAATGGAGATGTGCCCAAATTAGAGCGTGACATTCAGTCCTATTATGAGAAGGTCAAGCGAGTGAAACCACGCGGCAGTCGAGCCGATTCAGCGGAGCATTTCTTGTTGGCCCGTGGTTTTAAGGGTTCCTAGTTATAATTAGGTTTTTCTTGTTTAATTCAATAATGTAATAAATATAAATTTATAAAAGACTATTGTCAATCATTTGTTATAATAATATTATTATTAGGTTTTCATTATTTAATGCAATAATAAACATAAATTTATGGCGCAAATATATTGTTGTTAAAATAATTATATTAAATTGATAAAAAATGATTGTCAACCATTTGTTGTAAACGCATTTAAATATAATATTCGAAGTTCGTTAGTTATTAATTGCAAAATAGCTAGAAATGAAAGCAACATTAATTTTCATTTGAGTACTTCTGTGATTCAATCCATTTAAATTTACTGAAATGTATGTAAATTTGTTTTAAATATCAAAATATCACTGGAATTTCTATTTGAACTCACAGAAATATCGATAACAAGTAATGTGTAGACTACACCACTCTGGCAACGCCGTATCGCATTTCGCAAATCTGAGCCAACATTATACAGCAGCTGAATATAGCGCCAATAAATTGTTCAGTTTAACACACATTATAGCGGCATATACATAAAGATGTCGATCTCCGATATTCTGCAATATATAACCTTGGAGAATCCCATTAGCCGAGTGCTTATCAACTCGTCGTCGACGATATTCCGTTCGATAGTAAGTGCATCTTGTCTAACTGTTTTTTTTTTTCGCTTGTAATTATTTGTTGTTGTTCTTTTATTGCAGGGTCTTCGCCCCAAGAAACTTCCAATGGAGAATACGATGCAACCACTTATTCAACCCGTATCCATATCGATGCGTGGCATTATTGGCCATAACTATAATTTTTTGCGCATTGCCGGCTTGGGTGGTGCATCGGCTATATTCATGGGTGCATATTGCAAGTACTTTCTGAAGGACGTTCTTGATCCCAACGATCAGATGGAATCACAGGCCTTCGTTGATGTTGCCAATCGCATACACTTTTTGCACTCATTCGCACTCATGTGTATGCCGCTTGCACATTATCCCGTCTTTGTAAGTATTCCCATAATAACAATAAATAAGTAATTAAATTCGCCGGTTTAGCATTAAATTCTCTTTATCGTTTATTGAGCATCATAAAGCTTTTCTGTTATTTCTCATTTTGTAAAGTTAAATCTCTGAACGGAATTTACAACAACTCGCGTTACTTTTTGAATGATTTGGCTTATGCACAATTCGCATTCGATATTCAACATTAATATATAGATGTATATATAAATATTTTATAGTTATGGATGCATGTATATGTAATTGACACACTCGCTCAGTGAATCTCTTTTCAAAAGAAAATGGATAAAATAATTAATAAGTGTACGATTTGATAATTTGCTAAGCGTTTCTCAATTTACGTTCTATAAGAATACGTAGATTGTATATGATTTTTGTTTTTTGTTTTTGTTTTGTCCAAAGCTAAAGCTAAAAGTTCAACAACCACTAATTGCAGCTTAAAAGTAATTTCAATACCACATTACGAAATTTGTATACGATAATTGCTAACATGTAACATCATTTGTTTTAGAATGATATGAGAGGTTCATAGCTGATATGGTATAGGAATTGTTTGGATATAGGATATATGTGTTTTTGTCTCGCTTAATGCTAAATTCATATTTCTTGTTTTCTTTGTTTAAAAAATGTACCAAAAGTCAGCTTCAATAATGCTGCTTAAATTTGTTTTCATTTTGTTTTTTTTTTCTTTCAATAATTGGTTTTTCAGCCTTATTCGATAAGTAAATCGTAGAGCTTTTTTCGGGATTTTTTGTGTTTGTTTTTTCAAAGCCAACAACTAAAGCTAACATCAAAATATGCAGGCCATACATTATTGTCTAACACTTAAATGCAGCGCATGAGTTAAATATATTTCTTCAGATACCTAATAACATATTATCCTTGTCTCCAGACCGGCGTTCTGATGACCATGGGCACCATTCTCTTCTCGGGCTGTATGTATTATCGTGCCCTGACTGGTAAGAAGCGACTTCAGCATTATACCACAATTGGTGGCTTCTGTTTGATCGCCGCCTGGCTGTCACTGGTTGTGTAGTTTTAATATTCACACTTGTTACATATGTAGATATATATATATATATATATACACAGTATATCCAGCAGCACACAATTATCAAATATTATATAAAATCAACTAAAGCTAAAGCCTAAATAAAGTTGCCGGTCTATCGAAATATATAATATATATTTATATGCGCTTTTAAAAAGCGATCTCTTAGATTTAAATGTGAGTTTTCTAGCACTTGAATTTTAAAATTCACTTTTATATTAGTTTACGTTTCGCAGCAAATGGAAGATATATTTTGTTGTTAAATGCATTGAATATCTTTTCTTTTGTTGTTTCTTGGTAGATAATTGAAATGCACTTCTACTTATTAGGATTACGAGCTAAATATGTTTAACTAAAATATGAAAAATACGAAAATATGTAGCAAAAGTAAAATCAAATAAAAAGATAAGAAAACGTTACATTTATTATGTGTACCTGTACATTATAAATCACTATACAAAAAGAACACACATACATTAATACTAGACGTAACAGTTTATAGTCTTTTCTATAATCGTTATTGTCGTTACGGAACACATTTTTTATACGTTTGCAATGTAACCTTCTAAAGGTATTTCATTTGCGCCTGTTTATGAAGAATTTTTATAATATTTGTTTTACGCGCTCAAAACTGAGCTTATTGTCGTTCATATCGTAGTCTTAATCTTCTATTCATCAATTTAACTAACATTTAGATATGCGCACTTAAATAATGATTTGTACATTTGTCTTGTAAAAATTCTTTGTTATTGTTGCTGCTTTTTACTCCTGCTATCCTAATAATTTTTGCTTGGAGGCCTCCGCAAATAGAAAGGTCTTTTGGATACGCGCATTGGCAGCCGGGTGGTTCGTAATTGGTTCCAGTATCTTAAGTATGTAGTCTTTGAATGCCTTCGGCACAGCGAAATGTCAAGAATCCTTCTTCAACCGTAAGTTGTCCTCATGCGCCTGTCAGATACAAGATTCACATTAGGCAAAATATATTATCCAATTGTGATGCGTTACTCACCTTTTGTGCCACCTTGAGCAGAACATCGAATGTGGAGTCGCCCGTCTGCTTGACCATGGAGTGGAACACCTTCTTCTCGCTGACTGTGAGCAGCTCAAAAGGTGATCCGAATTCAACAGCACGGCCCGCATCCATTACCAATACCTTATCCGAATCCATAACTGTGTGCAGTCGATGGGCAATGGTTAGGACGGTGCAATCCTTGAACTTATTCCTAATCGTAGTCTGAATGAGCGCATCCGTTTGTGGATCCACATTCGCTGTCGCCTCATCCATCACCAGTATGCGATTCTCGCGGAGAATTGCGCGTGCCAGGCAAACTAATTGGCGTTGGCCCACACTGAAATTGGTGCCGCCCTCGGAGATTTTGCTTGACAGGCCACTGGGTAGCTCAGCAACCACTTCCTTCAGCTTGACCTCCTCCAGTGACTCCCACAGCTTGGCATCGCTGTATTCATCGAACGGATCCAGATTGTAACGCATGGTACCCGAGAAGAGCACCGGCTCCTGGGGTATAATTGAAATCTGACTGCGTAAATCGTGCAGTCCCAAATCGTTTGTATCACGGCGATCGATGATAATGGCGCCCTCGTTGTAGGACAGGCGGAACAGTGCGTTGATCAGCGAGGATTTACCAGCGCCAGTGCGTCCAACGATGCCAATTTTTTCGCAGCCCTTGATAGCAATATTGAGATTACGCAGCACATAGTCCGCTGTCTTTTCGGGGAAGTAACGCAAGCTAAGGTCATCAAATACAATTTTTCCCTCATCGGGCCAGTCCTTAGGTGGCTTCTTATTCGGCTTCGACTCAAATTCACCCTCCGGCTCCAGATCCTCATATTCAACGACACGCTCCACCGATGTCATATTATTCTCCAGCTCCGCCGACTGACGCATGCCCCACTGAACCATGCCGGTAAGTCCCATGGCCTAAACAAAAATTAGGAGTTAGTGCTCGACAGCTTTAAGTTTCATGATAGTCGCAGATGCACCTGTGTAATGGCCAGGCCTACTTCGCCGCCATTCTCTGGTGAGAACACGAAAAAGCTGAGCGTAACGATGGCAATGTAAATCACACAGACAAGATCGAGCCAATAGCCAAAGGCGCGACTGGTCGATAGGAACATGTAGAAGCCAGAGCTGTGCAAATCCTGGAAATTATCAAACTCCATAATGAGATCCTTCTGCGCTCCAAAAGCACGTATCGTGGCCAAGCCATTCAGCGAGGCGCTCAAATGCGAATAGATCGGCGATCGAGCTAATGTTGGGGGGCAGCAGATTACATTACTTAATTAATTGATCTAATTTTATAGTGATCTTTGTAATATACTTACTGACAGCCTCCAATCTCTTAACATCACGGGAGGTCTTCAAATAAAAGCTGCGCAGCAGATAGAAAATAATGACCAGTACCAAGGTGACCAACAGATTCCAGATGTTCACAATGCACAGCACAACAACGACGCCCACAATGGAGAGAAAGATTTGCATAACATCCATCATGACAGAGGGCAGAATCTCGTCGACCTGACCCAGATCCTTGGAGAAGCGATTCAGAATACGTCCCGATGGATTTGTATTGAAGAAATGCATTGCCGCCCGGGTAACACCCTGGAACATGCGATTATGCAGCGTCGTCGAACTATTGGCGGCAATATGGAAGAAGAGCACACTGCGCACCAGGGAGAACACAATCACCAATACATTGATGGCCGTAAAATAGTAAATATCGACGGGATCCGTGTCGCTGTTAACTCTGGGCATAAACGAGCGACGCAGTCGCGACATAAATGTATCCGTATTTACTTCACCGTTTTTGTTGACCCTGAAAATGGATATAAGTGAAAATACTACTATAGTACTATATAATACTAATAAATATATTTAAAAATATAACCAATTTAAACCCACTAATAACTGTAAATTAATATGAATTATAGCAGCATTCAGCTCTGTTCAAACTCTGTTGTTAACATTCTTACAGAATGCAATTCTGTTAAAAGTTCACTGTTAAGTTAATACTAACAAAAGTTGACTTTGAAAAGTTTTAGATAGATTTGATAAAGAGATTTGTATTGATCCCTTAAGCTACTCACCAGTATGACAAGAACATATCGCCGCCAGAGCCCATCACCTGGGCGCCAATGCAGAAGAAGGCAAAGACAATAAACAGGAAGTAGCCGTTGGCAGCAAAATATTTCTTGTATAGGCCCATGCCAATTTTTCCCTCGGTGCGCGTCTCCTGTACCTGCATTGGCGACTCCATGACAACAGAATCGGCTAATGATCCCATGGATGAAACACTGTTCTGTCGGCTGCGCAGTTTGCTGACGTTGGAGAGTTTACGCTTTTCTGGCGCATCCCCAGCACCCTCATCCTTTTTACTGGGGTCCGTTAACATTTGGGCAAAGTCCAAGCCGCTCTTGCACATGGACTCATAAGTGCCCTTTGCACTGACCTTACCCTTGTCTAGTATCACAATCATATCGGCTTGCTCCAGGAACTGCAGCTGATGCGTGACCAGGATCACAATCTCATCGCGCAGAAAGCCGCGCATGCACTGATCGAACAGATGTCGGCCCACATGTGTGTCCACGGCGCTGAGCGGATCATCGAGCAGATAGACATCCGCCTTGCGGTACACAGCTCGGGCCAGACTGATACGTGCCTTCTGTCCACCCGATAAGGAGGCGCCACGCTCTCCCACAATTGTCTTGTCGCCGTAGGGCAGCAGCTCAAAATCGCGTTCCAAAGCGCACTTCTTCACCACCTGGCGATAGCGACTCCTGTCCAACGGCAGCCCGAACAGAATATTCTGGCGCACTGTGCCAGTGAAGAGCCATGGTTCTTGAGAGGCATAAGACAGGCTGCCATTCACACGCACCGTGCCCGATTCTGGCGGCAGCTCGCTGAGAATGGTTTGAATCAGACTGGATTTGCCGGCACCGACGGGTCCAATGACAGCGACTAATTGTCGCGGCTTGATTTTCAGGCTCACATTGTCCAGCGTATATTCAGTGAGCTTCGAATCCCATTTGCACTTCAGCTTGTTGATGGCTACCCCGGTTTCCGTCTCGCTGGCACGGCGACTGTTCGGCTTGAGCACACCTGTGGCGGAGGCGGCAGTCTCCTGCACCAGGCTGAGACCGGCCTTTTTGCCCAGCTTCTGATCATCCACATTTTCGGAAATGTCGCGCACCTTTGTTTCCTCATGCATCATAAACTTTTGTATGCGTTTTATGGAAACGAGCAGCTCAGCAACCTGTAAATTATTAAGAGTTTCTAGATTACTACATAGAAAATAAAAAACTATAAATAATAACTAATTAACAATATTAGCCCCTATAAATTAACACTTATGTACATAAAAAAAAAACTATTTTAACTATTTTGAACACCGGCAACTTAACATTCGAGTGTTAAGCTAAATTTTAAATTTAAACAAAACTTAAATAAATAAATAAAATTTATTTACCTGAGAAATGCCCAGTTTTTAACATCGGCAACTTAACATTCGAGTGTTAAGCTAAATTTTAAATTTAAACAAAACTTAAATAAATAAATAAAATTTATTTACCTGAGAAATGCCCATGGGAAAGTAAATGGTCATTGTGTTGCGCAGAATGGTGTAGAAGGCCGTAATGGCAAAGGCCTTCTCGGCGGTGAGCAGTTTGCCCAGCAGCACATAGCCCACCAGGCTGACAAACACCGAAATTCGCGTCACATACATGATGAAACTTTGCAGAGTTCCACGAATGTAGTTCACCTTTCGTATCGCATTCATCTCCTTGCCACGCACACTGTTGATCATCTTGCTAAACGGTATCTCCCAGGCATACATTTTGATCACCTGTATGCCCGATATGATCTCATTCATCATACGCACTCGCTCGTCCGTTCGCAAAGCAGTCCTTAGACGCAGCACCGATGTCCTCTTGCCCAGATATGCTTGCAACGGAACAAACAGCAACATCACACCGACTCCGAAAAAGGCCGCAACGCCAATCTGTGTAACAATATTGAAATTAATTAAAAGTGTATTCTAAAAAATATTACAAAATTTTAAAAATTGTTTAACAATGGAAAAATGTTGTTGCTCCTTTTATTTATACTAATTAAGTTCTCATTTTTTATTAATGTTGATATTTTTTAAATACAAAAAAAAACATACTATGATTTGACTCATTTTTAACTCATAATTTAATTTTTAATTTTTAGTGATTAAAAATTACAAAAACGAATCAAAGAACAACAAAAACTTACCTCTCTGTACATGAGCCAGGTGACCACACCGATCTCGACGGGTCCGAGCCATAAATAATGCATGTGTAGAACCGAAACATCGAGGCGACCCACATCGTTCGATATGAGATTAACCACCTGACCGATTGTTGTGTCGCCCAGCGCTGTGCGACTGAGACGCAACGCCTTGCGATAAATCATGCTGCACATTGCAATGCGCACCTTCATGCCCGTGTGGAACATGCCGAGCATGTAGGGGTGCATGAACATAACATTGAATGCGCTGCATAAGATCACGCCGCCGGCATACAGATATGCCTTGGTCTGGTCATCGGCGTCCTGATTGTTCGTATAGAAGGCCACCAAGCCGCCCAGGCACAGTGGCTGCGTTACTCTGTCGTTGAATAAATATTATTATTTAAATAATTGCCGTTCATAAATTGTGTGTTGTTCGAGAGTGGGCGTGTTTTGAACATACCGGAAGCCCATTTCCAATATGAACAGTACAAAGCCGAGCAAGCCAAATCTCCAGCCAAAGACGCTTAACATTGCCTTAAACAAGCTGGGCTCCTTCTTCTTCTTGCGCTTCTCCTCCACCTCCCTTTCCCAAGCATCGGACAGCATCTGGCCAAGTTTATCTGCAAGAAGATTACGGCATAATTTCATTAAGATGTTTATGAAAGATTGTCAAACTATAAGAATGTGGAATGAAAAATGGTTATATTACATTTACATTACATTTTTTTATATCATTTTAATCATTCTACTTTGTCTTAAAAAAATATTTTATTTTTAATTTGTCAAGCATCTGAATAAGAATAAATAATTATTTGTCTTGCATAATTATTAGCTGTTATTGTGTTGCTTATGCAAAATGTAGATCAATCATTATAATCATAAATAAATTTATATCCCATTATAAATTTGTTAAGGCTATTTAGAAGAACACAAAAACAATGTTTGTATTCAACTTTAATATCATTAAAAATTGTAATAATAGTAATTACAATTAAAATGTTAAAATATTGATTGATTACTTTCAGTGACATTTGGCACATGTAAAAATAGAATCAGGAAATCTCATTGACTATTTGCGTAATAGTTATAATCTTGTTTGTTCTAATCAATTACTAATATTACTAACACCTTATCGGTCTTTTATTTCTCGATGTCTCCGATTTAGCTGTAAATTATTGCCCTTTCTTGGGACCGTCACAAAACCCAAGGCTTAGTCAGCTGTCCATAAGCACAGTTATATCAGTTATCAGTTAACAGTTATCAGTTGCACGGCAAATCGCAGCTGAGCGGGCCAGTTTCAGTCTAATTCCAGACCAACTTGGGCAGGTCGATTTAAGTATGGATATTGTAAAGGTCACTTTAGCCACTTTTTCCCAGAGAAGTCGGTCAATCAAAATTGCCTTTAAAATTGATTGCAATTATTACCCTATGTACTTATTTACTAAAGCCGTCTGCCAGATAAGATTGTCCACATTGGCCACTTCATATCAGCTCAATGTATTCAATTATTTTAAGCAAATAATCGGCCGATATTTAATTGTATATCTCACATAACAGTGGCGGCCTCAAATAAAAACTCATTAATTGCGGCAATGGCAGTTGTCTAAGTTATCAAAGTAATCAGGCTAATTTTGGCAGTTACGGAAACTGATTTTTATTTTGATTAATGGTTCTATAAAACTCAAAGTTCAGAAATGTTATATATTTATGTTGGCTCTCAACTAAATCTAGCTAATATATGGCTGGATTTATCTTTAAGCTTCCTGAATACAAAAAGATATAGAAAGGCACAGAATTCTTTTTAGCTTAAATGCCACTAATCATATCTGCATATGAAAAGCGGAAATATAGAAGATAATATTAAATTAGATTAGATAACAATGTGCGTAACTAGTTATATTTATTGCTATTTCTTTAGTAAATAAAAATGTAAATTTATTTGTAAGTTTTTTCAAATTTCTGTATGAATAAAAACTCAAATATTAATAAAATAAAAATATATTTATTCACATGTTCTGTTCTATCTAATCGTTGAAAAACTCATAAATTGAAGTACTTTTAGATTTTACATTGTGATTACATTGTGTGCGTTGTTTTCCTTTAACTGAAGGCAAGACAATTGTTTGATGGGGAAGTTCTGCTTTATCACAGATAACTGACTGAATGGGTTAAACCCGAGAGGACTTGAGGGTGCATAGAGAATTAAACCCATTGACCATTGGACTTGATTATCATGACAACCTGAATGACTTGCCTTTTTAATTAGTCATTCTTAAAATTGGAACTTTAATATTATAACGTAAATCATTTTCAATTTCAACACTGAGACTTTTTCTATTTGAAATATATTTTTACACAAAACTCGCAGTTCACAATTGACAGGAATTTTATTTTACTCAACGACTTACCAGATTTGTGTTCGCTTAAAGCCCTATAAAGATCACTCTCTTCTAAAGTTTTTTTGCGTCCCTTGAAAAATGTGGGCATAGTAAAGCTGCAGAAAAAAAATAAATATATAAAAATTGTAATATGTTTAGTATACCCTTGAGGACTCACCAAAACATAATCGATGACAACGGATTTGAAGTCTCGCGCGGATTGGGCGGCAGCTGATCTGCCTTCGTGGACTGCATTTTGGCCAATTTGTGTCAGTCCGTTTCGTTTCAATATTTCAATGACTTGTCATTTGTTGAGATTATTCGTTTTTTTTCTGACCAATAACAAGCGTCACTACAAAAACGATTGGAAAATACTTAAATAAATATACACATACAAATGTAACACGCAGTTCAGGTTGTCAAAGTCAAATGACAAATTTTCAGCATAGCTAAAATAGATTTGGATTGCTGATAAGATTGACTTTTTATATACCATTTAGACATATTTTGTCTTAAACGCAGTTTTAATAGCTCAACGGAACAGAACCACACTTATCATGTTTTAGGAGGCCCTTTTATAGCCCATATAAGACTAGGTGAGAAGTCATAAGTTTCTTCCAGGTAATTATCAAAGTCATGATGATTTGGTATTTAAAGATTTTTATTAGAACTGTATTACAACTTTATATATTTTTTTATTCTAATCACTTAATAAAACACATGAAATGATATAAAATTCTTCAGTTTGGATTTCTTAACACTTAAAGCAAGGATGAATCGCGTTTAACTCACAATAAACCGGCTTACAGCACCGCGGCGCGTTCAGATCAGCTCACAAAAACTAACTAGGCATTTGACTACATCCGACACGTTATTTATAGTCAATGAGAGAATTCAGTGATATGGCGTTAACTTCGTATTCGCGTTGCGATCGAGAGAGTGTCGAATGATAAGGAGTAATATTAATTTGCAATCAAAAATCTACCACAGCCAAACCGATGTTTGATTTATACGAATTGCCCCAAAAGTCTGCATCAGCTGCAGCTGCAACCTTTAATCAAGGAAAGCTTCCTTCGGCGTACGTTTTCTTATTTTTGTTATTTTGTATTTTCACAGCAACTAAACAAATTTGGCTTTTTTGGCTCATTACCTGAGACTTCACCACTTGTCCGTTTTGTATAGCAATTAACCGTTGCGCAAATAAATTAGCAGAACATAAATATGTGAAATCAAATAAACAGAGAATGAGGAGAAATTGAAAAAAAAAAAACAAAGACGACTGCAAATCAATAAACAATTATTGTGCCAGTTGAAACACGGCAATACACTCAAAAATCACTAGTTTTTATTGTCGCTTGAAATTAAATTGTGCCCTATGTGCGTAATTTTATGGAATTAAATGTAATTGTGCAATAAAAAAAACGTTAAACAAGTTTGTGCGAGCTCAAGTCCGGGACTTCTTCCTCTTCTTCTGAGGCAGCGCAGGCGCATTTCTTTCGATAACACTCCGATGGGTAGCGTTAAAATAAATATATGTTTATATATATATTTTATTTCACAAGGTATATTTATCTTTTAGCTTGTACTTTAAGTGTTTGAAATGCAAAAAAACGTTGAAGAGTATAATTTGATAATTTCACCTTTCGCGCGTTTTACTTTGAATTACCATTTGACAGTCTGTTAACGCAATGTTTGAGCCGAATTGCTGTACATCAAATATCGATAGTAAAACTACAATCGAACATACAGAATTAGCCAAGGGTTGCAGTTGTAAAGTTGAAAGTTAAAAGTTTATAAATAAGTTGTAAGTTAATTAACAATTTAATACAGTAAAAATATTTGTGTGCTCCGCCCTTAAGCAACAATAATAAAAAATGCAGTCCGTAATGAGAAGGGGCCTCAATATGGGTAAGTTAAAATTGAAAATGGACTTTGACTTGTTGATATGCATGTGTAAATAACTAAGTGTGTTTGAATTGCAGTCAGGCAGTCGGTGCATGTACGGCAGATAGCGTCGATTGCAGCGCTGCCGGATACGCACCAGATGCTGCAGAAGACGTGCCGTGATTTTGCCAACTCAGAGCTTGTCGGTGCGAATGCAGCCAAATTCGATCGGGAACATCTTTATCCGGCGCAACAGATTAAGCAAATGGGCGAATTGGGCTTGATGGCAATGACAGTGCCTGAGGAGTTGGGCGGCACTGGATTGGACTATTTGGCGTATGCGATAGCCATGGAGGAAATTTCGCGTGGTTGCGCCACAGCTGGCGTCATCATGTCCGTCAATAATTCACTGTATTTGGCACCTTTGCAGACCTTTGCCAATGATGCCCAAAAAGCGGAATATATTACACCGTTTGTTAGCGGCGAACGGGTGGGTTGCTTTGCACTGTCCGAACCGGGCAATGGCTCTGACGCCGGTGCCGCATCCACGGTGGCAACGGAGAAGGGTGATCACTATGTGCTCAACGGGACCAAAGCGTGGATAACAAATGCCTTCGAGGCGGAGGCAAGCATTGTGTTTGCCACCACCGACAAGAAACTGAAACACAAAGGCATCTCTGCCTTTATAGTGCCCAAGGGCCTTAAAGGCTTCACGCTGGGCAAGAAGGAGGACAAGCTGGGCATACGAGGCTCCTCCACATGCCAGCTCATATTCGAAGACTGCGAAATACCCAAGGAGAGTTTGCTGGGTAAGACAGGCATTGGCTTTAAGATAGCCATGCAAACGCTGGACGGAGGACGCATTGGCATTGCTGGGCAAGCGCTGGGTATTGCCCAGGCCTCACTGGAACTCGCCGTTGACTATGCGCAGAAGCGTCAGTCGTTCGGCAAACCGATCTCAAAGCTGCAAACCATACAACAGAAGATTGCCGACATGTCGTTGGCTGTGGAATCTGCTCGATTGCTGACATGGCGTGCCGCTTGGCTGAAGGATCAGAAGATGTCGTATACCAAGGAGGCGGCAATGGCCAAACTGGCTGCCTCTGAGGCGGCAACACTGTGCGCCCATCAGTGCATCCAAGTCTTGGGCGGCATGGGCTATGTCACCGATATGGCCGCCGAGCGACATTATCGAGATGCGCGCATCACGGAAATCTATGAAGGCACCTCAGAGATTCAGCGCCTGGTCATAGCGGGCTCCATTCTAAAAGAATACGCTAGTTAAGCCAATATTTTCAATTTTAATTCTAAACACAAAATGAAATGCAAATCATGTAGTCTTTTTATAGATTTTTAATTTAAAGAAATTGAGGGACCACCAATTAAAATTGTACATTCAAATTTATAATTTTTTTATACTTTTACAAATAGAGCATTTTAAATAATCAAGAAGTTTGCATTTTATTTCTTAAATTGGAATTTCTTCCTATTAAAATTTACAATCTAAAAGGAAGAATGAGTTCCTCAAAATAAGAATCATGAGGATAAATAATTCCAGATAAGAATATATTCTGAGTTTGCCGATTTGTTCATATTTTAATGAAAATTATATATATATATATAATTGGCTTAGATTATTTTTTTTTCGCACCTTTGGCGCCCTTTCCCTTCTTGCCATCTCGTGCATCTTTGGAGGATACGGAGCCGGTACGCTTTTTGCGCAACTCCTCGAGTCTTGCCTGCTCGGCCAAGTTGTCACGATGGAGTTGCTCGAAATGGGTTACCTCCATGACCTTCTTTTGGGCGGCACGCTTACGGTCAACAGCCGCGAGCATCTCGTGGAAATCGCTTCGAGCCTTGCGAAACTCTTCATCTGCCTCGATCGCCTGGAGGAACAGCTCTGGATTATCGGGATCAAGCTCCAGATCGGGCATTGCTTTCGCCTTTTCCAAGGACTCCGTCGAGATGCGCTCCTCCTCTTCCTTTTCCAAGAGAACGGTGCGTCTCTTCAGCTTGATCTCATCGACGCGCGCCGCCAGCAGATTGCTGCGCGTAATCTCACGCTCAAACATCTAGGAGCAAGAGCCGAAATGGAGGTTAAAAAATGGCTATATCAAATGGGTAAATCAAATGTGTGCTTACGTCAGCCATGAGTGCCTTCTCCTTGCTGGTTGTACGCTTCATTGCCTCATCGAGATTCATGATGTGCGTGTCGCCATTGGCCAACGATATGGCCAAAAACTCTCCTCCCGGCTGAAACACAACGCCGGTTATGGTCGAACGGAAATTGATGCTATAGATAGGCAGTCGTTGATCCAAGAGTAGATCCCAAAAGTCAACAACGCCATCGATGTCACCGGTGACAAAGAGAGAGGCTCTCATGTTGCTCCAGGCACCGCACATCATCTGATTTCGCTTCGAAACGTAAAAGGTGCTGGGTGAATCCTTCATCTCCTCGCACCAGATGCGCGCCTGCCAATCGGCCACGATCAGGAAGTTCTTCACAAAGAACGGATTGCGATGAATGGTTCGTATTGGGCCGGCAAAGAGTTTATAGTTGGCAATTAGCATGTCCATGGGAGTGACACCCTTGCGATAGCCCACAAAAATGTGTCCCATATCGGTGCCGGCAACGAAGCGCACCGGAATGGTATATTCAAAGTCTAGCACTGTGCATCCATGCGCATTCTGACGATTCTGTTGTAGAATTGGATTCGGATCCAAGAGTATCTCATTCGATGGCATTTTGAGATCACGTGTATCCCAGAATTTAATTGAACCATCGAGAGACGCACTATAGAATTCAGTGTTAAATTTCGAATGGACCCAGGTAATACATGAGGTTTTCTCCCGATGGGCAGCCTCCAAGGGACAAATGCTGGTGGGCATGCCGTTCTCAAAAGTGTTCCAGGTGCACACCTTGCCCGAAAATGTGCCACCCGCCATGACGTTCTCATCTTTGGGACAGATATTGGCTGTGTGAATCATCTCTTTGCTGTCATAAAAGTTAACCGGCTTAATCGGATCTTTAATGCCCCACACATAGAAGGCTTGGGTGGATCCGTTTGTGTCATCATTTGTCAACATGCGAGGAGGTTCACTGTCCAGCGTATAGAGATTTGTGAATTGGGTCATGACCTGTGTGTCATTGTTGGGCATCCAGTTGATGGTGGACATATGGCGCTGTGGCCTCCACATATCGTGAATTATCATTATCCTGCGACTCTTGAACGTCATGCAAATTGTGCGTCCCAAATCAGGGGGCAGATCATCAAAAAAATGATTATAGATATTGATGGCATTATTCTCGCGAGCCGTATTCATTGTTGAGCGTATCAAATGCTTCACTTCGACGCCCCAAGCATCGTCCCGCTCGATCTTCTTGCGGTGGCGCTGCGTCTGCTCCTCGTCCTGCGTATTCACCTCCTTGGGCCAACCCCCCTCGTTGTGCAACATCCCGCGGTCTTCAAATGTGGCATTCTCTGTGTTTGCATCACTGGCTGCCATCACGTCGCTCAGTTGAGTCTTCAAGTCCTGGGGATTGCCCATGATATACTTCTGACGGAGGCGAGTGCTCGGATGGATGCTGACCATCACCTCGTTGCGATCCTCGAACACACACTGGCGACCAAACCTGCGTCGTTCGCGGTTCAGCACCACTTTATTCTGGTACATTATTATGGCTTTTGTTTAATGTGTTTATTGTAAAATATCAGTATTTTTCTATCTTTTTGCTTAACGTTTACAAATTGGTTTAAGTTTTCAAAAATTTAAATATACTACGAATGTGTAAAATTAACGACTGTTTTCGACTTTGGCGCTCTGATCAAATTTTATGTTATTCTGTTACGTTACTCTGTTCACATATGTGCTGTTAATGTTAACACAATATGACAGCTCTGAATGAGAAACAAATTGTTAGACGTTTCAACAAACATCTCTATTAATTAAACTTAATGCATATTGATATTACTTAATAAAATCTTGAAGTAATTAGTTAATAACTTTATGTAAAATTCAAATGTGCAAGAAAAAGGTAATGTTAAAATAACAGTTTGCTAAAACTAAAAATAAACGTAAGCATTTGCAGTCTTGCTGCAGCTGGTCACACTGGTGCTTATTTTACAGCGGCGTCAACGTCTACTCTGCGCACATTTCGATAAAGTTCCGTATTTATTGTTATTCGTACGTAATAAAACATTTAGCGCGTTGCAATTATAACAAGTGAGTGGTAATGAAGCTGTTTAAGATAAACCCAAACGCGCACAACAAGCCTAACGCCCGCTAGCAGCACACAAGCACAGCACATTCCGCCTCGTCTCAGTCCCTCAGGCGTTGTACACTGCTAGGAATATTGCCCTAACAATAGCAGAGAGGCAATCTCAATCTCAACACTAGCAATGGATGTTGCTTGTGTAATTGATACCGTTGTGGGCGATCATTTGGAGGATCGTCTTTGCGCCCTCGAGGAGATTAAACAAGCCGTTCAATCGGCAGGTGCCAATTTTCATCGTGTCCAGGTGTGTCTAAAAAAAAAATAAATGTTATACAATTTTATATGTTGGAAATTAATTGTGCAGTTCGAGAGATTGGATTTTGGTGAGACGAATGTGCTGGAAACATTCTATAATGCCGATGTTGCCGTCATAGATTTAAGCATATTAACACAACAGCGTCCGCTCTCCTATCATTATGGTGTCCGCGAAAGCTTCGGAATGAAGGAGAATATTTTAATCTACAACGATCTGGAGTCCAAACAGACGCTGAGCCTCAAGGTGCGTATGACAAAAAATACTTTATCAAAATCCCAAACAAAAACCTCTTAGCCAAGGTTAAGGGAAAAAAAAGAGAAAAAAGTCGAAAAATTAACTGCAAAACAACATACATAACAAAAACCAAGCATAATCGACACTGTCTTACCGATAAGATAAATTTCCTAGCAAAAAATTTCTTTCGACAGTTTCCTTTTATTTTTATTTTGTTGTTATACAGCAGCCAGCTGTGTTTGTTAGTTTTTATTGTGCATCCGTTCTGTAAAACCAACAAAGTAAAAAAAAAAATCTGTATTTATGTTTTAACCGCAGCAGCACGTTAAACCAAAAAAAAGAAAACAGAAAACAATAAAAACAACATCAAATGCACGGACGCCAACGCAAAATACAAAACAACACGCACGCCGCCTTCACACACACACACACTCGCGCACACACATGCTCAGCGCACATAAACAATCGAAGCGCCTGCTTGCAATTACATTGGCGTATATAAAAACAATATGTACACTAGCGTCTCGTTAAAGTTGTCTAGTTTGAATTATGTGGGCTTACAAGGGCCATTTATGTGTAGGCGTTTAGAGAGGCGCCCATAAGAACTTAAATTAGCATACATTAATTTTACATAGATTCAAGTGCTCTACATAAGCATCTCTTAAAAGTTTTCTAGCTTGAATTAGGTAAGTTTTAAAGGAACACTTATGTGTAGGCGCTTACAGTAAGGTCTAGCATCTTGCTGCATTTGTCTAGCTTGAGTAATGCGGGGTTTTGAGGACAATGCGTTTACAGTGGCTTCCAATTAAATTTTTCGCTTTCCATTGCCTTACAGCTCTCTTGTGCCAACTACTTGTTCCTTAGCTATAAACGCAACGCGGAGACCAACACCTGCAATCTAACAAACCAGGCAAGTAACAAGGAAACGCCCGCCGAGGGACGCGTAATAGCCACACTACAGTCGCGTCTCAAGCGAAAGTTACAAGATGTTGAAATACAATCAAAGTAAGTACTTGCCACATTGAGATACACACAAACAATCGTAATTGTGTGCAACTTGCAATTGTTATTTACATTGTAAATCATCCCTCTCGCTTTTTCAACCGCAGGGCGCATATGCGCGAAAAATTTCTCAGTGATATGCGAGCGGCCCGCGACGCCCACGCGCCCAGCGATGATAAGTTAAAGAGCATTCTACATGGGGTAAGATTAGCGTACTCATTTATCATATGTCTTATGTTTATAATTGTGTAAATATATGCTCAAGTAAATCAACACATTTTTCATTGCATTTATGCTTGTGAAATTATCAAACAAAAAGCAAAGGCACAACGCCGATTAAGTTTAATGACATTCCTATAAATTTCGAGACAGTGTATGTGCTTCAATTTTAAATACAAAGTATTAATAATTGATTAATACTATATAGTTTCTTTAGTTACAGTGAATGCTTCAATATAAGAATATTTCTGTTCCATAGCTAATTGATTAAAGTCAAAATAAGTGTTTTTTATATATTATTTTTTTCAATATTTCTAATGACGAATATCGCTTTACTAAATCAACTTAGATCCATTGTTATTTTTTAATTTCAATTTGAACTAAAGTCTCTTCTAGTACTAATTGAATGATATTCTCAAATTTTAGATGCGCAAACGGCTGGATGATCCACACGTGCTGTCCGGCGAGGTATTGCACAGTTTTATGTGCTCGCTGCGGGATGTGCAGGACTATGATGCGATGGTGCGTCTGATCAATGATTTAAAGAATATACCAAATACGCGCAAATATGTGGAAACGGGTAATATGAGTTTCCTATATGCCTTCGCGCTAAATCGACGCAATCGGCCGGGAGATCGTGAGAAGGCGTTAGAATCCTCGCTCAAGGCGCTCGAAAAGAAGGAGAATCACTTCCCGGACATGTTGTGCCTCTGCGGACGCATCTACAAGGATATGTATGTGGAGTCGGACTGTTCGGACCCAAAGAGCCTGGAGAATGCCATTAAATGGTATCGTCAGAGTTTCGAGGTGCAGCCAAATGAATATGCGGGCATCAATTTGGCCACACTGCTCGTGATCGAGGGCAAGGAGTTCAGCAACACAGTTGAGCTGCAGCACATAGGCATGACGCTCAACAATCTCATTGGGAAGAAGGGCAGCTTGTCGACGCTCAGCGGCTACTGGGATGTGGCCACGTTCTTTGAGATCTCCGTTCTAGCCGAGGACTATGCGAAGGCCATTCAGGCAGCCGAGTGTATGTTCAAATTGAAGCCACCGATTTGGTCGCTCAAATCTACCATTGGTAATATATCGCTGATACATCGCTTTCGTCGTAAGCCTGAGGATCGCCAGCTGCCCATCGAGGAACAGGCGTTTCAATTTTGGATGGACTTTTTTCTGGAGGCCATAAACATGAAAGAGATTAATAGCATACGTTTTCCCATATTGGTATGCAATTATTATAAATTATTTACACATTCTATACACTGGAACTAATCTATAACTGTTTGTTGTTGTGCAGATACTCGAACCAACGAAGATTTATATGCCCAGCTATGTGACAATGAATATGGATGCCGATGAGAAATCCATTCAAATTGTAAACATCTGTTTGGCCCACTCAAAGAATGATTGCAAGAAGCTGCACGATTTTCTATTTGTTGCATCAAAAATAAAATCCGTAAGCCTCTACAAACGCGACGATCTCTGTGCATATCTTTATGTGCATCACAACTCGGACGATTTTCAAATCTATTTTCCGTCCACGGAGTGTCGGCAAAATTTTTACGAAAGTATACTTGAAATGACCGCTGATCAGGAGGTCTTTGTCAATCTGGAGACTGACCAGGCGCAAATTGAGGTATGTATTTTTATCTAGTTGAATTGGTAGAATTGTAAAACGTTTGATAAAAAATGTTTTGTCTGCCTGCAGTACGAGTACGACTACAATGATCAGAATCGCAAGATAACGCTGGGCAAGGGCTCATATGGAACTGTGTATGCGGCGCGGGATAAGCAGACGCAGGTGCGCATTGCCATCAAAGAGGTGCCGGAGAAGAACTCGCAGGATGTGCAACCGCTGCACGAGGAGATCAAGCTGCACTCCCAACTGCGTCATCGCAATATTGTACAGTATTTGGGATCACGTTCCGAGGATGGCTTCTTTAAGATCTTCATGGAGCAGGTGCCCGGTGGCTCGCTATCCGATCTGCTAAAGACCAAATGGGGCCCACTTAAGGATAGCGAGTCCACCATGGCCTTCTACTCCAAGCAGATACTACAGGGCCTCAAGTACCTACACGAACAGGACATCGTCCATCGCGACATCAAAGGCGACAACGTTCTGGTCAACACGTACAGCGGCGTCGTCAAAATCTCAGATTTTGGCACCTCAAAACGTCTGGCTCGCATTAATCCAATGACAGACACCTTTGCTGGCACCTTGCAATATATGGCACCGGAGGTGATAGATCAGGGCGTGCGTGGCTATGGACCGCCAGCTGATATCTGGTCCTTTGGCTGTACGAATGTCGAAATGGCCACTGGCAGTCCGCCGTTCAGTGAATTGGGCAATCCACAAGCAGCTATGTTTAAAGTCGGTTTTTACAAGAAGCATCCAACCATACCCGAAGAGATGTCCCTCAATGCTAGGGACTTCATTCTGCGCTGTTTTGCCATCAGCGTGCAGGACAGACCCTCTGCGCTGCAACTGCTCGACGATCCTTTTCTCACAGAGTGAGTGAGATTTACCATTCAGCATTGACTTTGACTCCTTATCGCTTATCATTTTCACCAACAGCAAGCCGCGAAAGTTGCGACCAGTTTTGCCAATAAATACTTCGGAATTTGGACGGAGCATATCAGTTCCCGCTGATCGTGTAGTGCATAAAACAACGCCGCCATTGACCTACAATACTACATCGAATATGCCCACCACACCGGAATTGGAGTACGTTAAAAAAAAAAAAAATGAATTATACATAAATCGTGGCTTTACTTAATTTTACGTGTATTGCGCTTTTGCAGTGCCCCACTCGGCACATCATCGGTGGACATGAATGGGATGACTGCCACACAGAGCTTCATAATCGAACGGCGCAATTCGTCGGGTTTTCTGCTATCGCCAGAGATTGAACCCCAGACGCCGTCGCTGCGCACAAGCATTAGCGATACAAGCGAAACGGATGGATTTTATCGCTTAAAGAAGGACTCGCAGCGCAGGACAACACTGTCCAAGGTGCTGGCACTGGACGAGTCAAATATCTGTGAGATTTGGGAGAAGAAGATCAATGCGGATCAAAACTCCATTGCCATACGCCAGAGCGATCTGGTGATGCTGATACGCGGTCTGCGTGACTACATTATAAACGAGAACGAGAAGAATCTGGAGGCGACCATCAATGAACTGAAACAGACACTCGATAACGATGCCGTCGCCCTGGATCATTTGCATTTGGCATTATACTCATTTCAGGAAGCAGTTGTTTGTGCCCTGCGGCTGAAATGCATCAAGCCTCACTGGATGTTCGCGCTCGATAATCTGGTGAAGCGTGCCGTGCAGGCAGCAGTTACTATATTCTCACCCGAACTGGGCGCTAATCTGGCGGATAAGGACTTGTCCGGCAACGATGATGAGAGCATTCACAATGCTCCGCACACATTGATTGATAGCCTGGAGAAACAGCAGCAATCACTGGACAAGCTGCCGCCCGGCAGCGCAGTCAGCCCCGATCAAATCGATGGCGTCGGCAGTTCCGTAGAGTGCGTGAACATCCTGCGCAACTTACGCGACAATCAGAAGCAGCAGCATTTACAGATAATGGAGCAGAACCGAGAGAGTCTGCGCGCATTGCAGAACATCAGGCAGGAACTGGCCCATATTTGGATGGGCGGTCGCAAGCGCTTGAGGTGAGCAGCATTAAGCAAATGGAGGCAACTATTGTCAAGGATGGAATTGTCTTGCAGAGGAACTCCACATTATAAATTATACAATAAAATTGTATAATATAATTTCACTCATCTCGTTCAGTTTCCATTGCAGACGCACCTTTAATAACAGCTTCAACAAGAAGTGCCATAAAATGAGCCCGAGCGGCGCCGGCAACACTGGCGCTCGCCAAACACAGAATGCCAACACCCGCCGCCAATTAATGAAGCATAATTTTGGCCTGCACGAGATAGATGAGCAGTTGGAGCAATGGCTAGCCCAGCATGAAATCGATGAGTTCTCAAAGACTCTCATACTGAATGAAGGTTTCAGATTTGAGGATTTCATCTACAACATGGAGAAATTGGATCTAATGCGTCTGGGCTTACGGTATGCCAATAAATTAATAAATAGCCGTTTTTAGCTTCACCTAACTTGTCTTTTCGATCGTTTAGCGTTGGGATTGAGGTGCGCTTGTGGAAGCTGATCATACAGGAACGTGTCTGCACCTCGGTCAGCGTAGGCAGTCCGGGGGTGGACACGTACCACAAGCCGATCAACAATAACGACATTACAACTAATGCAACGGATGCAAATATTATAAGCCTGGCCAAGGGCAAAATGAAAAAGAGCGAAAGCGAATATGCCACGTGCAGCGAATGACTAAAATGCCCCGTGAACGAACTGGATTTAGCGTAGAGATTGTTGTTGTTTTAACTGATTTTGTTTAATTGTAAATGTTGTCATTTTTTGTGCTACTACTAACCGAGTTGCAGAACTCTAGATTTAAGCTGAAAGTTTTTTGAAGTGAACGCATTGAAATGAATTTTACACAGGCGCATAAATTATATGTGTGTTCCTGTGTGCCTTGTTTTTTAGCTTTCATCTGCATGTTAATTTATAAAATGGAATTTAAGTGCCTTTAAATCAAAACCTGAATACAATTGTGAAACGTTTTGCGTACATTTATAAAGTGTTTTATGCATAATGAAGTGAGCAAACTAATTCTTTAATAATTAAAAAGTGGGACTAATAACATATTACGAAAGTGTTAATGCCGCTGTTAGGTACAGAATGGTTTTACGTAGTGTTAACAGTTCATGTAATTTATGGAAGTTTGCATTATTTTCAACAGAACATCTAAGAATTTTCGAAAAAAGTTCTATTGTTTTAATTCAACTCCGACAAGAGGAAATAATTTTGTAACTTTTCTAGTTCGTTTGCATTTATTTATTTTTTTGTAGATTTTTTTAGTCTTTATTGACATTGCAGAAGTTTGATTTTGATAAATGTTAGTTAACATTGTTATGTTATGTAACAAATAACTGTTATTATTCGAAAGCGTTTCGTTCTGTTGCTGCAGTTGTTCTTGTTGTTTTGTTGGTATTGATGTTGTTCTATTTGTTGCTGTTGCTGTTGTATTTAGTTGGTGGTATTGTTGTTGTTGTTGTTGTTGTAGTTGTTGTAGTTGTGGTCTCTTATGCCTTGGACTCAGCCTCGCTAGCTGTCGCTGTGGACTGAGCATCGCTAGACTTGCCATCATCGACCTTGCCAAAGACACAGCATGGGCACTTCTCTTTCAGGGCCAAACGGTATTTAGGATGACTATTGAAATATATATTCATAAAGCATCGTTTTACCGTTAGTATTGTCAGATCTCACCTGATGCCGTATACAATTGGATTGTAGCAGGCAGCCGACTTGGCGAAGCAAGCACCCCAAATGGTGTTCAATGGTGTAAGGCCCTCAAACTTGAACAGGCCCATGCAGTTGATGACCAGATAGGGTGTCCACGCCATAAACCACAGCGAGATGGTGACCAGAGCGACCTTGGCCAGTTTGCCCTCGGCACTCTTCTCGGCATCCTCGGACGAGCGCAGAGATTTGACATTCATCTTCTTGGCCTGCTCGCGCATAGCTTTCTCGTGGGCAGAGACGGCCTGTGTAATGAATTGGTGATGAATACAATTTCAAGTTATAAACACCTAGAACTTACAGCAATGATGAACCAGTAAGAGTAGCAGATCAAGAACAGCGGAACATAGTATACGAAGATCGAGTAGAAGATCAGATATGAGCGTGGATTCCAATCGCGCTCCAAGTAGTCAATGCCACACGATGTCAGATTGCCCTCGGGTACATATCTGGGCAACACAAGAATAACGTCATATATATAATGAGAATTACATTTTCTATTCTAATTTCTCAACTCTATTTTTTAAATAAATGTTGACAAAAATCTTTTAAAGTGAGTTGGAAACATTACAAAAGTTCTCAAGTTTTCCGGCCTTTGAGATCTCATTTAAATAGTTCTGATTCAATAAGTCAGCAAAGATTTGTGTTTAGATATATTTTCATAATGATAGCTTACCTGCTCCAGCCGAAGACGGGCGCCAGGCACCAAATACTGGACATGAACCATATATAGGCAATTTTGCCCAATGCCAATGGAATTGTCATTGGACGTCCGGCCATACCCTTGACGATGACTTGGTAGCGATCCAATGAGATCATGCACATGGACCAAATGGAGCTGCAGCCAAAGGCGGAACCCAGACCGGCATAAATGTCGCACATTAGAGGGCCAAGTACCCAGGTCTCAAAGTACAAATTGATGCCCATCATGGGCGTATTGGTGATCATGATGCCAAAATCAGAAATGGCCAAATTGATGACCAAAAGGTTAGCAGGTGTCCTCAACGACTTGGTGGTGGCAAATATGTAAATCACCACGCCATTTCCGCACCAAGAAATACTGCCGATTATGATCATGTAGGCGGTTAGAATTTTTGCCCAAATGGGATCCATGGCGGGGAACTGATTCCAATATGGGCTAATTAAGTGCGCCATATCGGGTGTGACCTGAAAACAAATTAATGGCAATTCATGCTTGGGCTCCTTTTCACGATCCACCCTCCCGGTGACTCACCTTGTCGACTACTGATCCATTGGACAGTGGGGCAAAGTGTGGCCCCAGTTGTGTGGCTACTGCTGCAAAGCTGCACAAAAAGGATGCATGTTTGAGATAAGGATCACAATCTACACTTGATCAACCTAATTGCCTACCTCTCCATCTTATTAGCACTATATCCCGGCTTTTGCTTTCACAAACTTCTGCGTTTTACATAAAATGCAGCAAATAAATTATTATTTTTTTTTTTTTTATATTTCTAACACTTTAACATAAAATTTGGTTTTCCCTGAAAATTTCACTGAAGCGGACTATTCGCGGCGATTGGTCGTTGGAAACCTGCGTCTGTGCCTGGCTCAGATGTCGCTTTTATAGTTTTCCCAACGTTTAACGTACAAATTGAATTAGTTGCTGCACTCAAAGGCCTAAAAATATCTAAGCGTTAACAGCTAATGGCTTATAACACAAACGTTAAGCAAAACAAAATGTGCAAAATACTATAAAATATTTTTTGAGGAGACGCTGTTCAATGTCAATAGTGATAGTTCTTGTACTTTACAGGTTTCCAAGCTGCACCCGCAAACGTGGCAAGAACATATGCGCCCCGACATTGTGCCACAAAAGGCGGCGTGAAAAGTCAGTGATTTAATGTGTTAATGCGATGTGAAAATCTGAAGACCATAAGCAATCAATAAATTCACTTTTCACACAAAAAACACACACAAACACAACGATTAACAGCTCAAAGGCACATTGACTTTACGGTGCGTATGCGTAATGAGTTGGCAAACAATTGCGCATACGCACCGTTTCCGATTTTTAAAAAGACAACATGTTTACAAATGGGCTTGATCAGATATAATTTATTATCATATAATTAGTATTAGGCACAATTATTTATTTTTACTTCGATTTTATAAAATGTACATAGAATATTTAAATACAAAAGTGAAGTCTTATTGTGAAAAATAAATTAGCTGAAATAGATAGATAAATTTGATATTTATATATTTACTATGTAAGCAATATATAAATAAATATTAAATTTGTATATAAATTTGTATACTTATTTCTTATGACATATTAATTTAATGAGCTTTGTAAAATTTTAAGTTACTTAATTTGTATCTGTGAATTGCGAATCACCGACTTTGATCAACCATTAATACAACTACGATTTTTGCTTCATATGTGAATTGGAAATACAATTTAACTTTTATTTGTGATTTGCGTATCATAGTTAATGCCACCGGGTTTGGCCAATCATTAACACAACCACAATGTGTATATATTTAAAGATCAAATCCGCTGAATTAAATGTAAGCTGCTTACTCAGACAGTGTGCCATCAAAATATCTATTCACACTTCGATTGTGACGCTCGTGTTGCATTGTTTACATGCTGTCTCTCATGTCAGATAGCGTCTAAACAAATATTGTGTATGGGTGTGTGCCTATGTCTGTGTGTGTGTGTGTGAGTGTTTTGGCTTACTATGGGCTGTGGGTGTTCTTTTTTGTTTTGTCAAATCTGCTATGTGGCATAATGATCTTTGTTTGTTTTATGTGCGCATCAGAATACTCAACACATTCGCATAAATTGGGTCAGAGCACTAAAGCTAATCCGAATATCGAGGCGCTTCTGAGTTGAAGCGAGGTCGGCGCAGGGTAGTCAACACTTATTTGGCTATTGAACGTTGGCTGACTATCTAGCAGCTAAACTATATAACTGTCAATTTATGAGACAATCGTCATTTACAAAGGTGAAGATCTTTTGGTTAAAATCAATTACCGCACAGCAGCGCGAAACGAGCTGACGAATAAGAAACAGCAAACAGAAACAGAAACAGAAACAACATGCAATAAAGATAAAAATGATCAAACAAAACGCAAACCGGAAGTTGAGCTGTGAGCCGCTGCGCTGCGCTCCTCTGCCCTGCAAAATGCTCATCATGATCGCAATCGTGAACATTATCTTAGTAGCTACATCGGCTTGTTTGCGGTTAACCCACCCACCCTACTACCCACCTGTCACCCAATGTTTGTTTTTCTGTGTGTGCATGTGTAAAATTTAACAGCTAACGTGTAAATAGCAAAGATGCCTCATTCGCTCATTTATTCGTGCTGATTTCGAACATCGTTTCGAGTTGCTTTAAACTAACAAAGACCAGCGCCCACCTAAAAAATGAATATAAACAAAATCGCCAAAAAATTGTGCGAGTGAAAAAAACTAACAAAAAAAAACTGATTGCAACAAACATCGTAAAAAAGGCACGACAGATATAAGTTATTTAGCATTAGCAGAGCGAATTAAATGTTTCAGGTTTCATTCTTCTTCGTGTGTCTGACACATTAATAATTGAATTTGGTATTCAAATTGTAAAACAATTTTTTGCATACCCTTTGAAAATATCGAACACTATAAAAACTCAACTTATATGAAGCGTGTAAAATGTAAGCTTGCAAATAATAATTTTAGTATTTTCCAGGCACTTTTGCATTTAAATTATACTTAAGTTATGTTAAGATAAACTCTTTATTTTGCTTGCGTAACAAACAAGATAACATTTTTCATATATCCCATGCGGTTGCACAGCGTATAAATAACAAACACCTTTGCTTTGATTTCTGCTGTTTGTTTTTTTTTTCTCCTTTTTTTGTGTTGTGTGTGGGTACGGCAAGTGTTCTGCGTCTGCGTCTGCGTCTGCGTATACGTCTGCGTCTGAGTGTGCGTGTTGTGTGGGGGTAAGTCAGAGAGCCATGAGAGAGAGAGAGAGCGTGGCTGCTGCTGATTCTGCTCAAAGAACGCCAAAGTAATTGCAATCGTTGGCGCTCTCATTCGCAACGAACGAGTGAGCGAGAGCATGTGTGTGTGCGTGTGTGTGTGGGAGCGCCCTAATCGTGTGTTCTCAGTGTCATTAGCTGCAGCAACAGCTGAGATCACTTCCACTTCGCACTCGCCAACTGCGACGACGCCAACGACGACTGCGACAGCGACTGCGACTGAGACCGAGTCTGATGTTATTTTGAGCTGCGAGCAGAGCGGACAAAGATTTACAGTAACAACACGCAGCTAATCAACAGCGCTCGCGTCCGCGTGCTCAGTGCGCTCGGTAAAAATCTTGTGTGTTGAACACGGCAATATTTTGTTAAATTTAGCGCCCGGTCAAACGTTTCCAAAACGAAAAGATTTTTCCGCCAACTTGCCAGATGCGTTTTTCTGTGTAAATTCTGTTACATATTGTATGTATTGGAAATGGCCTGTGTGTGATTTTCGTGTTTTTATTTGCGTGATTTTTTATCGTTGTTCTTGTAGTTGTTGTTAACTTGTTTTCATTCGTGTGTGTGTACAAAATGAAATGTCAATTTGCAAATTTAATTTAACCTTTCGTTTAGTTTATTAATTAATGACGAAATTCAATGAACGCGTCATCGTGACAGTCGACAGTCGACAGTGACAGCGACAGCGTCAGCGCACGCCTTTGGGGCATAAATGCAATTAAATCATTAATAAAGCCAGACAAGCATCACAAATATACTCGATAGCGCCGACTTATAGACATGCACACACACACACACGCACATATACTATTTATTCACGTATGTTAAGTGCAATAGAAGAGTGTGTGGCAAGCAGCACGGAAGCAACGGCGGCGGCGGCAACTACTTCGAAATTTATTTTCGAATAAATAGTACAAAGTTGAAGAAGCAGCAGACGCAGCAGCCGCCTTTAAACGTAAAAACAAGGCAAAAATGCCGCGCACAACGGGAAAGGGGCTGTTTTTTTTCTTATACTTATTCTCTTGCGCTTGCACAGTGGCACTGCATCTAAATTGCAGAATTTTATAAATAATTTGATTGACGAAACTGCTGTCAGCGGCAGCAACATTTTGCGATAAGTGATTTTATGCTAAATATTTCACAGGCATGTGTGAAATTAAATTTATTGCTTGGCTTGAGTGATCTGTTAAGTGATTATCGCACCATACCACTTTGAATAACCACAAAGTATGTAAACAACTAAAAGAGAGCATTAACTTTAGCCGGTCCACAGGAAAAGCAATTCAAATCCAAAAAGTTTCACGCAAATGAGGCGATACCTCCCAAAACAAAATTCAGTTTTGTATTTACTAGTAATATTTTTGAATTTTATTTGAATATCTAGCAAGTCTTCATGATACATCACATATTTAGAAAAGAATTAAAATACTTTACAAACGCCCTGCGGCCACTGTGCACAGTGTGCGCGCCTTACGTATTAAGATGATGCTCCGATCCCGATGCTAATGCCGACGTTATATTTTTGTGTGTGCGTCGCAGTCGAAGTATCGAGCGTGCTGTGTGTGTGTGTGTGTGTTTCGGCGGCGTCTGAAATCAACGAAATAGGAAATTTTGGTATTTATTTTTATTAATAGATTTCGCCATACGGAGAAAAGTTAAAACGAGGAAAATGTGAAAATGTGAAAAGTGAATGAAACGCACGAGAAATTTGTAAAAATCAAATAGAATTACAAGTCACGCAGCGGCCAATGAATTGTGAGACATGCGACAAAGCCAAAACAAAGATATAACTTGATGAAATAACCGTTTGAATTCGTATAAATTATGCCTCATTTTATTAAAGTGTATATACAAATACACTGAGCAAATTGAAAATGTGAATTGTGATAGTGTGAAAGAGCAAATTGTGCGAATTACAAATAAAAAGTGAAAAATTCAGTGACAAGGAAAAGGCAAAAAGAATAATTCAGCTAATTCAAACAAATTGTCAAAATGCAGGCGTCTTCGACGACAACAACAACAACCACAAAAACAAAAAAGCTCAGCAACAGTGCCGGCAGCTCAACGGCAATGAGTACCAGCAAAACAACGACAACAACAACAACGACACGAAAACCGGCAACAGCTGCTGCTGCCTCAGCTGCTGCAACAGCCAGTCCCAAATCCCCAAAAGCAACGCCGGTGATTAGCAGCGATGCGCACGACGAGATTGCGGAGCTTTCAAAGAAGATCAACGAGCATGCCGATGCCATCTATCACACGTGGAAGAGCCGCGGCCTGCCGCCCGCCCAGCTGCTCGAGATGTACACAAATGGTGCGGCCAGCGGTGATTTTGCGGATGTTGCAGTTGCTGCGGCAACAACAACAACCGATTTGAGCAACGCTGAGGGTCTGCAAAAGATGGTCACCAGCTTTGTGAACAAAGACAAAGAACAAAGGGGCAAGAGTGGCATCAAAAAGTCGGAAGTAGGCGCGGCAACACAGCCAAATGGCAGCACAAAGATAAAGAAAACAGCAACAACAACAACAGCAACGGGAGCAACAATTGCAACACCAACGCCAACAGCAACAAGCAAAGCGGTCAAAACAAGTCAAGTGGAGACGCTGCAGTCGCCAAAAAAAGTGGCTGCTGTTTCGGCGAAAACGCTGCCCGATGTGAATCTGAATTATGACATCAATTTACAGCTGGATGTGAACAATTTGTCACAGCAGCAAACGCAGCAATTGCTCAAAATCACCGAGCTGCTGCAAAAGGAAGCAGCAACAGCAACAGCAGCAGCAACAGCAGCAGTAACAACAACAGCAGCATCAACAACAACAACACCTGCCAAAAAACGCCAGAGCAACAACAGCAGCAGCAGCAATAGCAAATTAGGCAACAGCAGCAACAGTTTAAGTAACAACAGCCACAAGTTAACAGGAACAGCAGCAACAAAAGAGCAGCAGCCGACAAAGAAACTGAGCAAAGCAATCAGTAGCAACGATGTTGTTGATGCGGCTCGTATGGGCGTGGCAGTAATGAATGTGACAGCTAAAGGCGCCACTGAGTCGTCAATAGCCACACGCAAAGTCAGCAAAACCAAAGAGAACAATATCGAGCAGCAGAAGCCGGCAACAGCAACAGCAGCAGCAACAACAACAGCAACAGCAGCAAGCATAACCAAAGAAAAGCCAACAATCACGCGCAAAATAATCAACAGCAGCAGCAACAGCAATCGCATCAACACTGATAACAGCAATGCCAGCAACATTGCGACCAATGCAACGGCAACAGCAACAGCAACAGCCGCTGAGTCGCCAGCAACATTGGCGGACACAACGATGCCAACGTTGAATAAAATCAAACCGACTAGCGGCAGCCGGGCAGCGCTCACCAATGGCCAGGATAAGAATTGTAATAAGTCAATCGCAGATTGTCAGATGGCAATAATTACATATTTATTATATATTGCTCAACTTATTCACTTGCAGTGGGCAGACCGATCCTGACACGTGGCTCCGTTGCCGAGCGTGTGATGCTGTTTGAGAAGCGACCGGATGGACGCAACTCATTTCTTGATATTAAACGGCCTGCCGAAGCGCCGCCCAAAACTCTGCTCAAGGTACGAGGAAGACATATCCAGATCACAGCTTCCACCTCCCACTACAAAGCCCCTTTTCAAATTTATAAAAAAAAATTACCTCAGCGGCAGTGCTTGAAGTGTGTAGTTTTTTGATTGTTATCTAACAATTGCAAATAGCAAGTGAAAAATCACCGCAGCCGCACAACAGCAGCAATCGCAACATGTTATGCCCATCCCCTGTGATACCTTCGCCCCCCTCGCCAACTATTGAAAAGAAATATATATATATATATATCGTGGCTGTGTTGCTCTTATCGGGCCGCTTTAGCATCATTGATTGATTTAAGGTTAACCCAAGACGCCATAGACATGTTGCTGCTGCTTTCGCTTGCCAACAGAGATTTGTATATAGACATAGAACAGTGCAATTGCCAATAAGCCATTAGGGTTACCCAATCCATGTCTATTTACTGCCTTAGGCTGTGTTTCTTAGGTGCAGCTTTGCAAACTACTTATATGCTATATAATATTACAAATCACATCTCTAAACACATTTAAAATATTGTGTTACACACAAATAACAGGCAAATGTACACAATCAATACTTCAATTCAATTAATAAGCTAAACTTCATAGCTAAAAATAATCTATAGTCTTACTGTAAAAACTCTACATTTGCTATATTATTTTTTTTTTTGTAAGTAATATTTATCTCTCACATTTTATTCAGTTTGAATTTGACTTATAGTAAAGAATAATAAATCGTTGATTAAAAGTGCGTAGGAAATATTTTTAATGATAAAATTAACTTGGTCTACACATCTTTTTTTGGCTTGCATTTATTTTATATATGAAACTCGACTAAAAAAATATTGCTAGATTATATTCCATATAGCATTTGAACTGTAATTAATATATTCTGTATATATTGATCAAATGATATGATTCATTTATACAGCTACTTATTTCCATAGCAAGACTTGCACTTAATTTTTTCAGTGATACGTTTAAAAATAAATAAGAAAAATAAAGAAGAAAATATATATGTATATATATATATATATATTTATTATTAATAAGATTAAATTAATCATTTGATTTACTAAGAAAAAGGTGTGGTTAGGTGAAAAGTTTATATTTTTGGTATTCAAGCAAATATTGAGTACCCCTTTTGAGCATGCATATTCTCGTATACAAACAATCAAATCAAGCATTTACGATCAGCACGAATGTGCATAGGCAAAAAAAAAAAATAAAAAATATAAATTTATAAAAAGTTTCGACAAATATAAACAGCGCAGAGACGAGTTGAATACAAGTAAAAACACAAAAAACAACACATGCACATGATTATTTAAGCAACTCGAATTGCGTTCATTTTATATACACTGTTCAAAAAGGGTATAATGAAGTTCGGTAAAAGTTATGCAACCTCATAAAGCATATATATGCTTGCTCAGAAAAATATCAATCTGTTTGCATAGCTCGACTTTGGATAATATAAATTCTTGTCGAATCTTATCGTACTTATTTAATTTGATCGATAGCAGCCTATATCGAAATCGATTTCTGATTGTTGCAAAACCTCAAAATATTTAATGTTTATAGAGCATAATTTCAAATAAATCTATTAAATATTTATAATAACTATGTTTTGGGTATGTCCTAGTCGAGCACTCATTAATTGCTCTTTTCGGGAACTTTTTGTTGCAGGTATTTAAATTTATATATTTTTTTTGTTAAATAATTTAATTTGAATGTGTGCTGTGTGTGCGTGATTTGAGAGAATATTAAAAAATGAGCTATCGTGTCTGACTTCATAATATTTAATTTATTCACTCCCCCCCCCCCCCTCCCTTTTATCACGTTTCTTCCATTGTGAAATGCCAACTTTTATTCTTGTTTTTGTGGTTGTTGCTGCTAAGCAAATAATTGCTATAAATAATTCACAACTCTTCCAGCAACTGTTTTGTGATGTTTGTTCTTCGCAGACGCAATTGAAGGCTTGCACCTCGATATTTATACGACTCATTTGTTTACCAACTATGCGTATGCGTAATATTTTTTTTAGCAAGAGAGCGTATCCGCGCGTATACGTAATATAGCGTCAGTAGCTGTCAGTTTGTATGTATGTATTTTATTTTCTTTGCTTTTCACTCTTGCGTATTGAGTTAAGATTAATATTAATGCTGCCGTTGACAGTTTTAAAATCATGAATGACCAGAGTGCGTGGTTTCTGCGGTCTATACGTGTTCCATGCGGTATAGACCGTAAAAAAATGATGGCTAAAATCAAATGATGCTGCTTTTATGGTGCCATTGGTACAATACGCATACAAAGGCATTCGCAACAAAGGCGATTGCTTTAGTAAAATGAATAAGTTGATTTCATGTGGGAGCAACGCAATGCAATTGAACATTTAACACGTGGGCCGTTCTATAGGTAAATCTATCTATTTATCCCACAACAACTCATTTTTGATAAATTACATTAATCGTTCTTTGTTTAATGATACTACTCAATTTTTGAATATCCAAAAACTCTCACGAGAAATATCTAAATTTTTGGCATGAGTCTGCATATGGAATATGAATAATTGTTAGGAACAATATAAATATATACAAAATGCCAATTAATCAGATGTTAATTTGTGTTTGGTTTTGATGTTTATATTGTGACATTTCTGAAGTTAAGACTTTATAATTTAGATGTTTTCAATTCTTAATTTGGAAATATAATATATTTAATAACTTATTCTACAAAACCAGACATGTAAATGTTTAATAAACATCGTCATTTACAAAATGTAAATAACACATTTGAACTGCTTCAGAATAAGTTAATTGATTTATATTTATTCGTTGGTAACCTTTAAACTTGACTGTTCCAATCGCTACTCGTTTAATTAAATTAAGCACTTTTTAAGAGGCGCAAAGGCAAAACACACAGAGAGAAAAATCAGCTAACCGCAGCGTATCTCAATCTATAGATATCTTTCTATAGATTATTTTCATTGGCGCCAATTAAGATATTGTAAATTTAGCTTCTATTTGCTGCTGTATTTAGCACAACCACAACAACAGTAACAACAACAACAACAACCACAAAATTGTTGTCTGTTTGAATTTATTTCTTGCTCATTACTTTTCTGCTTTTCTCAGAGTTTAGTGTAATTTCCACGAAGTGTTTAGGTATTTGTTGATTTATGCTCGCAATCGACACGAGCACAAAATGTTAATATAATTTTAAAGCGAAAGCAAAAATAATTTGTTTATTTAAATACATTAACATATTTCATACTAAATTAAAAGGGTCAAGTGTTGGGGCGTGGCAGTTGAAAATTTCTAGTTTTTTTTTCATTTTGGTTGTTTTCCATCTGCGATAAATGCGCGCAAAATGTAAACAAAATATAAAAATTTTTGCAGGAATTTGGGAATTTCATATACTGTTCCAAAAAGTCAAATAAAATAATTGTATGGTTTTCCTTGGGCTTTTTAAGCAACTAAAATATTTCGTAACTATATCTGGTAAATGTTTAAGGTGAAGCTGCATGCAACACCGCCAGTGCCACAGACCCAGGATCTATTGCAAAAGGAGATACGCAGCACAAAGAGCGTCTACATACCCAGGTGAGCAAATGCTGTGCTCAAATTGAATCCGTTTTGCATATTTATTCATATCTTTTTGATTTGGTCAGATTCTACTTTCCACATGGCAAGCCACAGCCAACGATCGCCATGGAGCGTGTTATACGCGGCATATTGTCCGCCTTCGATAGCTTTCCCAACAACCAGGTGACCAAGGATGAGCTGCCGCGCATCCTGAAACTGTGCGGGCTGCCCTTCTACTGGCGCATGCCGGTCATGATTTTCTGCCAGGCGAGCAGTTCCGGTCTGGTCGAGCGACAGCGTTTCGTTGAGTTCTGGAAGCAGTAAGCAAAGCGAGAGTTTATCCACAAGGATCATTAAAGTTAAAGGTTTTTCCCTTTTTGCAGAATGAACGTTTATTGCCATGAGGCGGCGTCGCGGTTCGTATATATAATGTCGCGAGGGCAGCGCTTTCGTTCATATATTGTGCCGGAGGATTTGGTGCCAATGGTGCAGGACGTGGTCGATACGCATCCGGGTCTGGCGTTTCTGAAAGAAGCCACCGAGTTCCATTCCAGATACGTGCACACAGTCATCGCGCGCATCTTTTATTCGGTGAATCGCAGTTGGAGCGGAAAAATAACCATATCGGAGCTAAAGCGTTCCGATCTGCTGGAGGTGAGTCAACTGTTTACATATATATAGAAATATCCAAATGGATAGGTTATGGCCACAACTGTAGCGTTTGTTGTGCAGATGATAAGCCTGCTGGAGGAGGAGGAGGATATCAATCAGATAATGGCCTTCTTTAGTTACGAGCACTTCTATGTGATCTACTGTAAGTTCTGGGAATTGGACAAGGATCACGATCTGCTCATCAACCAGGAGGATCTAGCAAAGCACAGCGACAATGCCCTCTCCACCCGCATCGTTGAACGCATCTTCTCCGGCTGTGTGACGCGCACCGATAACAAAAAGTCATCCGATGATGAGCCAAAAATGTCCTACACAGATTTTGTATGGTTCATACTGTCCGAGGAGGATAAGCGCACGCCGACAGCTATTGAGTACTGGTTCCGTTGCATGGACATCGATGGTGATGGTGCTCTGTCCATGTACGAGCTGGAATACTTCTATGAGGAGCAGCAGCAGCGCATGGAGGGCATTGGCATTGAGTGTCTGCCCTTCGAGGACTGTCTGTGTCAGGTGAGCAATCCTAATTATTCCTAGTCCATTTACCCAAATTATACATATATGTATATATATCTTTTAATCTCTTACAGATGCTGGACATGATTAAGCCTGCAAACCGTGATTCCATTACACTGGGTGACTTGAAGCGCTGCAAAATGACGCACGTCTTCTTCGATACCTTCTTCAATCTGGAGAAATATCTAGATCACGAGCAGCGCGATCCATTTGCCGCACAACGGGATGAGTCTGTAAGTAATCTTTACTATATATGCACAATTCCAAAACTAGTTTTCCAATTAATTATAAATCAAATCATTTCGAAGAACACCGATTGGGATCGCTTTGCGGCACAGGAATACGAGCTGCTTATATCTGAGGAGAATGATTAAAACTCGTTTACCAAATTCGCGATTTAACTACTTATTTATATACATACAAACACTCACACAAACAAACAACAAACAAACACACACACACACACATACACACACTTGCAACAAAGATATTTATTTACTTACAAATTTTTATACAAATTTTACACCACGTAAAAAAAAACCTACTACATAAAAAAACCCAAAAAAAAAAAAATGGAAAGAAAATATTTAAGTGCTGATGTGCAATAATTTTAAAAACTATTTATTAGTGCGACAATTTCGTTATTCAGTTTAATTCATTAATTGAAATAAAAAACAAAATAATAATAATAAAACAAATTAAACGCAAAACTAAATATCGAAAGAGTTTCGAATATGAAAGTTGCAAGAGTCAATTTTTTTGAGTAGTTTATTTTAGTCAATTTAATTTGTGCAAATTTTGTTTAGTTCAATATGATAATTAAATAAAAATAATCATAAATTGGTTCAATACTGTTTTATATGGCTCTAGTGTGGGCGATCTTTTCAGAATAATTGCTATAACAAAAAGTGTCATTTTGCCCAATTTGGCTGCTTTGATTTTGGAACGTAATTATAATTCTTTCGCATCGAAATTTTATAATTTAATTTATTCTGGCGTATCTTAATTTCGATGTGCATGAGATAATTTGTCTATCTTGTTGTTAATTCCAGTTACTGTTATGATATTTTTTGGTTTCGTTTTCTTCCTGATACAAACGCTTTCATTATCTCATCAAATAAACATTTTATGATTTAAAAGTTGAACTATTTTTATTTTATTAAAAGAAACATTTTTTTTGTTTTTAATTTTTTTTTTTATTAAATTACTTGTTTTTTTTTTTTAATTTTCTTGCACAACTTAAATTAGCTAAAAGTATATTTTTTACTTCTCTTCTCTCATTAATTATGCTATTCAAAAATTTGTAACTCACTTTAACTATGCAAGTTGCCTAGCTTTAAATATATATTTTACAGATGTAATTGAAATAGATATATCGTATTGTGGGTATTCAAAAGGGAAGGAAAACTAACGCAGCGCCAACTTGCAAAAATGACGGTTATTATTGGTGTTGTTATTTTTTTTTCCAATTTGTCAAACTTAAGTATATTTTATAATTTTTTTTTAATTAATAGTTTTGTTGTTTTACAATTTCATCTATTGTTTTTTTTTATGTGATTTTACAATTTCCATTCATTAGGTAAACGAATATTGAACGGATGCGTATAAAAACCTTCCTCGCTGCTTCTTAGTTTGTGAATCACAGGTTCATATTATGAGGGGGATATATGCGATTATATGTAAATAAATTGCGCAAGACCCATGCAATGAAAAAGGTGGCCGGGGGTTTTGCAGGTTGGGCTATCAGCCGCTCAAAGTATCATTAAAAATTGACTAAAAATAATATAACACATTAACGTATATGCATATAGTAGATATGGGAACTAAGTTTAAATAGAGTTTGCTTTGAAGTCTGTGGTTAAAGCATGGTAAGCAAAAAATGTATATGAAACAAAAACTAAAAACTCTAATATTTTAAATGTAAATGAAAAGCGCTGGCAAAATTTGGCTGTAGTTGGAAAAACCAAATGGAAAAGCGTTGCAGTGTTGTTGTTGTTGTTGTTGATTTTGTTGCTGCTATTGTTTTCTGCAATTATCTATTGTTTGTGATTGCTTTTTGTGTTGGCGGCGCTTTAGCTTGATTATCTTTGTTTTGTTTAGTGTTTTTTGGTTACTGTTTAAGCCGTACTTTTTCACTATCCTCAAAGCTCTTATCATTATCGTTGGTTCCCTCCGTGTTGGCTGTGGACTCCGCTGTGGCATCGATGCTGTTTTCAGTGTCTGTTTTGCGACTGTAAACGGGCTGATCTGTGCCGCGTACATAGTCTCCGGTAATGTGCACGCTACTGATGTCCGATCCTGGCACTATGAACATGGGATCCAGCAGAAGTTGCTCCTGCAAGCATTCAATTTTAATTTAAAATAATGTGCTTAAAAATTTTTGGATCTTTAACATACCATTATGGAGCGTAGACCGCGTGCACCCGTATGTCTTTCCATGGCTAATGCGGCAATTGATTCAACAGCATCATCGTCGAATGACAACTCCACCTCGTCCAGGCCCAACAGAGCCTTATATTGTGGCACCAGCGCATTGCGGGGCTCGGTTAGAATGCGCACCAGCATGCTAACATTCAAACTGTGGAACGGCACTATTACCGGAAAGCGACCAACGAACTCCTGCATTTGAAATATTAGGAATATATTATATACATATATAAATATATATTTATATATATACTGACCGGTATCATGCCAAATTCAACGAGATCACGCGCCTGCACTTTGGTCAGGCATTTATCACGCTCCTCCTGATCGTTTTCCATGGGAGCAGCAGCCGATTGGGCGGCTCGACGACCTGAACCGCTTGTCGAAGGCATGCCAAAGCCCAAATACTAAAAAGAACAAAAAATTGGATGCATTTCAGAATTGTTTTTGAACATGTCATATTTAGCATAGTCACCTTTTCATTGAGGCGTCGGCCAATAAGGCGATCGAGACCCGTGTAGGCGCCTGAGGCAACAAACAGTATGTTGGTGGTGTCCACCTGAACAGTTTCGCCCCGCAGCTTGCGTGGTGAATTGCGCTCGGGCACATTGACAACGGTGCCTTCGAGCATCTTCAGCATGCCCTGCTGTACACCCTCGCCGCCCACGTCGCGCAACTGATGTATGCCGGGCACAGCGCCAATTTTGTCCACCTCATCCAGAAAGACTATGCCAGTTTGAGCGCGTTCCACACTGCAGCAGAACAAAAACAAGAGAAAAATAGTGCGTTTATAAATAATGTTTCTATATTTATATATGCGTTATATATATATATATTGGTTTGTAATACTTTGCATCTGGAGTGTAGATTCAATTTTACGATTTCAAGCAAAAATTTCAATAGTTTCAAGGTTGGAAATTGTGTGCAAATCTAATTTGAACTCTAGTTTATATATATATATATAAAGACAATAAATTGTGAATTAAAAAACAAATATAAAAAATATCCAGAATGTCCAGAATACAAAATATTATTTTTTAAGTATATCCATATTGTTTCTTAATAAAAATCAAAAGTTTCTGGCTTTAGATAGCGTGTGATTAAATTGTTTGAAATTAATCAATCAAATAAATAGTAATAATAATTTTAAATTGGCCAAGGACTGAGGATAGAACATGGTGTATAAGCACTAAGATCGGGGAAAAATTATCAATTGGAAAGTCGCAGAATTTCTTTAAAAATGCTTTAAAGTCAGAATAAAAACTGTTGAAAAAGCGACCAGAATTCAAGAAAATTTCTTCACGAACCGATAATCGAATGGTGTTTTTGGCTAAAGTGATTCTCTTAAGTCATCAATTAGGATTGCTAGCGATATAAGATAAGAACTGCTACTGATCAGAGTGCAAGAAAAAGACACTCATTTAAATAATTTCACGTGAAATTAACTTATTGTCAGCACACCTTATTAACTGCCCAGATGTGTGTATGTATTGAAACTCGACTCACTTGTAGTTGGCATCCTGCAGTAGTTTGGAGATTACGCTTTCGATATCCTCGCCGACGTAGCCGGCCTGGGTGAGCGTTGTGCAATCACAGATGGCAAACGGAACGTCTAAGCAGCGTGCTATTGTCTGGGCTATCAATGTCTTTCCGGAACCCGTCGGGCCCAGCATGATGATGTTGCTCTTTTCCAGTTTGACGTCGGTGCTCTGGTTATCAAGGATCTCGGAGCCGGGACGGTAATCACCGCGCGTGCTCGAGCCCATGCCAATGCTGCTACCGGCTGTGTGTAGGCCACTGGTAAGACCGGAACCTGTCAGTCCGCCACCCAAACCCATCTGAGCTGGCTTCGGCGGCAATTCGCTGCCCGGCGTGCTATTCAGTGTGTGACCAATGCCGGTGATATGAAGGAGATCGGTGCGCGGTATGCCCTCCAAACCGCTCGAACCAGAGCCCTGGCCGGACGACTGCTGCAGTTGTGGCAGATTGTGATGGATGCGCTTGTAATGATTGTAGACTGCAACGGCGAGCACTTTCTTGGCAAACTCCTGACCCACCACATGCTTGTCCAGATACTCCATGATCTTTTGCGGTGGCGGCGGCGGTTTGCGTTGATTTTTCGGTTCCTCCTTGATGCGCTGCTTTGTCTCGACGTCGGAGAGCACCACAAAGAAATAGTTGCACTTGGCGCACTTCACAAATCGCGTCGAGCTGACGAACGTCTCCACTTGGGTGCAGGCACTTCCGCATTTCGGACACGATAAAAACTTATCACCACTACTACCGCCGCCGGTTGTGCTTGCACCACTACCACCAGCACTGGAATTGGGTGTCTTAGCACCACCACTACTCCCAACTGCACCGTTGCCCGCTCCGCTGCTACTGCTGCTGTTGCTCCCATCGGACGTGCTAGTGACGCCATTTGTTATGTCAATGTAGGTGGGTATGGCCACGAGAGGCTCCAGCACAAGATGCCCATTGGCGGCACAGAATTGTGTGGCTACGTGGAACTGTCGGGCGACAATCGCTCGGGTGCCTCCTTCTCCGCCTGTGCTCAGTAAAAAACATCTCGGTGTGTGCTGCACCTGGTTGCTTCCTACAAAATAAAAGTAAGATTATTTTATTTTATGTGTTTTTAACTGATTTTTTTTTTTAGTTAGTTTTGTACAGTTATTTGACCTATTTTATGGTGCAACGACTTTTGAGATTATCATATTTCATTATATTGAAGTGGAAATTATACATTATATATATATATATAGTACGGATTATTTATAAAAGATTTTGTGGAGAGTTTGTAAATTTGCAATAATAATATTACAGAGAAAGAATAAAATAATAAATATTTAATTGAATAAATGCAATAAGCATTTGAATCAGTGGAAAAAGGAGATTTAATTGCTTACAATATTTGCTTCTTTTACAGTTCTCATATTTTTTTTATTGTTTTGCTGTTGTTTGATTTGCCAATTAGCATGTGGACAAGCAATAAAAGTTGACTCAATTCAATTAGAGCTTAATAAACTTCTACTTTTATTTTATTATTTTAACTGATCTGTTGAGAAAGCGAAAATCTAAAACCTAAACAAATTCAGTTAAAATTATGCTTATCTAATTTCCCTTCGAAAATATAAATAAAAAATAATAATTAAAAAAAAAACATTTCCTCATAAGAGTTACGTAAAAATTTTTCCTTATGGGCTTTTAAAAAGATGTTATTACTTGCCAGTTTTGTTTACCAGCAAAAATAATAATTTTTTTTATGCTGGTCACAACAAAAAATTATTTATTCGACCGGCTGATCATTGCATCAAAGCGGCAACCGCAATAACTAAGCCTCGACCATAATTTGAGACAATTCAAGTTCAGTTAAAAAACGCGCTAGCCGCGCTGTAAACAATGACAACAACAAAAATCAGGGCTAATACAATATATGCTACGTTGTCTGATTGGAATAACGTAACGACTAGTCAACTAGGTACAGCGTTGACCTTCGCCACAAGCTGTTTGACATGAATTTAAATCATATTACGAATTCAAATGTTTTCGATGGATTAACCTTCACGTCAGACAGAAACAGAGAGAAAGAGAGGGCCATCGAGGCAATGTGTAAATAAAGTTTATCTGCAGCCAGAGAAATTCTGATAAGTGAACCAATTAGACTTGTTGCTATTGTTGTTGTTATTGCTTATGCTTACGGCTGCTGATGATCGGTCTGATCGTGCTATGTGACGCGACCGCTCACCGCAAATGACGCAGTTACGTATGCGAATTTGCACAACAAGCATACAATTTGTGCCTTTTTTAATGCTTGCATGTGTGTAAATTGCAGCTTCTTGTTATGTTAATTGTTGTTGTTATTTCCGCTTACCCTTCGTCCAAATTTTGTATTTTGGAGCCAGAAGAAAGATGCGTCGTACCATGCTCATTATGAGGCACTGCTGCTATTACGGCAATCTCAGCTGGCGAGTCCGCTCACACGCACACACACTCTCGTCTATCTTCTTCTTCTTTTAAGCTGTGGGAAGGGGCTCTGGTAAAAATGCTGCTGTTGTTGTTGGTGTTGCTGCTGACAGCCTGTTCTTGACTATTTTGGCAGGCAAATATTGCTGGTCATTCGATTTTTAATTATTGCACCACTATTTATTTTTCAATTGAAACTGAATTTTGAGCAATTTCCTGCGTGTTTGTTTTCGTTATACGGCGCAATTGTGCCTTTTTCTGCTGCTGCTGTGTTGAGGCCGTTTTTGTGTGGAAAATGTGAATAAAATAGATTGCGCTCGGCGCTTCGCTGTATCTCTGCACTTGTTTGGCCCTCTCTGTGTGTGTGTGTTATGTCGGTGTGTTTTCAGATTTCTTCTCACACAACGTTTCGTGCGCGCTGGCCAGTTTCCTGCTTCTTCTTGCTCTGTTTGCTATTCACTGGGAGTTCTGTTTTTGTAGTCGTATCTGTTGTCGACCCATCAGACAGCTTTTATTGAATGGGTGGAATCTCTGTAATAATTTGAAAAGGCAAAATCAATTTAAGTGTACGGGTTATGATGGCATGAATGCTGAAATATTCCTTATCCTTAAGGTAATTGACAAAATACAGGCATGCGACAATCCTCTTGGATCAGCTGTTTGGTGATGATGATGTTAACAGCTGTTATGTGCGACTCTTCTTCTTGCCCGTGCTCTGCACCGTGGTACACAAAAACAACATAAAGTAACTAAATAAATTTTAGATGTACACAAAAAATTTGGACTATATCACGGCCAAAATATGGGAAATTGTAAATAAAAATGAATTTAAACAAAAGTTTTTTTCGTAGTGTCAATTTTTTTATTTGAGTAGTTAAACAATTTGCCAAACAGCTACCTAGTAGCCAGCTATAATTCGTCCCTTTTTGCTTGCCTTCTTCAATTTCGTATTCTTCTTATCCTTGCTGCGCTTATCAAGATTCTCCTGTCGTTTCTTTTGACGCTTGGTCTTATCGTATTCCACCTTCTCCTTGCGGTCCGCCCACTTCTTTTTCGCAGTACGTTTCTCCACCTTTTTCTTTTTGATCGCCTTCTGGAGCAGTTTGGGGTCATCTTTCACATTTTTCCCCTCAACCTTGTCGAACGCCTTCTTCCAAGCAATATCATTTTGTATTTCGGCTGCTTTGCCAGTTTCACCTTGTTCCTTTAGTTCATTTATTTGCTGACGAGTGTCTTTCAACTTTTTAAGTATTTCCTTTGGATTTTGATGGGATTTCTTGGGTTTGGAGCCGAGATTGGCGGCAAAATCAATTTTGGAATAAACTATTTTCCCTTCTTCATTGAAGACAGGTTGTACTTTGACTGGTTGAATAAGAGATTTGCTATCGAATTGTTCTCCATTTGCATATTTCTCCGTTTTGACCAGACCATTCTTCAGTTTCTGTTGCTTAATGTTCTCGTTCTTTAATGTTTTCGCTGAGGATTGCAGTAACTTTTGCACTCCTTTGCTGTGCTTCAGTTTCTTTGCCTCCCTTCGCTTCTGTTGCCGTTCCGTTGTGGGCTTCTTCTTCTGGCGCAGCTTGTTCTTTATGGAGGCAATTCGCTCGTCGACGTCGTCTTCGTCTCCAGGTGCTTTTGCTTTGTTTGGTTTATTCAGTTTTTTGCCTTTTGTCTTGGCCGCATTTTCATCATCGGATAGCAAGTAATCTTCGTAGGTGTCTTCGTCTACAGTGACAATATTTAATGTAATCAAGTAATAGTATTTTTAAAATTTCTGTTTACCTTCTTTCGTAGAATATGGCACCTTGTGTGTTGTGAGTAGATGAAGCACTTGTTGCCGATAGCTCTCCATCAGTTCAAAGGGGCTCTCCTTCTTCTTGGACTTTGGTTGCAGCCCATTGTTACGGTTGACGCTTTTGGTAGCGTCATTATGTTTCATTTTGGTGGTTTTCTGTTAATAAAACAATGTTTTATATGGAGAATATGTTTAGTACGCACACGTGCAGCTAATGATCATTAGAGATGAGATACTATCGTGAGCTACTATTCCCAATATATATAATCGACTACTCAAATACTTTTTTTTAAATAAGGTTTTACTGAATTTAATTTTTTGTTAATTGAGCATAAGTTTGAAAACGTTATTGCTATCCCTTTTTTAAAATTGTTAGGATTTATATAAAGCAGTTTCCTATCCTGCGCAGTTCTGAGATATGCTATCGGCAAAAAGCAGAAAAATAAGCTATCGATAAATGCATTTGTTGTGCATGCCGAATGGCAACTATCGCTATTTGGTCGATATCATTGTACCTCTGTTTTACATCATTTTTCCGTAATTCGTCGTACGAGAATGACTAATTTTTGCCAGTGTTTAGAAATATTTTTAATGCCGAGTTAATTTCACACAACTAAAAAACCAAAACAAAGTGCATTTTTATAACGTAAATCGGCGATCGGAAGTGTGTGCGTGTGTGTTTGTAAAGCTTCAACAAAATGAAGAAACAAATTGCAAAAATAAGAATTGCTGCAGAAAACTTGAGGTAAGTTCAAAGGCTTGGCAAAGAGGCAGGAGGGCAGTAGCAATAAAAACGCGACGACGTTAAATATTTAAACTCCAGACGATGACAAAATAGCGACCAGCGTGCTGTAAGCAGGTGTTGCCTCATCACAACAACCATAGCAGCAGCAACAACATCAACAAATCAATGTCAAATTAAAGCGCAGCGTTTTTATACGTGTTTTCTTACGTCGTCGCCTCGTCAGCTTCGCTACGCTGATGACCTAACGGCATTTGTGTAGTGGCATTTACATATATAAATATAACACTGATACACATTATTTGTTTATTTCTTGTTTCGTCTTCGCAACAGATCAACGAAATCGGATTGCAAAGATTCTGAGCTCGAAACGATTGAGAAACAGGTGGACCGATATCGTGATACCATCGAGAAAATTGTCCGCAAATTGCCAGCGCTAAGCAGCAGCGGCAGCAGCAGCAATGGCATCATTACCATCGAGGAGCACGACAAGCGCATCAAGAAGAACAGCCACTTCAAGATCGCCCAGGCGCTCGACGAGTCCGCCAAGGAGCTGCCCAGGGATATGCCGCTGCATAAGGTTCTCGGCAATTGCGGTAAGTATTTTTTTTAATTGTGAAGAGAATGTGCAAAAGTGTGCGTTGATAGCGAGACGCCGACAGACTGTGATAAGGGCGACAGCATATAAATGGAAATAAAAACAAAACTTGGATTTCTACTATTGAAAATAATTGTATCATCGAATGTGTTGTGCTGAAAATATGTCTTCAAAATAGGCAGAGTTGTATTGAACGAGTGACCACTGTGCCAAGTATTTTTTATTCACTTTCTGAAAAATGTAGGAAAACATCAAAATAAAATACAAACCGAATGAAAAGCGCAAGGTGTGCACAGTTATGTATTTTTTGTATGTGTGTGATTTTGTCTCTGAATAGGGGCATAAATACTTTTGCATATACTATGTGTCACGGGCTTGCGTGCGCTTGATGTGTACATGTGTATGTGTGGCCTCGCCTTGTCTGTGCGCTTGGCCTTGTGGCATTTACATTTCTCAACATCGACGTCGATTTGTTGCTGTTGTTGTTTTGGTGTTTTTATCATTATAATAATTTTTATGAATTTTAACGTCGCTTTCTTTTCAACCGTCATTCGCTATTTTTTTTGTTGCTGTTGCGGTTTGCCGCTCTTATTTTTATTTACCTATATATTTTTACAGTTTGTTTTTGTTTTTGTTTTGATCATTATTGTGTTTATGTGTATTCATTAAGCCCTCAATCGCCCCAACAGCACCCGCTCTCTAATGTTGCGCTTCATAATGCTCCTCTGCTTCAACGCCATTGTGCATTTCGTTTGCGGTTCGTAAAAGAAATAAACTTCAAGTAAAAGTGAACTGAAATAATTATGAAAAAAGTAAAAGTTGTGCCAAAATTTAAAAACTCATTCAAATATTATTCATCTAAACTCCTACATATTTATTGTATATATTTAACGCAACCCCCACACCTTATTTTATTTCTTTAGCGATTTTTTTTTCTGCTCTCCCCACTCTTTATTGTTTTACTCATTATTGGCTCCACTTACACTTTCAGCACATACACATACGCACGCACACACATACAATAACGTCGACAGATCCAACTGCAGCAGAGGCTGAGCATTGGAACAGTATTTGCAACTAATAATTTACCTTGGTTTCAGTTTTATTTGCTTACGACATAACGTAAAGCTTATGTCTTTGTTTCGCATTTAACCCAAAAAGTAGGTGAACTATTCATGAATTATGCTATCTGTGGCTGCATGTTTGAGTACGTGTATTGTATATATGTTTTAAACTATCACCTCTGTATGTAAATTTCAGTGAGGAGAGAGGTGCTCTGTTTAGAGAGAGGTGCTCTGAATATAAATAATTATTTTTATTTACATAACTTCGTTACCAAACTACTTAACATCTATTGAGTTTACTTTCGTTTGAAAATTTTGTATTTAACAAGCGTTTTAAAATGTTTTTATTTGTTTGCTAATTAGAATTTCAGCTTGGAACCGCTGATTACTATTTTTGAAGTGATCACTGTTTAGTTTTCTTTACAACTTTGCCCCAGTGTCTGCGAGTTTGCCCTTTGCAACTTATTTTTTTTAGCCACGATACGCTTCAATTCAACGACTCCCTTTCGTCTCGCCATCATCTCGTGCCACAATGAAGAAAACAACGAGCATATCTTCAATTTTACACTCCAGATGCGGTGTCTCCCCTTGACCGAGCTGTGAGCCCCTATTGTATTCTTGGCTCAGCTGCTGCAAATGCTGCTTTTGCTGCAACTTGCCGGCAGCGTTGCACTCAACACAATTATCACAATTTCGCTTACTCAGCGTCGTCAGTAAAAGGAGGATTGTGACACCCTCGCGCCGCGCACTTTTGTGACAATCGGCAACCCACAGCTTTGAACCGGCACAACAACAGTGTCTACCGTCTCCGCTAGCCTGTGATAAGGTCTTAAATAAGCATTGACTTCCTCATTTTAGAAACTCGGGGATTACACATAGATACACACACAGACACACACGCACACACACTTGCACACTTTGCATCATCAACTAAATGCTTTGTTATTTATGTATTTAAAAAAAATATTTCGCAATTTGCAGGCGAACTGGAGAAGACTATAGCCGAGTTATGCATCGAGAGCGAATTGGAAACGGAGACCAAAGTTGTGCGGCGCTTAAAAAACATCTTGGATAAAGAAATTCAAGAGATCTCAACGCTCAAGCGTAATGTGTCGCGCACACTTCAGGAATTCACCTCACTAAAAAAGAGCTACGAGGTAAGAGGCACCCAACAAAACTCCCAAGCAGTACCCAAAACACATAACATTAATCACTGTCGAGCAAATCTCTTGCTTAACTAGTATGTTTTTTTTTTTGTCTTCTCGAGCAGAGCTTAGATTTTGAGAAGCAGCTGATCAATTAATGCTTTGTGATAACAACCAAGCACTTATCCAAATTGAGGGATTCGCTTTGATTAGAGATGAGAGCTTAGATCCGACGGCAAGTGCGAGAATAGCAAACGAAAAAGAAAACACGACAATGAAAACAATAACAATAATAATGTCAATAATATTTATACAACTTCGCAGTTGTTGCCTTTTTATGACAGGCAACCACAATGCACAGTGGTTTGATAGCGTAATCAGTCCATATACCAAATATATTTACTTCTCATATATGTTGATCACAAACGTGCGTTATAAAAATTAATTTTATTTCAATTATGACTTACTATGCTTAAATATCGTTTCAAGAGTTTTTCTTCTTCGCTTACGACTTATTTTTATGGCAAGTTGACACATTTTTCATTTATAGGGATTGTTTTTTCAAAATCTAGCATATTCATATCAGAACCACTAAGCAGACAATCGGCTGGAGCTCAATAGCAAATGCTAATCCCGTGATGCAAGTTTATCAATAATTTGGGATTACAAAAGCTATGTCAAATGCGAAATGGTTTTATTTATTTGCTTGATACAAATTTAAAACTAACGTTTCGATGTTTTCGCTTAGATTGATCTGCATTTATTTATATATATATTAAGTAACTAGCTATTTCCCATATATTTATTATTTACCAATATCATTGGTTTTCTTGTTTAGTTAATTGCCGATGAAAGATAATCATCTCCTACACATTTTACATACTTCTCAAATTGCGTTTTAAGCAGTGTTCCAGTTGTATTTGCCGCAATCGGATGACAAACGCCAGTCAAGAAAGCAATCAAAACGATTTTTTTTGTATTGTTTTTTTTTATGATTTTTTTTCCCCTTTTCTTTGTTTTGTTTGTTGGCATTGCTTTTGTGTATTGTTTGGCCAAGCTTTTCGATTTATTTGTTGCTTGGCGTCACTTGTGTTGGTAAAATTGACGCAGGATTGGATGACTTTTGCTCTGGCTGTGCTGCTCCAATTTATCACTTAGAGTGACTACATTTTTTATGATGTATTTATGTGTGTTTTGCCGTTAACTTTTGGAAGATTACTCGACAAATTTTGTGAGTCAGTTTTTTTTTTTATTTTTTATAACCTTTTATAAATTATATTGTAGTTTGGTAGTGCTTTCCGTTTTACAAGCCAAGACAACTTGACGACAAGCTTTATGCCATATATGTTGACTCGACCAAATCAAGCGCAACTTGAGTATTGTTATTGTGGCTGTTTAAGGTGTCGGAAGACGTTCATTGACTCGCCGGACACCCAGTGACATCATAATCGAGCAACTGAACAACATTAACATATCAAATGTCCCCCACTCGAATGTCATATCAAATTAAGTAGAATTCCCGATTCCAATGTATAGAAATATATATGTGTAGATGTATTTAGCCCAAGTCCATAATCTTATCGTCCGTTGGTGAATTGTGGGCTCTATAAAAGAATAATGCGAACGCATCGCTGCTAATCAACGTCTAACTTTTCGTATTGGGAGCGCTATATATGCGATATTTATGATATACTTACATTTACTACATCTATGTATCTTGCACTATCTTTGGTGTGTCTGGCTTTGGCTCTGGAATGTTTGTTAACGTCTCAAAAACCCACTTGCAACTCTTATGTAGGTCATTAGAGGTTACAAACATAATAAAACATATGTACATATATATATGTATATATGTCTGAGAGGTGATGTGAGTCACTGTGCGATTGCCACTGAAAGATGTTGGTACAGGGGTTTTTTAGTTTATAATTAGATGGATGGCGTTGTTTGCTTATTCACAGTTACACACTGTCAGACAGCCGCACAATGAGTTGAAACCAGAATGTGAGAGTGTTGCGGTGGCAGGTTCTTCAATTTGTCACGATCTCATTTATTTTTAGCATACGACGCTTTCGACAATCGGCTTTTTGTGAAGATAAGAAATTTCAATTGATTAAATACTTAAACTAAACATACAACGCAGATGTTTATAAAATCTGAATATTATTGTTGACATTTTCTTGTGTGTTATTTTTGCAATATTCGAAATCATTTTAATAGCAGCTGAGCAAAGTAATTTCCAAGTTGAAATTTGATTTTATCATGACGAACTTATATGAAAGATTTAAGTGCTACCAATCGGATTAAAGGCTTACGGAATAGACAGTTCTACCATTTCTTAATTATTTTTTGTCTTTATAAGTATTTTCAATTTTTTCAAATCATTTAAATCTCTCCGAATGTTTATTGTGTTCTTGTGATTTATTTCAATGGTTTAGTTGCGATTGAGCCCCAATTATCTGGAAACGACTTAGATTCAAAATTCATTTCTTTCTAAATTGTGCAATTTACAATTTACAACTTTCTTATCAATATGTCGTTTATTTAATATTTCTTTACTTTACTCAGTGTCGAACAATTTAACATGAAAATTCTTTTAATTAGCTTAAGGTTTTAATAGATTGTATATAAAAGGTAGAAACGTCATTGCACGATTATGATTTCAACTGTTTTTTTTAACAATTCAAAATTGTCTTATCAATATGGCGTTGACTTAAAGCTGCAACGTTTAGCTGAAATCTGAGCAATGCGCAACATGCCAATTACCCCGCTAAATTATATCGGTCAGATTACACACTCCACCCAGAAGAGTTTTATGTTTGTTTGCCCTGTAAAATGAATCCATTTAACGGGGAAACAAAGAATTTGATTGGCAAAGCTGGTCAGTGAATCTATATATATATATAAATAGATGATACAGTTGAGTGCAAATAACAATAACAGTCATTTGTAAAGCTGCTCATTCCACTTGGAGGAGGGCAACCATAAGTGGCAAGAGGAATGGCGGGTGCCGGTGCGAGAAAACGTCAACGCAGCGTGTGAAAATGACGCCAGTAGCGATGTGGGTGCAAACAAAAGAAACCAAAGTGCGAGATTTCTTATCTCAAATGTATGACTAAACTGGTAAACGCCTTTTCCTCGTTTAATGGTTAGGTATTTAAATTTCATTTTGATGAGGGTTATTTTTTTATTTTATATTATAGTTTCACTTTATACAAGTGATATTAGATATTATCAGTTTTTAATTATAATTTACCGTTTTTAGGTAGTTAGTTCATATTATCGTTATCTTTTTCAGACCTCTAAACGGAATGAAGAGCCAGCGTCCAAGTTGAACCACATCAAGGACCAGCAGGAGGAGTGTGAACTGAAGCTGGAGAAGGAGCGGGATGCGTGGGCGGCACAAATGCTCGAGCTAATAGCCAAAGAGGACGAAATTGTCAATTGTGTTCGGGAATATGTGCTCAACCAAAGAAACTATCATGAGCGTGCGCTGCAGCACGTGAATGAATCGCTGTCGCGCATCCAGGACACCATACAGGGCATAGAGAAGACGCGATTTGGTGCCTCGCTCAAGGATCATTTGACGTCGACGCACCGGGACATTTCATACATTGTGGAGCTCTGCTGCTGTTGCCTGCTGGAGCATGGTCTTGAGGAGGAGGGTCTTCTTCGTGTGGGCTGCGCCAGCACCAAGCTGAGGCGCATGAAGCATGCTCTTGAGGCGCAGCACGTGAAGACCCCCTTGCCGCTGGAGTATCAGGATCCGCACGTCATTGGTTGCATACTAAAACTGTATCTGCGCGAATTGCCCGAACCGCTCCTTACGTACGCCCTGTACAAGGATTTTATACGCATCGCGGAGCTGAGCAGTGAGGCTGATCGCAAGACGGAGATTAAAGCAATAATGGGCAAATTGCCCAAAGAGAATTATGCAAATCTGCGCTACCTTACCCGCTTCTTGGCCCTGCTGCAACAGAGTGCCGTGCACAACAAGATGAGCTCCCATAACCTGGCCATTGTCATGTCACCCAACATGCTATGGCCGCGCATCGACAGCAACGCACCCGCCGATTACATGGGCCAGGTGAATAGCTCCTCGGCTGCACACATCATTGTGGGGCTACTGATTAACCAGTGGGATTACTTCTTCGATGGTGAAGTCGAATTCTATCAAACGCTGCAGCGGCACAAACTCTTTGTGGAAGACAAAACCAAATCAAATTCCTCGAATGAGAACTTAAATAAGCATGATAATGGTGAGTATCACTAGATATTTTACAAAAATAAGAATTTAGCAGAAATTAAATAATAATTACTTAAATTCCACTCTATTTAGAAGTAACAGATTTGGAATACTTACCGGTCTCTTGTTAGGAATGTGTACACTAGGAGGTCACCTAGCCAAGCTGGGCATAATCAGTAGCGAAACATGTGAGAACGAGGAGGAATCCTGCTAGAATATTTTTGCAAATAGCCTTGCCTTAGCCAGATTCAATAGCAAGTTTTGATTTTGTGCATGAATCAAGGCTGATAGAAAGGAGTACAAGAGATCTAGGTAGCAATAATATATGAATATATATATATATATTCATGATTAAGACAAGTCTAGTTCATATATATGACCATATGATCACAAAGATTTCAGATAGAAAGTTTATTGTTTTTTCAATAAAAGTCAAATCAAAATTAATTTTTAGTTGGAAGGAAAAAAAATGAGACTTTTCTTCAAATTATAACTTTATTACCAATAATGAACTAACTCTCTCTATGTTTTTTTTTAGAAGTCATGGAAAGTCCGCGATATGGCACGCTGCGTCGCCAGAAGCCCAATGCGCCCTCTCCGCCCACTAAATCGGAAGCCACCACCAATGGCGGTGGATCGAATCATTCGATTTCGCATCGCCCGCATGCCAAGGAGCTGTTCCCCCAACAACAGGCCACACAGCAGTCGGAGGATAAGCAGGACAAGCTGGAGAAGCAAGAAAAGCCGGCCAAACCACCTCCACCGGCTTTGGTGCAATTACAGCAGCCTGCCACATGTACGCAGCTGGAGGCGTCATCGCCGCCACCAGTGACGCCCGCCAAGCCGGTGCCCATGACGCGAACACAGTTCTTTGGTCTGGATAGTCTGCCCTCGCCGACAGCGGACCGCAAGAGTATTGATAGCATTGGTAGTTTTCGCTTGAAGCCAGATGTGCCGCAAAAGCCGCAACTGCCCAAGCGTCCCATAGTGTTGGCCATAACCAGTGGAGGTGGTGCTGGTCCTGGTACTGGCTCCAAGAACGAGGGCAAAAGCGATGATGAGGCCACCAGGCTACCGCAGGCGCACATCGACAATGGCAATGGCAGTGTGCGCTACACAACCGAGAAGTTTATAGACAAGGTACGGCAGGAACATTGTGATACAAATGGCACCCGAGAGGAGGCGACAAAGGCAACGGCAACGGCAGGGATAACAGCAACAGCAACCACCGCAACAACAACAGCTGGCAGGGAGGAGAATCACAATAACCCTGATAAGCAGCAGCAACAGCAAAAATCTTTGGCGGTAGCGGAACAGATCACGCCCACAACGCCCATATCGCCGAATTCGTTTCAAACGCCTAAAAGGCCAACGGTGCCAGCGCCGCCGCCGCCCACAATACGCAAGCAGGCGGATTAGTAGATTAGTTTAGTTTGGGGGCGAATCATTAGTCTGGTGGCGCTTTCTATATATATATACATATATAGATATATTACTCGTAAGACTTGAACGCACAGTAATTTATTTATTGAAACGAAGCCTTTCAATGAGTTGCATTAGTGCAACTTAATTCTGTATTTAGCATTTGTATTGTTTGCAATTAAACTGTATGTGTTTTTTTAGCCATATACGATATACACATCTAAACATAAATATATTTTATACATACAAATGCATATATATACATATATATATATATATATATATATATAGTCTGTAGTAGGCATTCATGAATTAATTAAATTTGTCGGAATTTCATTTCGTTTTTTGATTATTGTTATCCTTATTTAAAAGGTTGTGATACACAGAAAAAAATAGGTTTGTGTTTCCTTATTTTTGCGTTGCTCTGTTCCAAATTCTGAAAGACAATTTCGAGTGTGATTTTTTTTTAGTAAAAACGAATCGTTTAAATAATTCCGTTCTATTTTTATTTGTTGCGCTTTGGATTGTAACTAATTTTTTATTTTATATTTGATTCACGTCATTTCAAGAAGAAAATGCAACGCTCGAGCGGTTTTCGTGTATATATATATATTTTATTTTTAAATTTATGTACTTTGTATTTTTGCTTTATTAACTTGTAATGCAATTATTATTATTTTTATTTTATATATAATAAAATGATGTATGAAGATTTGTTGTGTATATAAAATATACATATAAAAGTCATTTATGATTTTCTAAACTAATTTATTTTTGTATTTTTTTATATTTGTATCTTAATATGAGAAAATCTGTTGGCTTGTGTATTGCAAATTGAGCATAAAATCAGCTTAGTTAAAATATTTATAAATCTGAAAAAATAGTTTTAAAGAAGATTTTCTGATGGCTCAGTAAAGTCTCTGAATTATTTTCTTTCCATCATTGTTTTTATTGTTATAAAGTATTTTTCAGTCGTCATTACAGAAATCTAATGATAACCTAAAGGGATTCACAAGATTGATTTTGGCTGGATGATATAACTTTTGTATTCCTTTCTTTCCATACTTTCGTTACTGCATTTTTAGCTGAACTAGTTAAGAACAAGGCACATCTACTATAAGAAATTAACTTATATTCTATAAAAACTTTCCAATTTTCCAAATAACCTCAAAAGATGAAGTGAAAAATCGAAAAAAAAAATTGTGCCATAATTGAATTGAATACCTGAGCTAACAGTTATAAGAAAAATAATAAGCTTATCTATCACATAAAGAATTTGAAAACGTACACATTATTCTATCTATCATATCTAATTAAATTATATTTTCCCACTTGAATCAAAAGCGAGTATATAAAAGCTATCTTTGAAAATGAAATGAAGCAATAACTATAAAATATTTATAGAAAGTGCGATTAACTACGATTTATAAAAAAAGAGACCAAGAAAATTTAGCAATATAAATGTCGTAGATCGAAATTAAAAACGTTTAGAGTATTTATAGCTGGAACGAAAAGATAATGTTAACAAATTTGAAATATATATTCTGCTACAATTTAAATAAAAACGCCCATCACATTTGGAGCATACTTAACCAAAGTATTTTTATGAAAGTCATAGAAATGTGTAAGTATATTTTATATATTAATTAATGTATATTATATTCATATTATTCCTATAGTTATAAACTAACTTATGGAGCTGTCTGCAGCGCTGTGACGTAAGCCACAAAAATCGGGCCATTTGTAGGCGCCCGTGATATGCAGGAAATAGAGCAACATATGGGAGGGTCCTGTTAAACGATGCTTAGTGATATCTGAAGTGGTTTGCAGTTCTGCACGAGTTGGGTGTTCCTTTGTGTCCAACTCACGCACATAATCCATAAAGTTGTCCATAATTAGAGGCGTCTCCGCTGCAGGCTGCGAGTCGCCTTCTGTTTTTAACTGACGTTGAAATTCGTTGCGATAATAATCATTGATCATGGACATCATGCTCTTGGAATACCTAATAAGTATCACACTCATTAGAGATATATGTTTATTGATAGAATTAATAGATTGGCTTTACCAATAGATGATGCCAATGAGCAACAAGCCCTGCATAAATGGACCCACCATTATTTTAGTGGAAAGTTTTCATTCAATTACTTCTATAGAAATATTATTATTGTTGTTCGCGAAAGTTACTCCACCATTGAGTAAGCATGTAGAACTGATCCTTAAGGTGCGGCCAGGCCATGGTCACAATTAACATTACAGTATTGGCAAAGACAAACAATTTCATCATCTCAAATGCTGTGTAAAGAGAATAGATAATAATTTAATTATCTAAGTTTGTTTTTTTTGTTAATTTTTTGAGGCATTTACAGACCCTCCGGCGTGCGCAGGTAATCACCAAAACCGGAGTTCAAATCCTTCTCCTGCTCTTCCTTATGCTCATGCTGCTGCTGATCCTTGCCGTCCTTGCCTCCCTTGCTCTTGCCACCTTCCGCCTTGTCCTTCTGCCCACCGTGGGTGTGTCCCTTGCCGTGCCCGCTATGCTTGTGCCTGCCGTAGCCTGTTGAAGTATTGGCAAAGGCAGATTTCTTTGGTTTCATGGCATTCAAATGGAGCACAGCTGACAAATGCGTTGCTCCTTGTCCTTAATTTATCTCTCCTGGACACGTCCCAACGACGCCAGTGCTAAGCCAACAATGACAAGACACCACATTTGGTGCCACATTCAAATGAGACTCTTGCTGCAATTTTAGGGTTTCGTTTTTATCGATTTGCAATTCTGGTTCGCTCGGGGCTGAAAGAGGAGCGGAAAGAGCAGGCCAGCTCAAATAAACAGTGAGTAGAGCGATGTGCTTAACATGTCTATGGCTATTATATTATTGTGTCAGCCTGAGCAAAAACATGGAAACGGACTGGAGGGGCACATACTAAATACGATATGGTGTCGAGTGATTTCTGACCAGGTGTGCTAACAAAGTTCTGAATACCAAAGTAGTTCAAATATTTATTTCTTTTTCGATTATTGAGAATTATACTGATTAACTAATAAGTTATGTCAAGCATTTGACTACACAAATAAGAAAGGTAATTTAATAAGCAGTAAAATTGATACTATAAAAAAATATGCTCGATATATTTATTATGGTTTATTTATGTTTAACATTTGATTACACAAATAAAAGTAAACTTTTGGAGAGGTAATTTAAAAGCCAGTTAAATGGATACTATAAAAAATATGTTCGATATATAAATTATAAGTTGGGTAGATTAAAGTATTGCAAAAACAGTTTTATTAGTTTCAGATAAAAGCACTGCTTTAATTTTTGTATACCTAAAGTGATCCAACTATATACATAGATACATCAGCAATATGCACAGATTAACAACAATTTAAATATAATTTCACTATTAACTAAGATATCACATATTACAAGTGTGTATTGTATTTGTCATTTTCCTTTTCCCGCGGCTGTTGCCGCTCTTCCAGCTGCTTCCCTTGAGGCGTACGCAAGCAGCAGGTACAAATGCCGCCAAAAATTACCAGTACACAAAATGTGGACAAGGATAAGGCAATGTTGATCTGCTTGAGCAGTGTGAGGAACGAGGCGGATAGCAACCAGACACGCGCCCAGGTGAGCACAGAGAACTCAAATGGGCTACGCTTCTCGACCGGCAGAGATTCAGCCATGCAAGCAATAAGCAAAGCTTGGCCACAGGACACTGCAGCCTTGGGCACAGTAGCGAAAAACATCCACAGGACATTCTCAAAGACTGCGGGCACTGGTAAAATTAACAGAGAATAAATTAGCTTGGTAAGGGATGCTATAATTAGTTTACCCACTTTCAAGCTCTTGGAAGAGCCAGCAGAGGCAGCCAATCGATCCAGCCACAATGCAGAATCCACCCGCCCACTGCCACTTCCACGAATCGTGCTTCAGGCTCAAGTATAGGGCTAGGAGGCAACCCAAAATTTCGGCCAGACCAATGCAAATGGTATTTGGTGCCAGATAGTCGCGTCCAAAGGAGCGTGTGTTCAGCAGCAATCCAATGTGGCTAATCAGAAATGTGGCCAACGCCATATGTGTGGCCAGCATGAGTAGCTTGGCCTGCCTGTGGCCATGCCAGAGTTCCAACCAGCGTGCTGTCGGCGACTGTCCACGCAGCCGCTCGCCCAGCAGTTCCAGCTGCGCGTACAGATCGATGGGCACTCTGGAGCAGTGCTCATTGATGCGAGCTGCGCTCAGCGCTAGTTGCATGACATGCTCCACTGCAGCAGTGGGCTCGGCATGCTGCAGAAGCCAGCGCGGCGAGTCCGGCAGCCAGGGCAGCAGCAGGACTATGACAAACGGTAGCGATGTAATGCCACCATAAACCTGACGCCAGCTCTGAGCAAATCCAGCAATGGCTGGCAGCAGCATGAGACCCACTGACCAGAAGGTCTCATACAGCAGCAGCACTCCTTTGCGATATTTGCCCGCCGTAATGTCACTGACTGTAAATGCAAAGATATATCAATATCTGATCCAGATCAAAATCAAATATATTATTTAAGTTAAATATTAAATTCATTTTGTAATACTCGGAATTTCAAATGAATGAAGTCATTCTCAAAATCAGATACTATGAAACCAATATGAATAATTGCTATTATGGAGGCATCTGTTCCTTGTTATAATACTCACATATGACTTGACCGGCAGTCATCATGAAGCAACAGCAGACGGCAGACAGGCAGCGAAAGGAGCAATGCAAACTGAAATCGGTGACCAGACCGGTGGCAGTGCCACAGGCGAGCAGACCCCAAATACCAAAGATATAAACTCGGCGTGGACTGAGGATACGCATCAGCCGTGTGGCAACCACGCCGCCTAGAAACAAGCCAAAGAGATGCCAGTACTGAGACCAGGCCACAAATATATCACTCAGACAGGCCAGATCAAACTCCATGATTAGCGAACGAAAGCTGTGCTCATAGACGAACTTCTGGCACTGGCGTATCGCGTAGTTGGCATCGCCATAGGGGACCAGCACATAGCACTGATCCTCCGAAACGCTGCAGTTGTCGGCATCCCGAAAGGCACTCGTGTCACACCAGTACTCCTCATTTGGACTCAGTTCCGTTGCCGTGAAGATGAGGAGTGCCATGAACCAAACGGCGGGTAATTTACACAGAAAGATGATCAGCACAGAGCGCAGTTGCCAAATCCCAAAGTTGCCCAGCACCTGACTAATGATGTCATCCGTTTCACGTTCTGCTTGCAGCTGATCCTCATTTGCATCCCCATCCTGGCAGCTGCCGTGCACCAAATAGGATATCTGAGGTTGGGTTTCAGGCGTTGGTGTTGGACGACGAGCCTTGGTATTGTAGCCCGCATTGGGGCTATAACTGGCAACCATATTTCAGCTGCTTACATATAAAAGTTACTGGCCACGTCTTGTGGGTTGACTGCCTCCAACATAACTGCCACTTACCATTGCAAGGGGAATTCAGGTGCTGCGAAATCGACGAAATCGTTGCTAATTAAATTGTCACTGAATTAAATCAGTTGATTTCAATTGTTAAAGCAGCCAACAAATCGAATATTCCTAAATGATTATGTCAATATGAGGAATGATTTTATTTCTTCCTTTAGTAACGAACGAATAAATATTTTTCAATTGCTTTATAGTTAATACAGTCGTGAATAATTTACTTTTCGCAGCCACTGTGAAATACCGCAATGTAGCATGGAATTCAATGAAATTGATAAATTATTTTTGATTATTATATTCACATAATTTTTATTTAATTTGTAAATAGAAATTATTTCACATTTACATTTTTAACATTATCGTCTTAGCCTTTGCTTATATATATTAATTATTTTGTTTTTACAGATATTTAAACCATTCAAAGCCTTACACATAAATTAAAATTTATATTTCTATATATGTAAATATATTTATATTTTACTTAACAAATCTGGCAGCGTTAAGTAGCCTTAGCGAAGACAGCAACCAGTATCGCTACTCTATGCGCCATCTAGCGGCAAATTATCATTTGCGTTATAGGCAACAAGCATAGATTCAAAATCTTGGTACAAACATATGCTTACCATTATTTTAGTTTTTGGCTAGAAAAGTTATCGAATCAAGTTGTTTTAAGCTTACAACAGAAAGTGTTATCGATTAGAATTTAAATATTTCTCGGATTCGTCAAACAGCAACAATAGACTTTTGTCCATCGATTCAAATAAAACAACAAATTACTGGAATAAAAATGATGACAGAAAAGTATCAAGTCAGAACCTGCCGAGAAATTGCCAACCATTTTGTTGATTCATTTTTACCAGTCCTACTAATTCGAGTTAGTAGACTCTTCGTTCACCCACAGGCCTTTTCACCCATAATTTGCCTTTGTTGTGTAAGATTCGTCAAATCAATTGCGCAACTGTTTTTTTTTTAGCGTTGCGAGGCAATTGGAGAAACGTGTTATTAGAGCCAACTCCAGTGGAGTAGGCTAAAGCGCATTGGTAAGCTAGGAGAAACGCAATTGCGAACAGTTGCATTCATGCCACCAAAGTGGCAACAACGTGAGATGGAGTCACAGTTGGATATCTACAAAGATGCAGTCGTCTTCATAACGGGTAAGTTTTTAATCCTCACTTGCTGCTTATCTTTATTATGGCATCACTTGGACACGATAGGCGCCACAGGTTTTGTGGGCAAGGCCCTGCTGGAGAAGCTGCTCTGGAGTTTTCCACAAATCACACGCATTTACATGCTCATCAGATTCAAAGCTGGCATTTTACCTGAAGATCGTTTCCAAAATTTCCTACAAAATGGCATTTTTCTGCGTATTCGTAGCTGCCATCCCGAACGACTGAAGAAAATCGCATATTTTGCGGGCAACATTGAGGCTGATAACTTTGGTAAGAGTGAAAATATTGAAAAACCACTTTGACGCTAATTTGTTTTGTTTTTGTTGTTGTTGTTGTTTTCCATTCAGGTTTGAATGAACGCGACAGATCGGAGCTGTGTGCACAGGTTAATATTATTTTTCACAGCGCGGCAACGGTGAGTCTCCAAGATTGAGATGTGGCTAAACTCTGTGGCTAAACCAATGTTTACAGGTTCGCTTCAATGAGTGCCTCAGTGTGGCAGCACGCGTGAATTCGGTGGCAACATACAACCTGCTCGAAATGTGCAGAGATATGAAGCAGCTAAAGGTATTTACTACTCACTAACAATAATAATTAAAAACAGTTTATAACAAAAAATAAGTTCAGCTTTGAAACTTGATTAAAACTTATAAAACTAAACAGAAATTGAATCAAAATGTCTCTTAAAATTCACTTTCAGATTATTTATATTGTGTTTTAGCTACAAAAAAAGAGTTTTATATTTTTTGTTAATAAGATTTTTCTATTTCACAGAGATTTCTGTATGTTTCCACCGCCTACTGTAATCCGGGACGTAAATATGTGGATGAGTGCGTCTATCCAACAATGCCGCCCGTGGATTGGCAGCATTTTCTCAAATGCGCCAAGAAAGTACCCGAAGAATATATGAATCGGCTGGCTGACTATATAAAGGGTCCACATGTGAATACCTATACGTTCACCAAGTCGATAGCCGAGCAGATTGTCAGCTCGTACAAGGACGTAATACCCATTGTCATAGTGCGTCCATCGATTGTGACGGCGGCCTATCGGGAACCGTATCCGGGATGGATCGATAATATACAGGCGATCAGTGGGATTATGATGGAAATTGGCAAGGGTGGCATTAGTAGCATATTGGGCGACAAGAATCTCATCTGTGACATTATCCCAGTGGACTTTGTGGTCAATGCAATGATCATGATGGTGCACAAGGCGCAGCTGGGCAGGTGAGTACGTTTGAGGATGAAAAGTGATCCTAAAAACTATTTTCATTTGTTATATTGCAGCATCAGTATTTGCAATGCAACATCGGGCGAAACGAATCCTATTAGCTGGCAGAGATTGGGTGAGCTGACCATGAAGTGGTCCCGCATATATCCCACAAAGCGCATGTTTATGTTTCCCAACTTCAAATATCGCCGTGACGCCATGATGCATGAGCTGGCCGTGTGGATGCTACATTTTGTGCCTGCCCTTTTCATGGATCTGCGCACTTTGCTGCTGGGCTCCAAAAAACGCTTTGTGACGCCAATTGCCAAAAAGTTTCGACAGGCCTGCCTAGCAGGTGGGTATTCCAAATCCAGTTTGGAGTTCAGTTAAGACATCATTTCTTATTTCCAGGCAGCTTCTTCTCACTGAATGAGTGGATCTTTAAAAATCGAAGTCGCTTTTACTTCAAGCATTTAATTGAGAATGAAACGTTTCCCATGCTCTATTGGAATCTGGAGGAACTGAACTATGATGACTATGTCAGGTGTCATATGATAGGCATTAATAAATATTTACATCGCGAACAATTTACGGTGGATGCAAATAAAATGCAGGTGACCAGGTAATCTCTACTAATCCTTAGACGATGCATACTATTTTTTCACAATCTCTGCCGGATTGCTTACAGAATCTATTGGATGTGGACATTTGGGCATTTGTGCTTCCTTATGTTGATGGTATATGTGTTGTTGTAATTAAACTAAACTTCGAGTCAAATTTGTGAACACTTTTTGTCTTTAACTAATCACAGTGAATTGAGTTTTTATTAGCTAAACATGATATATATGGAATTTTAGTAGCGACTACAAACGCGTATTATGCTCATCGGATTCAACTGTCCAAATGGCCGTACTTAGAGGCGATTGCTCCTTCTCGTGCTGCAGCGGCTCCTGTTGAGGCACCACAGGAGCGCTGCTGTTGCGCGGCGTCAGCAGCAGACAGGTGCAGATGCCGCCAAGTATGCTGAAGACACTGTACGAGGTCAGTGAGAGAGCAGTATCGATACGCTTAAGTACATTGAAGAAGGGTGCCGAGAGGAGCCAGACGCGTGCCCATGTCACCACTGAGAAGACAAAGAGTTGCTTCTTATTTGCCGGCACCAGCTCATTCATGCAGGCCAGCAGCATCGACTGGGCACAGGACACACCAGCCTTGGGTATGGTCGCAATAATCATCCACAGCGAAACCTTTAAGTCAGCATTCACTGTAAATGAAAATGAAAAAAGTATGATTTTATATCAAGATACTAGAGTTTAATGCAGGGCACTGCTCTAAGCTCAAACTCTCTAACAATATCTTTAAAGACTGTAGTATTTATATACTAGTTCTGGATACCAATCGAATAGAAGGAAATAAAAAAAATTAAATTATAAAAAATAAAATCATTATTAAATATCGCTTAGCACACTCAAATCTAATCAAGTGGGGAAAGTGCTCTCATTTAGTTGGTAGAGAAAAAGCTATTCAGATTTGGAACTGACCGTTTGCCATGCTATCAATTTATCATAAATCCATATAGAAAATGAAATGAGATTAAAATGAGAATATGAGAATATGTTTCGTGTTTCCTATCCGATCAATCAATATCAATATGAATCTATATTTGCATTATGGGAAAAGAGCAGCTCAACTTGACCAACGCGTGGTACACAAAAACCGAAATTTCTGATCAGCGGGTACTATAAGACTGACAAGATTAGATTAACTTGGTTATTTATACTTTGTACCATCCCATAGATTGGAGATGCTGCCTTCAACTATGCTATATATTTCCCTCGCCCATTTAAGATAATTTGGTTCAATTACTGGAGTCGGCGCCGGTAAATATCCAGCCGAGACAGCCCAGGATTCCAGCAATTATGTTGAATGCGCCGGCAAATTGCCACTTCCATTTATTGTGCTTCATAGTGAAATGAAGCGCCAGAAAACAGCCAATTATCTCCGAGAATCCTGAAATAATTAAATATATAATTAACTATCGAAAGGACTGGGAACTGTGAACTCACCCATTGCTATGGTATTTGGCACCAGATAGTCTCGACCAAAGGATCTAATATTTAGCAGCATGCCCATGAAATTGATGACAAAGAAGGCCAATGCAAGATGGGCAGCGATCATGTGAGTCTTGGCACGCTTGCCCTGCCACAGCTGCGTCCAGGGGGCAGGTGCTGGCGCCGCCTTAAGTCTCTCACTAAGCAACTCCAGCTGCTGTCGAAAGTCCGGCGGTATTTTGAAGGAGCGATCATTGATCTCAGCGCCTTCACGAACTAATTGCTCCACATTGTCAATCGTGTGACGATCGACGGCATGACGGAGCTGCCAGCGTGGTGAATCCGGAGTCCAATAGAGCAACACGAGAAGCATCACAGTGGGAAACGTTATGCCCACATAGATGAGGGACCAGCTGTTGAAAAAAGATGACACCGTCGGCAAGATGATGACGCCAATGGACCAGAATGTATCGTAGAGTATAATGGCCCCAATCCGATGCATGCCAGCCGTTATGTCAGTAACTGGAAGCAGATTAAAGCTATGAATATATTTGCAACTTGGTTTGATGATTAATGTGAACTGGAAAAACAAACAGCGGACATGTTATTGATATAGTTACTTAAACCAATTCCCTGAAAGTTAGTAAATAAATAACCAATATTTATCCACTGCCAGTCAGCTAGACACAGTTTAGTTGACACAGTTAAAGTGGGTCACTGAAAGGACTCGTTGTTGATGTTTGTGAAATTCCATCCCATTAAAAAGTAAACACTAAAAATAGGCTCCACTTACAAATAGCTTGTCCAGCCGTGAACATGATGGCGCAGCACACAGCCGATATGCAGCGGAAGGCACAGTGTAGACTGAAGTCCCTTGCATAGCCGGTGACAACACCGCAAAAGATCTGAGCCACTGCGCCCAAACAGTAGGTGATGCGCGGACTGATGCCTAGCATCATCTTGGTGCCCATTACGCCGCCAACGAGGACGCCAAACAGATGCCAGTACTGTGTCCAGGCAATGAAGATGTCCCGCAAGCAGACCAAATTGAACTGCATGATCAGCGAATCGAAGCTGGAGACATAGGTGAACTGTTCGCACTTGCTGCTGCTGCCGGATTCCATGTCCTGCACGTAGCACTGATTGTCCGTGACGATGTGGTCGGCGCTGCTGTTCAGGTAGCTCGTGTCGCACTTGAACTCGGTGCGTGGATAGAGCTCGGGGGCCGTGAAGATGATGCAGGCCATGAACCAGGCGGCGGGTATCTTGCACAGAAAGATGATGAGAATGGTGCGCAGCTGCCAGATGCCAAAGTTGCCAACGACATCGCCAATTATATCGTTGCCAGGAGCAGCAGCAGGTGTTGCTGCAGGTGTCGCCATCACCACACCACGGACCGAGCCCCTGGGACTATCATTTAATGTATTCCTATGTGATAGTGAGGGACTGGGCACGGGTGAGTGCCTGCCGCGTCCACCTTGAATTGTTGACGCTTGATTGACCATTTCCAATGTCTTCCTAGTGGCACATTTTACCGCAAATGGATACACTCTGTGAATGACGACAATTTTCATCAGTTAATGTGCGTGTCAATTTTATTTTATTTGTGGATAACAATTAACATACGATACATACATACATACATACATATTAACATACGATACACTATATAAAAAAAAAAAACTTGTCTACCAAATGTGCAGCTCAATTGAAATCAATTGAAACGGTTACAGTTAGAAATCAGTTGAGTTTCCACAACTGAAACTCGACTGTCGACAGTCGCCAATCGAATGGCCACATTGAATGTCATGAAAAATTCATAAAATGCCTGTGGCTCGAAATTTGATACAATTTCGATGTGAGGGATTTGCCCAGTGAACAATTTTATGAATGGCTGACTTTTTCACAAAAAGGGGCGATTTCAGAAAGCAAAATTGAAAATTGATTGAAGTGATATAAATATGTAAAATAATATATATAAGTTTCATAATTAATTAGTTAATAGATTTCTCACAATGTAAACTAGTTTTTAACCCATTAAAATGGGGTTTCAAATTTCAAATTTTAAGTATAACTGATTTGTTATGTAATCCAAATTAATTGAAATTATATACAGTGTTTCGAAAATAGATACGTTCATACACAATCAGACAAAATTATTTATATATATTTTCATTTATAGCGATGCAATTCTTTTATTAGAGTATTTTATATTCGGTACCAACGAACTAGCTTCTCTTCCATTTTTTCTGCAAAAATATTTACAAAGCATTTATAAATTTTATCAATTTGCACTAAATACTGTAAATCGAAGATAGTGTAGAACAGTTATGACCCATTAAGTGTATTAACGTTTACTTTAATCGATTATCTACATCTACATACATTATCTGGTCTATAACATTATTTGCCAAAGACTATAAAGATATGTTAACCCAATAATATATATTGGGTCTCAATTAAAATGTTAACTAAGCAATTTGAAATCATATTTGCATTAGTTATTTATCAGATAATATTGACCTTAGTCGCGGTTTAGCAACTTAGCAACTTAATCTCACAGACATCTCTCCAGGTGCTAATTTTGATTGAGACAGCAACATGAGTTGCCAATTTTCATGTGGAGCATAACTCTATCAAACAATGCACCAAAGCTAAGATCTGTCACTTTTCGCATTGGGCGGCAAATATTGTAATTTCAAATTTAAGTCGTAGTGTTAATTATAGTACGGGGCACACGTTTGTACGAAACTGGTTCCCCAATATGTCATATGTGATTTTTCCATAAGAAATCCAATTGACACTTGCTTATAAAATGACGTCGGACAGGGGGGATCGGCTTTGTTTTTATAATTAGTTAAATTACTTTTCATGCAAATGCAAAATTATGAATTCCTTGATATTCTAGCAAAGTGCCTCATATAAGGGGGGTAGGCGTCATACGTACTAATAGCTTATTTTACATTGCTAATCACTCAATTTCCATAACTGGAGTACTGTCTACTGATAGATAATTGAGTTAAGATAGTTGCTGAATTGCGTTTTTGCAATATCGTAATTTATAATATAAGGTCATTTACAATATCAGCTCTTAGCTGCTGTTGATTTATCTCATGACAAGGTTTTAACAAACCTGATAAACTAATAAGAAATTAATTTTGACATTGCAAGGAAAACATTTTATAAAACTGATCTATCACATACAAAATATAGCGAAATATATGAGCCTAATTTTCGCGAAAAATACTGGCATCGATTTAAATGTAACTGTGAAATTAAATTAGAATTTTATTAGCGTTCTTCACATATAGACTTATTCCAATAATATACCCTTTCAGCTTATTTATTGCCTATGGAAAACTACTTTCGGTCTATGGGCATTTTGAGCCATACTTTTAAGTTAGTTGCTAATTTGATTTCACCGAACACATATGAATTTCATATATACATTTACGAAACATAACTCACTTTTTATACACGTTTTCTTGTATCAATTAACACTCAATATTTAGAGATTTGATTCGTTTTATTTATGTTGGTTAGTCGCGCAATCTCTTGATTTTCAGCACCTTCTGTTTATGGCAACGCTTCTTTTGTTTATTTATTTGATAGCCTACAAATAAATATCAGTGTTTTTGACGACAATAAAACATTAAATAATACATGTGAGCTTTCTATGTACAATTGTATCGTAAATATATTGTACTCTTCTAGTTTTATACAACGCGCGTGTTTTCTTTTTCTATGTTGTCTATCTTTTTCCGAGCCGCGTCGCCAGAACAGCGCGTCTTAATCGGCCGAGAAACGGAATCCAACTGAAGCCAGTGGCACACGAGCCGCTATATCGAAGACGAAGTCCGGCCAAACTTGTCAATCGGCGCGATAATTTTCTTAATGAACTTGTGTAAATAATTAAAAGAATATGTGCAAAGTGCTTCCGTTCAAACTGGCGACCTGTTTTAATATTTCATGATTTCTTAGTCAGCATTTTAAGGCTCAGCCTTTTTACCAGGATTATATTACAAGTTGTCTTATTTTATTTCCGCCTGCGCATTCAATCAATAAAATGTATCGTTTTATTTATGCATCCTAAAGTGCAGGTTACTTGTATCTTGTGTACACTTTTCGATCAGATAACCCCACTTGTTAATAAAAGTGCGATTAATACAATTGGCATTAAGAAATAAAAACCACTTACATTTCGGGAGTAGCCTGACTGATAAGAATACTTTTTTAATGGCTGTGTATGATTTTTGTTTTCTATTTTAATCTGTATCATTGTATCTGTCGCAGTTGTTCTTTATTTTGCCTAGTGACGCACGCATCGGCATTTTTTTTTCGCTTCGCTGACACAGTTACAATTTTACAAACAAAGTCCAATTTCATAGCAGAAAAAAACAATGTGAAATTACCCAAAATTCCCAAACTAAGCATAATCGATTAAAAAAATTCGAGCTTTCTTAAATTTGACCTGTTTCTGAGAGAAGCGAGTAAAGTTTATTTGTGTTTTTAAATAAATTATATACTATAAATAATTTATATATAAAATCAAATGTATATATTAAAATGTTGGCAGTAAATAAGGTACACATAAATACGATATTAATATGTACTGTGTGACAAAATTTATTGACGAGGGATTTCTTGCATAATTACATTTAAAAAATAAATATTATTAAATATCGAAGCTCAGTTGCAAAATAACCCAAACCTGTTGAGGCAGGTCAAAGTAAGACAATACCCACTGTCACTAATACTATTGAATGTGCTTGCAATTGTACACATGTACACAAACACACATTTACGAAGTACTTGGAAAAGCTCAAAGAAATACAAAACATAAGCATTAATAAATGCAAAGCGTACAGCAAAAAAGGAATGAAGGCAACTTTAGAAGAATGCTGTTACTTCTTCTGCTTTACATATTACCACGAGTTCGTACTGAGATCTCGTGGACGTATGCTCATTTCGTTATCGCTTTCGTGACGTCATCGACTCCTGCTCTTGCTCACGGCGAACAGAAAATCTTTTGTAAATTCGCTTTGAAACAGATCGTAATGATTTCGAGTGCAGTAAATTTGTTATCGACTTGACAACTCTGTATGTTGCATAATAATGCTTTAAAATTATCATATAATCAATATTTATTATATCAAGGTCGTACATAGTTACAAATCCTTTTAATTAGTTGATTGCAATCTATGAAATATGGTTTAGATTTAACTTGTTGAACAAAATACAAATTGGACACCCCATTTGCGAAAATATTGGTACGCCCTTTTATACTACTGTCAGGGCTTACTACATTTCTTGTGCTCTTCGTCTGTTTCTATTTGTTTACAATTATATAAACAGTGATATAAATATATAGTATTACTTGAATTGATACTACAAAAATAATATAATAATAAAAAATAAAGTAAATAAATATAACTTTGGCTCCACGGGTCTTGACACTTTTTGATATAAATATCACACATTTGTTGTAGTATAATTGAAAATCCGGATTATTCAACCACTTAATTTAATTAGCAGTGGATTACCATAAAATCACTAAATACTTAAGAGACGGATCTCAATAAGAACGCAGGGCGTAACGTTTTTTTTTCTTCATAAATTATTATCATGTGTATATTTATGTATTTTATATGTCTTATGTGTAAATTATATATATTGTAAAACTTATATGATTATAATCACTGATCACATTAAGTCTAAAATATTATTTGTCCGCAAAACGTAGCATATTTTTTGGCAGCAGACTAAAATTCAATCGCTATACAAACTTTTAGTTTTTATGACGCCTTCAGTAACCTTTTTAATGCTGTCACATTTGGGGATTAAATAAAAATTAATGTTCCATGAATCGGAAATGCTGACGGCTCCTAAGTTCAGCACTTTATTATGACAAGCTCTGAGCATAGGCATTGCACACCTGTACACTGAACTATCGATCCGTATTGCTGCTCTCACTTTGCACCGGTTCACTGGCACTGGCATTCCAGCTGGCTGGACGATAAATCAACTCGCCACGCTGTGGATATGGGGCTGTATAGATGATGACGGCCATGAACCAGGCCGTGCCAGCGCCCAAAATCCCCGTTAATATGTTGCACAATATCAAGCCGGGCGGCGGAGTCGAAGACATGCGATGCTTATAATCTGAATCGGTTGTCGCCATGATCTCCGGCTGAAACTTAGACGCGAACTGAGCAGCTTTTGTGAAATTTTCATTGACAATATTATTCGATATACTTTGATTTCAAGTTTGTTTTTGCTGTTAGCTCAAGAGACGACAAATTGGGTGCGAATTAGCTGCCGCTCGATTGGAGAATAATTTTTTTTTTGCTTTTATTGTATTGTTTTGTTATTCCGGAAATAACGTAAGCAATATGCTAATAATATAGACAGGAAAAAGAATTTATGGAAATTATATAAATATTTTTTCTATATACAGAATTAACTGTTTCGCTTAAGTATTCAAATATACTTAGCTTCTTTTATTACAACGTATATATTTATTTATTTAATATAACTTATGCGTATAGAATATATATAATACAACTTAAATGATTATAATTTGAAATGACTGCATCACTGATCGCATTAGGTTTAAAACTCTATTCGCACGAAAAGTGTAGCATACTTTTTGGCAGCAGGCTAAAATTCAAATGTTATACAAACTCTGTGATCTTATGACGCCTCCAGTGGCTTCCTTAAGGCTGTCACATTCCGGAATTGAATGAAAATTAATGTTCCACAAATCGGAAATGCTGACGGCTACATTCTGCTCAAAGTTCCGCACTATATCATTACTATATCCGCTTACGTCGGAGCTGGCGGTGCTGCAGCGTCGCAATAAAACCGCTGAATGGCGTCGATATGTATTGGGTGTCGGCACTTGATCCTTTTGCTGATGTTCGGTGTTCCAATAGTATCGATTGAGTAAGCGCATGAGCACGCCATACAGCCAACCCACGGTGGCAATGATTGTTATGGGCAACAAGCGATGCACAACAGTCAAAGTGCTCAGCAGTGGGGAGAAGACCAAGCAGAGACGTCCAAAACTAACCACTGAGAGCATGAGCAGGACACGCTTCTCTGGGGAAACCATTTCACCTGTGCAGGTGGTGAGCACAGCTATCGAAGCGGAGTTGGCAAACTTCAGCAGCATCCAAAACATGAGCTCCAAGCCCACACGTCTCGAGTTCCGATCTGTGTAGAGGCAAAATAATTGTTATTTTAAATGTACTCCCAAAATAAATACCCTGCAAAGCTTACCACTTTCCGGTAACAGCCAGACCAAGTAGGTGCACAGTCCTGCAATGATCATCAGATTGCCAGCCCAGCGCCAATAGCGACGTGTGTAGAGTATAAAATAGAGTCCCACAAAAACGCCAATCATTTCGGCAAAGCCCAGTGCAGCAGTATTTACATGCACCTGTGCCTCGCCCAGGCTGCGTATCATCAGCAATATAATGTTGTACAGGACCTGGGCACACCCCCAGATCAGATGTATGTAAACGAGCTGACGGCGCTTAGTCTCCTTGTCCCAAATCTGGCAGTAGCGCTGACGCTGCTGGGCGCTCAGCTCGCTTGCATAGATTGTCAACTGGACGTCCAGAGTGAGGGGCACCATGCGATTGTTGTGCGTGGCAGATTCGAGAAGCAGACGCAAAGCAGGCTCTACACGCTGATGCCGCAACAGCCAACGTGGAGCATCGGTTATCCAACGATGCAAACAAACGAGCACAATCAAGGACGAGGATATGGCCACATAGAGATGACTCCAGTTATCAAAGTATATCGAAATGGCAGGCAGCAGAACCAGGCCAATCGACCAGAACAGTTCCGACAATGTGACCACTAAAATGCGCGCCTTGCCCGATGTGATGTCCATCACTAATGGGGAGAGAGAGCTGAGCAAGTTTGTGTCATAAGTCTTTTGTTTTACTCACATATGCTGTGTCCTGCGGTATACATAAGTGTGCAGCACACCGAAGTGAGGCAACGGAAATATATGTGCAACTGATAAGTGTCCACCAGTCCAGTGAGGTTGCCACAAAAGATTTGACCCAGCATGCCCAGCAACATCAAACGACGCGGACTAAAGCTGTTTGGGGATGAATAATAAAGATTAATAGGAATTCCGCATTAATGATTATATAAGAGGTAAGCTTACTGTTGCAGCAACTGATATGCCAAAAGACCTCCGAGCAATGCACCCATGGCATGAAAGGATTGCGTGACGGCGACCAGGACTCGTCGCGAACAAATCAAGTCGAACTCGATGATGAGTGACTTGTAGTCTGAATTGTGCTCCACTCGCTCGCAGGGCAGCGACTCGTGTGTCGCATTCCAACTGTGGCTATAGCGCTGCACGAAACTCTTGGATAAGCTCTGGGCATAGGCATTGCACACCTGGACACTAAACAATCGATCCGTATTGCGGCTCTCAGTTTGCACGAGTTCACTGGCATTCCAGCTGGCCGGACGACAAATCAACTCGCCACGCTGTGGATATGGGGCTGTATAGATGATGACGGCCATGAACCAGGCCGTGGGTATCTTGCAAAGGAAGATCAGCAGTATAGTGCGCAGCTGCCAGCGTCCAAAATCCCCATTAATATGTTGCACAATATCAACGCCGGGCGGCGAAGCCGATGACATGCGACGCTTATAATCCGAATCGGTTGCCGCCATGATCTCCGCCTGAAACTTAGACGCAAACTGAGCTGATTTTGCGAAATTTTCATTTACGAGATTATTCGATATGCTTTGATTTCAAGTTTGTTTTTGCTGTTAGCTCAAGAGACGACAAATTGGGTGCAAATTAGCTGCCGCTCGATTGGAGAAGAATTTTTTTTGTTGCTTTCATTGTATTGATTTGTTATTGCTAATAATAAAAGCTGAAAAAAGAACTTATACAAATTATATAAGTATTTTTTCTATTTACAGGATGGAATGTCTCGATTAATTATTCAAACAAACTTTTTGTGCAAAAATAAATACAGAACAGGAAAGATTTCAGAGAACGCCAAACAGGTGTCTATTAATTGGAGGTGTGATAAACGGATAATAATTGGTAAATAGTCTGTATATACTTACTAATGTAAAACGAGAGCGATCTTAATAAAAGGAAAAACACATATCTATATAATAATTTATTGAGTTTATTCATTTTGACCTCCATTTAATGTTGTTTATATCGTTTTTCTCATCCCCAAGTTTTGTTATCTGTTCTCTCACTATTTGTTTGTCTTGTTTAGAAAATCGTGAAATCATAGTTGAAATAATATTGTATTATTTTTATTATATTTTTGTGTTTTGCTATAAAATGGCACAATTCAGTTTACGCCTTTTTATGTATGCAATTCATCGCTAAGCTGATTTTTATGTTTGCATATACAAATATTTATTTTGTGTGATTTGGTTTTCAATTGAATTTTCTTTATTCATAATTCGTTGGATTTTGTTAAACAAAGTTTATTAAATTTTTCGCATATTCAATCAACTCTAATTTACTTTTGTGTTTTCGTTCGTTTTCAATTTGTTATTGTCTTAAACAATTATGCCAGCTAACAATATAACGGTTTAAACTTCTAAAGCTGCAAATAAAATATTCTTGTATAAATTTATTAAAAATCTAAATTAGTGTTATTGAACATTAATTGATAGCTGCATTTCTAAATTACGTTATGGATGCAAAATATGTGTTTTATGGTATTTACATGTAGTGTACTAAATAACTAAATAAAATAAATGCGATTTTGGATATAAAAAAATATTTTTCGTTTTTTCAGAGCTATGCACTAAATATAGATTTGGCTTTTGCAAAGACTTTACATAACAAAGATTAAATTAATAATATTATAAAAAAATATATATACTAATATTATAACTAAATTATGGCGTGAAGTATGTTTGCGCTGGGTGTATTTAAATAATAATATTATTATATATAATTTATAATGTACGTAGCATATAAGCTGAATTTTATTTACAATACAAGTGTTGCCTGGAGTGCGACTTATCAGCAATGTGAATAGTTTAGGTTTATAAGTAGGAGTAAGTATTATCTATCAGCGTTATTCCTACAATCTTATACATTTTATATATGCGCACAGAGATTTTTGTTACATTTATGAGAGCAGATAGTTTCATATTTTTGTTTTTTTATCGTGTAGCTTTGTTATATGTGATTATTCGAATTCGATCAGTTTTATTATAATTGTTAACCCTAGTTTAAAGTCCTTTGTTTTGTTTTGCTAATGCATCATTTATGCTTTTTTTTTTTAATTTCACGTTTAGCTGCACAGTTTCTCTTGTTTAGAGTGTTCATGAGGGGCTCTTCTTAAAAACATAATACTACAAACTAATTTTTGGTTTCCAGCATCCGTTCAATGATCCGTGCTAAGGGCATCCTCAACGTTGCTATCCCAATTGAATTCCGTAACGCCTTGCTTATAGAAAATGTTGCCCAGATTCGCAAAGCGCTGCGCGAAATTTGCATCTTTCGCTTTCAGATGCTCAAAACTGTAAAATGAAAAAAAAAAAAATATTTTTAATTGAGTTAAAAAATAAATTAAAGATATTTATGTATATATGGGAAATTATTTCAATATTCTGTTGAGAAAATTGTGATTACTTCATATTTGCCTTTTCTGTACACACTAAAAACTTTTTTCTTAATCTGCAAAGATTTTTCATAAGAAGACTGCCTGAATAAGCAGAAATACTTAATGAATACCTGCTGTTTCCTTCCCCTAAATATTTTCCCAGTAATTCCAATTCCTCTTAAGATTTTATGACTCTCAACTAGGTGGACTGTGGTTGTCCCTAAGACAGTGCATATTAATTTGTATAGGTAGCAAAATTTGAAAACATCTGCTTCATATTACAACTGTCAAACTGGAACTGGAAGCTTTGCTATATTCTTAAAATAGCTACCTTTTGCACAGCTGTACTTGAATTGTTACTCTTAGATGTAAAGCTGATTATTTTATACTTTTAAAAATTTCTACGCACTTACAGAAATAACAAAGACTTAAGTTACAAGCGCAAAAAAAAGGGAGGATTTGTTGGAACGAAAACTTTCTTAGCCAAAGCAACCCTCCTTTCATTAAGCTGCGCAGCAAATCCAAATACCTTTCAATTGTTAACTGCAGCTGCGCCCAGATCAGTGCAGCTGTAAGAAGACGCCGAACCCGGGTCATTGTTAGCGCAAAATGTCAAAGGTCATAAGCAGCGGATTGTACAACGCAGAACCTGAACGAAAGCCGAAGAAGAAGAAAAAAAAACCCAATCCAAGACAAAAGGAAACGACAGGCAGTCGATTTGGAAAGAGGAAAAACCCCTTAAATTTCAACAGCGGACTTAAGTCATTTGCAGTTGTAGTAAAGAGAAAAAAAGCTGGTTGTTAATGGTTGTGGTTGTTGTTGTTGTTGTTGTTGTACTGAGTCCACCCTTAAGCAGCGCATGCGCAGCTGCACTTCCGTTACGCCTGAGGAAATGGGCAAGACGGAAGTCGCAAGCCTGAAAAGTTCCCATTGACTGCGTCTCAGCAATCAACGATGTGCTCAAAAAAAAAAAAAAACCAGGACAGGAAATCAAAACGTGTTTTCTATGCAACATGATGTATTTCATATATGTTTTTTTTTTTTTTTTTTTTGGATGGGTTCTTAACTAGTTTATAATAATTTAAAGTAAGTGTTGGGGAAAATGTAGCCTAAAGTGAAATATTATTTTTGTATTTTGTATTTCTCTGGTGAGTTGCTCTACATGTTTCGCGCCTTGAGCACCTGCTTTTGGGGCGGACTGGGCATGTTCTCCTTGCCGGCAAAGATTAGCGATTTCTTGGGTGTGCTGGCCGCCGATTTGGGGGTGCGCGGTGTGCGTGGACTGTGCGGGGTGCGTGGTGTGCGGGCTTTGGGCGATTTGCATGAGAGCAGCTCGCTAAGCTCGGCATTATTATCCTGACGCACGCTCTTCTCGGATGAGTTGAGCAGCCAGGACGTGATTTTGTCACACTCCGCACGCAGTTCGGAATCGATGAGCAGATCCTCAATCTTCTCCAGGTCGGTGGTATTCGGTTTGTTCGCCTTGCTGGGCGTCAGAAGTGCCACCGATGGCTGTTGCTTCGATTTGAGCGCAATATTCTCCAGCTTGAGCTGTTCGCACTCCTCGCGCACCTTGAGCAACAGCTGCTCCTTGTTGTCCAGCTCGAGCTGGGCGAACTGCAGCACATTGGCGAACTCGTCGAGGGCCTTCTTCATGTCGGCCATGTATAGCTCACGGGTCTCGTCCTTGCGCTTCAGATCACTGTACATGTCACAGTAGTGGGCCAGCTGGGCATCGCCATCGATGCGCTCCTGGAACGAGTTAGCAATCTTATTGAATTTGGCCATTGTGTCAGATTCGCTGGCAAGCAACTCATGCAGCATGGACTCTTTCAACGATACCTCCTGCTGCAGGGTCTGCGATGAGCTGCGCAACGTTCCAAGCGCCGTCTGTGATTCGTTCAGCTGCTGACGCAATTGCTCCGCATCCGATTGCAGCGTCAAATAGCTCTGCTCCAGTGCACCCTTTGCCAGCTGCACGGACTCCAGCTCAGCCTTGAACTGCTCCACATCGGCATCGGATTTCTTGAGACGCTCCATCAGTATGTTGACAGTGGCCCGTGTATTGTTTAGGGTCAACTGATAGTTGTACTTTTCGGTGATAATCTTGGCCATGTCCTGCTTGAGCTGGACCAGCTGCTGTTGCAGTGTATCGCTCAACTGTATGTAGTAATCGATGCCATTGCGCAGCTGCTCCTCGCATTTCTGTAACTTCTCATCGCGCTGGCGCAGCATATCATTGGTCGTCTCCAGCAGCACCATCACATCCTGTTTCTCCAGCTCGATCTTGATCAGCTCATTCTCGGCCAGCTTCTGGCGTTTGTCCAGCTCGGTGCGCCAATACGATTTCTCGCGTTCGATCGCACTTTCCAGATCATTCTCAACCTGCTGCTGCACTTGCTGTTGTTCCGTGTGCTTCGCCTGCTCCTGGCACAGCTGACGAATCGTATCGCAATGTGCATCGATCTCACAGCTCTTGTCCAGCAGCTCATCCTGCAGCGAGCGTATCAGCGTGCACTTGTTGGCCAAATCATTCTTCAAAGTGTTCCGCTCCACACGCAGGCATTCCAGCTCCGATTGGCTGAACTTTGCCTCCTGGGCGTAGGCCAACGCATCCTGCTCGATCTGCCGCTGCAGTTGCAACACATCTGCAAGCAACGTGGCATTCTTTAGCTGCAAGTTCTCGAGCAGCTCCACTTGTTGCGTGGCTTTTTGCTCGGACTGATCGCGTCCCTGCTGCAGTTCCAGTTGCAGTGCATCCAGTTGCTGTTGCAGCTGCTGCTCCGCTGATTGCTGCCGCTCGCAGGCCTGCTGCAGCTGATCGTTGGCCAGCCTGTAGGCCTCATTCTCGGCGAGCAGTTGCTCCACTTGCTGCTCATGTTGTTCACGCTGCTGCTGCAACTGCTGCTCCAAGCTGGCGTAGCGTTCGAGGAGCTGCGTCTGCTCCACAGTTAACTGCTCGTTGCGCTCCTTGTGCTGCAGATTCTCGCTGTTGAGTGCCTGCAGCAGCTGATCTGTCTTGGCCGTTGTTTGCTCGTGCTCCTCGCGCATCTTGAGCTCTGCCTCCTTGAGCTGCTCGACATGACGACGCACCACGTCCAGCTGGCTGAGATAACTCTCAATGATCTCGTTCTTGTTGCGTATCTCTTGCTGCAGTGCCTCCTTCCCCTTGGGGCGATTCGCCGACTTGGACTCCTTCACGGGCGTCGTTGTGGCCGAGTGCAGCGGCGTTGAGGCCGCTGTTGAGGCACCACTGGCAACTGTTGTTTCCGCCGTATGACTGGACGCCGGACGAAAACGCAAGCGTTGCGGCAACGACGGTGTGCGGAACAGACGCAATCCCTTAGACTTTTTATCCTCCTTGGGTATGGCAAACTCTTTGGCCTCCTTCGAGCTGGATGCAAAACGCACCGCATCTTTGAAAAACTTTTCGATCTGCTCCTTACGCTCCGGTGGCGGTGGCGCCACAATGGTAGCTACTGTGGGCGTGGCACTGCCCGCGGAGCCCGCAGAGCTGTTTGAGTTCGAGTTGGAGGCGGAGCCAGCTGGTGAGCCGCAAACCACATCCACATCATTGAAACGCTTCAATTTGGCTTTGGAAAAGGACATTTTGGTTTGTTTTTTTTTTGTTGCTTGCCTTTTTTACTATTTGATTTATTTGTATAAAATTTGTTGTGGCTTTTTGTTCACTTGTTTTTTTTTTTTTAACTTAATCAAGTTTAATAACAATTTGTTGTGCAATAACAAAAACTCAATAAAACAATATATTTTTTTTTAGTTACCAAACACAACATTAACCATTTTTTAGTTTATTAAACTTGTTAAAAACAAATACGTCCGTTGAATTTATTTATTTTGTTTTTGGCTGTACTGCTAAGTCCGTTTTTTTGCTGTTCTTATTTTTATAAAATTGTTCCCGTAACCCGCCTGCCCCTGTTCTACTGTAGCTACAATAGCTCTGTGTTCCTATACGTTCCGTTGTCAAAACCTAACTGAAGCGTCACCAAACTGCGACGGCGCAAATGCTGCCACCAAAACGATTCCAAATCGAAAAGGAACAAAAAAAAAAAAAACAACCCTCATTTTGAGTCTGGGACTGGTAAAAGGTAAGAAGCGGTTGCCAGTTGCCTTATGTTGTGTCTTGCTGCATTCGGTGGTGGTTCGTGCCACATATATATACACACACACACACACACTTCCTTATCGCTATCTTATGTGCACTATAGAAATTCTACTTTTGGCGCGCGCAAATGTTGCAATTGTCAAAGACAACATCGGAATCCCTCAAAGGAATAAATAAGACTGCCAACGGAGTGTGTGTGTGTAATGTGTGTGTGGTGTGTGTATGCCTAGACAGCTGTCTAGGAATCACATAAAACTCGACTACACTCAATAACCGTTAGAGCACGACATAGGCAGCCACAGCTGGCAGCCAGCATAAAATTGACACTCGACCCGCATAATTAATAGGAAAAACTCGTGGAAAACTGCGCCTGTGTCGCGCCTGCGCCACAAATTAAATTGAATTGCATGGAAAATGGTTGAATTACGCTTATGGCAAATACAAATCGCTTAATGCGTCACCAGATCTCTAAAGCTAACGATAAATGCGCCCAGCGGGAAATGCCACAAAACTGACAAAACTGTCGAGTTGTGCGGCAAAAAATGGAAGTGCGTCTTGGGGTAGCACAGAAGAATCCCGAAGATTTGTATATACAAATAATAATGTATGAATGTGTGTGTGTGTGTGTGTGTGTGTAAGTACATAGTTTTATGTATTACCCTATCCGGCTGCTTGACGTGATAAGGAGGTGACAGCCAGTTTGGCCTGTTCAAAGTAAATTGTTTACCTTTACCATAAAAAAAAGTAGACCCAAGGAATCTCAGACATGCCACATTGCCTCAGCTGGCAGCTGGGTTTCTTATATGTGGTAATTGCAACATTTTATAAAATTTATGAACTGAATAAGGATATATCTAAGTTTAATTGGCTGTTTCAGTGACTCTATGCATGGAAAATAATTTGATTAACCTAAGTTGAAGAATGGAAACTGTTTTTGATATAACTACAAAATAGGTTTCTAGATCAACTATTGTTAATAATTTCTAGCTACTTACGAGAATGACTCGATAACCATAACAACATCTATTCAATTCCAATTCAAAAACAATAATTTCTTTCGCATTTTGCATTATTTTAAATGTGTTAATTTTTAACTCCTTAATCATCCATCTGGCATTTTTACAAATTTGAGATCATTAATAAACAGCCAGCACCTCGAACCCATGAGAAAATTATGTAGAGTTTTCTACACATTTCAATAGCACCGACAATTTCCCATGCCTGATCAGGCATAACCAAATTTAATTAGGATTTCCAATGCGCCAAATGTAACGCCAAGTTGGAAGAGTTGGCAACAGTGGATCCATTAAAAGAGAAAAATGCCATTATGTTATCATGTTTCTCTCAGTCTATTTGTTGGAAGGAATAAAACCTTTGAGCCAGTCCGATGTCAATACAAACTTAACGCTACAAAAGAAAAGAGTTTCGCACCCTCTCCGCGCCCTCGATGCACACTGAGTCATCGACCTCAGCCGAGGAGTTGAATTGAGAAATATGCGTGGCAAACAAAATGCACAAAAGGATCAGGTTTCTCCATCCGGACAAACTTGTTGTAAGTAAGCGAATACTGGCAAACAGCTTGAAAATGATATTAAATATTTATGTGTAAGACAAATTATTATATTTGCACAGTATCCAATTATTAAAATATACATTTAAGCCTTAAATCTGGCTTTAAATTGCATTCAAAAGGATCGAATTGTGGGGAAATTCGGGAAAGAGAATTCACACATTAAAAAAAAATATATAAAACCAATTGTTCAAATTAAATTGCTTAAAATAATATTGAAAATTTTTTTTGTAAGACATATTATTATATTTGCACAGTATCCAATTTATAAAATAACCATTTAAGCCTTAAATCTGGCATTGAGCTGCATTCAAGGGGACCGAATTGTGGGAAATTCGAAAAAGAGAATTAGCATATTGGATATATATATATTCATATGCCAATTGTTCATATTAAATTGCTTAAAATAATATTGAATATTTATGTTCAAGACAAATTATTTGATTGCACAACAGTATCCAATTATTAACATAGACATTTAAGCCTTCAATCTAGCATTGAGATGCATTCAAAAGGATCGAATTGTGGGGGAATTGGAGCAAGGGAATTCGCACATTGAAAAATATACACAATAATTATATTCAAAAATAATATATACATATTAAATTGCTTAATAAATGTGCCAATCTTCTAGAAAAGATTAGTTAATGCTGCTCTTAAACACTTATTACAATTAATATTAACTAATCAGTTTATCTGTCTACAAAGTTAACTTTTGTAAATAAATGATTATTAAACATTGCAAATTGAGCTGCTAACTGAGTAAGACTATTGTATTATATTTATATATATTGCTCACCGTTGGAATAACAAATTCTTGGCAAATACATAGAGCTCAATATCGAGACCATTAAGTTTCTCGATGCGTCGCCGCTGATCGAAGCGAAGATTCGTCACAGCAGCTGCCGAAATGGTTGCGTTGTGCTGCTCGAAGGGTATGGCGAAGCGCAGGTTGAAGGTCTCCTCGAAGATATATTGGGACATCTGCAGCAAATGGTATAAGCGACGTTTATTTCAACTTGTCCAACAAGGCAATTTAAATTTTGAGGATTTACCTTTTGATATTCCGTCAGTCCAAAGTATGCCATCGCGGCAAGATTGCGCTTGGCGCTGGCCAACATGACACGATCCCGTTCGTGCGCCGGCATCGAGGATTTGTTGTAGCAGCCAACGAGTGCCAGGTCGGCGAGCATTCGAGTTTGCCTATTGGCGGCGAGATTCGACTCACAGCCGGCAAACTGATCGAGATCGACATCGAGCCAATCCTTGCCTTTGTAGCAGGGCGGCAGCTCGCTGCCGGTCGCCTGTCGGCCCAGGCACCAGTGTCGCGATCCCTTCCAGGTGGCGCCGCGTCGCACATGCCGATACTCGGACATGTAGCGAGAGATCGGTTCGCGCAGCAGCGATATGTAAAAGTAGCGACGCTTCGCCGTCTCGCCCTCGTTCTTGTCCAGCTCGACGTCCACGCAGCTGGTCAGCTCGGTCCAGTCGGCGTGCAAGCCGCACTTCCAACCCGTTGAGTATCTGGAGAAGAGCCAGTTCTCGTTGCGATGCGGACGGAAGCAGTAGCAACGTTTGCGCTGCCTTTGGCACTCACAAGGACGCTGAAAAAAGTTCATTTTATTTATTTAAAGTTGAGAAATTTAATCGGCAATTTCTATGGCTCACCTTCAGGTCCAGGTCGCGCACCAAATGCCTGCCAAAGGATGTTCCGCCCGTTTTCTGTATGTGCAGGAAAACCATCACATCGTGTCCATCCATATCGAACTGGAAGTCATCGTTGAGCACATCCTCATAGCTGAGTCCCGCATTGGCTATAATATTCTGTGGTGCGGATGCTTTTGATGCAACTGCTGTGTTGCCACCCACATTGTTATTATTGTTGTTGTTGTTGTTGATCGCCTGATGCAGCCCCGCAGGCTGTAGTTCATTGTAGCCCATCATGTCCGAGGATTGGAGCATCACGGCGCGTTTGGAGAGGGCGCATACCTGTGGTTCGTCGCCATAAAGCAAAAGTGCAAACATTAAAAATGCGTACTCTCAATGTAATTTTACTACTTAATACCCTGTAAATGCTTACTTGTAGAATATATTTAAAATATACTTTTTTTTTTAAATTAATAGTAATAAATCATTTTTAAATCTTGGATACCATAATTAATTTCCAGATAAAATGAAAATGTAGAATGCAAAAGACGAGACAATTGTTTACAGGGTATCTACCCGTCTGATATTTTGTTCGCAACATTTTGATTTAATGTTATTGCCAACGTGGGGCTTAAAATTCAATTTATTGCCAGAGAAAAATATAATAAAGTATCTGCATGTGGATGCATCTGAGTGTATTTTCTGTGTGTGTGTGTGTGTGTGTCTGGCTATTGTTGAGTGTTTATTTGTATTCAACATTAATTAAATGAACAGCGGGATTAAATGTATATTTTGTGGTACGACGAGCAGGGATATCTTCAGGCATGTCGACGCTGAATATTGTATGAATGTCCTGCCAGTCCTGCAAGTAACTCTATCACTCTTAATGCATGTTTTATTATTATTTTCTCAGACATATTTATTTATTGAACTCTGTCAATGTATATTAAGTTTACAATTGGTGTGCCGAGAGATTAATATTGCATTAAAAGCAATTGTCAGATCCAATTTCCATTGCATACTTTTGAGTGCTGTTTTTTAAACTAGCAGTGAGAATATTCGTTGGCTTCTTATCCGAATCCAATATCATATTACTAAGTAAAATATCTCAATTAAGAAGTTTGTCGTTTAATAATAAAAAATTGCTTAATTTGTGTCCATTTACATTCAATTTTAGCAAAACCACTTCTAGCCTTTAGCATATTTAAACAATATTTAAAAATCAATTATTTTTCTCATCTTTAAATCTTACAACAAATTCTTAACTGTTTATATATATGTTGCTTTTTTATTCCGTATAAAGAGAAAACTATTTTCCATCTGCTCAAAATAAATGGAATGGAATTTTGTAATTTAAACATGTTTGGTAAATAAACATTTATAGATATTACATTATTTGAAAGCAATAAATTAACAACTTCTAAAAATAATGAAAATTGTAAATAGTTCGTAGCAATCTATTTTGTTTTGGAAATTCATTGCTTTTGAATTGAAGACGTAACTCAAGAAAACCAATTAAAAACAACAAGTGTGAAGATGAAGCAATTTTAGCAGTAATGGGTAAATTCTACTTGACTTTGTTGCAGATGTTATTGTTTTGCTATCATTTGTTTTTGTCATTTCTACAAAAGCAAATGAGATAAAATGAGACAAGAGACAAGAGACTTAGAGGCGATGCATTTACGTCATCCAAAACTGAGGAAAAGTTTCTCGATTAAAATGAGGAACTTTTTGTGAAATCCGCTTGCTTATCTAACAGTTCCGCTGCTGCTGCTTATGGCCAAAAGCTGTGCGTGAAGAGCACACACAACAAGACAAAACGAAAACCGGAACAACTAACAGGCAACACCAACAACAACAACAACAACAATGATTGTGGCAACTGAGCAGCTCATTAAACAATTGGCAGTTGGTTTTGGGTACTTTTGCTTGGTTGGGTGTTGCTGGGTGATTTTCGAAAGAAAATTAAGAAGTATTATGGGGATTTGTTTGCCCCCTTTTTGTGTGTGTGTGTGAGTGTGTGGCCATAGGCCTTATCTTAAAGTTTCAAACGCAGCGCATGAATGCGTATTAACTTGGTCAAGGAGATGAAGGCAAATAAACGGGTAGAAATAAACAAAAGCCAAACGTTTGAGGCTGCATGTATCATGTGGTTTACGGCCTGGGCAGGTGTAAAAGTTTTGAATTTATTGGCCAACAACAAAAACAACCACAACTAGAGAATTCGATTATCTGGTAGACAACTGCTAGAAAAATGCTACAACTTTGCAACACTGTTGCCCTTGAGAGTTTTTGGTTTCTGTGCAACAATTCAGTGCTTTGTTCTTCTTTCACACCCAAGACTCTGACCCTGCCGCACTCAGACAACAAAATTTATTAGTTTCTGTAAAGTGGTTTGGGATTTTAAATATCCATGATTTGCTCCTGGCAAACAGTTGCAAATTTATGCCAGTGCATTTATCAGGCGTGCCCCAAGCTCGTAAATAAAAATCAAACAAGTGAGGTTGTCCTAATCGCAGATTTAAAGATTTAAATTGCTGACTAAAAGATGTAGGTGGCTTTAAGATATACATATAGGATATAGATACATAATAATTTAATTAATATACAACAAAGTAAATGTAAATTGAACATAAATGAGAAGAAAATCGACCACAAATGAGTAATTTAATTTTATTTCCACTAAAGTGGCGTCAAGAGCAACCAAAAACATTATAGATAGTAAAAATAATAACATTTCGCATTTTGTATGACTCTCGCTGTGTGTGTGTTTTTGTGTTATAGCCAGCACTTTGCTGGCAATTTAATTGCTTTTTATAGGCAGACATAAAAAAAAATTGCTTAGCCACTGGACAAAAACCACGCACAATCAACATCCAAAAAATATCCACCAAAATGTCCCAGCCGAGCGAAGCCACATGGTTGGTAATGGTCGCAGTGGTCCGTTATATTATTATAGTAGTAATCATTTAGTGAGCAAATTTGTTGGCTGTTCACGCGACCAAAAATTCCCACACACACACAAAAACTTACACGCATTCACAATAACACACACACACACACTCACACACACACACACACACATGCAGTTACGGACAATGGCATTTTGTTGGTTTATTAAATGTGTGAGTGCTTCTGCAATGTTCTCAACTATTTGGCTTGCTTAGAGATGTGTACGTGCCACAAGTTGCAACTATCGTAAAATATATATATAAAAAAATATAAGCTGATTGGTTGTTACTTCCATTTGGTGTGAATTTGGGAAGGTTATTATTAATAATAAAAAAGCAAATAAAAATAAAACTAATATGTTATTCCAAATTGTAATTTTATGACTGTTATCTGATTATCCTTTTAAGTTCTTAATTCATTATTGATTTTAATTTTTTTTTCTATTTGTGAGCAAAACAAAATAGTTTGTGCAAGTGGTATAAATAATTGACCTAAATCAGCTTATCAACAACTATAATTCGATAGCAAAGTACAATTATTTGTAAAACCACATTTAATTATAATTTTAGTTTAGTTAACATTAAATTAATATGCAATACATTTTTGCAGAAGTTGCAAAATTATCACATATTATTTTGTTCCTTTTAAGAGCAATGCAAAATTAACATTTAATGAATATGTTATACATTTTCAGAAGTGGGAAATACCCTAATTAAAATTACATATTATTTTTTATATTTTTCTAGTAATTGAATAATTAGTTTTCGTTGGTTGACTACTGAAAATACCTAATATTTAAAGAATATTCTTGGAACAACCGCACAAATTGTATTATCTTCTTAAATTGCTTATTTCCATATTTTTATGCCTATTTGTTTTGGCTATTTGTCTGTAAATATTCGGAATTTCATATATACTTTTCTTCTCTTCTAGAAAAAAATAAATAATAAACTTTTACGCTTTAACTGAATACTTCTGTGCTAAACAATTACTATAATCAAAGTTATTAGTTTTCTTTTTTATCAAAGCATAAATCTTAATCTTGGCCTCTTTCAAAACTTTCCCATTGCCAATTAATATAAGTGTCAAAACTGCAAACAATCCAAGTAAATGTCAACTATGGAAAACAGGTGGAATATGAAATAATCCATTTGGTTTACCAAAGTGACAGTCATAATTTTGTTATCTATGAGCATAAAACCGCAAAAAGCTGCAAAAAGTCAAATAAATTAAGCAACAAAAGAGCAGCAAGTTTCAGTAAAGTAAATTAATATTTACGAGTGTGTGCGGCACAGATATAAGATTTAAGATTGCATGCCTTATGAACCAAGAAAAGAATCATACACATATATAAATATATATATACATATATGTATGTAGTCCTAAGATTTTGCTGGTTTGCGCAACACACACATGTTCTAAGAGACTCGTAAATTGCAAGCACTCCAAAAGTAAACAATAAAAGTTTTTGTGCTGAAAAGAAGAGAATTTTAATTCTTACATATCATGTATCATTGGGGGGCGGCTATAAAAAATGTGGAGAAATGGTGCAGTAGATGGAAAAATGGGAAAATACGTTCTACCAGCGCAATAAAATTTGACGGAAATGTAAATTGAAGAATCTACAAAATTGTAGACGCATTCACATTTGGTTTATTGCAAATTCGAGATAAGAAATTTAATTTGTTTTTTATTTCATGTAGTCACTTGTTTAAATATGTCATGAAGTTAAGCAAAATTTGACTTGTTTGTAAATTAGAAACTCACGAGTTGTAAGCTTCAATTCGCCAATTTATAAATTGACTTTATTTTATGCCTACGACTAATGTTAACTGCATAAAATGAGCAGCAAAATAATAGTTCTAAAAATGAGAAAATAAATGATTTACGCCCAATACTTAAATGGAGAAATTGCTCAATTTTCCAGCCCCTCAAATTGTCGATATATTCGTACACGGAATTTGAATTCAAGGATTGCCGTGCAGAGCCAGTTTGGCAGTCAGAGCCCAGTTGGCATTTCGTGGCACAGTGGTTAGAATGATAGGGTTGCAAACAGCTCAGCTAAAGGCTGGGCAAACAACAAGCGGGCAGCTGAATCTTGCCGCAAGCTGTGTGGCGACTTTTGGATTTTCAGCTTACATACATTGGCCAAAACGACGCAGCAGTGGCAGCTGCCAACAAGCTGATCAGAAACGTTAAGGCTCGTCGCGATGCAAATGCAAATAACAACATGGCAGAGCAACAAGCGAAAATAACCTGGCCAAAACACAACAGAGACGTGCCTGACGGTTCGACTCTTAACGGTCTTTAAGCAATTTGAATTGTTTGCCATGGCAATTAGCCAAGTTTGCAAGGCAGTCAATAGCAAATGCCTAAGCAGCAGCTTAATATGTGTGATTAAAACTTGAGTATCAATAAGGCGAAAATGTTCACAAAATGCAAATATAGAAAACTTTATTTCTTATGTGTTAACAAGCGCATTTAAAAAGTTGCATTTAAATTTAAGAGAGCTGAGAAAAACTTTATTAATTCAATTGTCAACATCGAGAAATGTAAAAACATAACTCACCTTTGGGCACTTCAATATCGATTCGATTACCAACTGAAGTGCCAACAATTGTTGGTCTAAGCCACATTTGTATTATAAGCCAGCATCGGTCAAGTTGGGAGATTTAAGAGCAGCCGATTTGATGCTGTCATCTGCCATTTTAGTAGCAAACAATTCAATGGGCAACTTGAAAGCACACAAATTTCATATACACGAAATGGCCAGCAAGCCAACAGGGACAACAGGACTATACAAATGCCATGCCCAGAGACAAACGCCCACAACACACACACAACACACACACAACACACACACACGTGCACACACATGCCAACTGGCAGGTGAACAATACGTTTTTGGCATTTCGAACAATCGCATAAAGCTCAAAAAGCTTCGTTCGTTTGGCTGGCATGAAAAAGAAAATATATAAAATTTATACAAGACTGGCAATAGGGATACTCCCACACAGATACGGGATACACCCACGGACAGCCACGCATATACTTTGTCAGAGTGATAAATTACATAACTCTGCTGCATTTTATTATCATTTAAACAAACAAACATAAAAATGCACAAACGAATCAAGCTATGGGTCAAGAAGTGGGCGAAAACGGGGGGTTGGATTGAGGGGCGTGGATTGAGCTCTGTAATCAGCATTGAAAACTGTATAAATTTCGTCCATAAAAAAGGTCGCCGATGTTATTTTAACATGCCAACGTGATTATTACACAACAAATGTGAATTTTTTTTTTTGTACACTCCCATTTTGAAACGCCAAAGTCACGCAATTTGAAAAGGGCATTTACATATTATATTGCATGCCTTTGCTCCATATTATTGTAAATTTTGTAGAAATATGCATTATTAATGTTGCTCTTAAGTTTTGACCGAGTTTATTAACTATTCATATGAGAAAATTGAGTTCTAATTGTGGTCAACCAGCATCAAACGGACGAATTAAATATTTAAAAATTTCAATTAATATTTTATATACAAAAAGATTTTACAGTTCTTTTGATTTTATTGTCATACTTGGCAAGTCCTTTTTATTCCTTTATATTTTCTTATTTATATTTAAAATATTTGGCAAAACTTGAAATGATTAAAATGGTGTTGAAAAATTAATAATCATGAAAATAATCAATCTCTTGTGTCATGTGTGTTAAACATCAATTTTAGGCATATTAAGCACTAGGGATTGATGTATTCATTTTATTAAGGGTGTATGTATGTGTGTGTGTGTGTGTGTGCTGTGTTTTGTCAATTCATTCATCAAAAGGAACTTGGGTTCAGTGGGTTGTGATTTGGGACATTAAATCATTGACAGTTGCTTATACGGGATATTATATTATTTGCAACAGAAGAAACTGAAACTGTGGCACAACAAATAAAGGAGACAGCATAAAAGAACAACAAAGAATTATGGGATAGCAATTTATTATTTTTTAAAGTACAACGTTGAAAGCTAATCTATTTGAAGTGTCTGTTAGACATTCCAGGCAAGCTCGTCGCCATGGACCGACCATGTGTGTGGGTTAAGATGATTGTGTGTCCTAATGAAATGTAGCATAATATTTTCAGTTTAGACATTGGTTGGAATTCACGACGAGTCTCCGGGTCAGTTGATGTGTGTGTGTGTGTGAGTGTGTGATAAGCGTCGTGAAAATCCCAAAAATAAGCAAAAGAGTCAACGTGCAACATCAAACCCCTACACAAACACATACAAACACACATTCTCACACTCGCCCACACCTACGTAGATAAATCCCTTGGCCATAAGAGCTGAATAGCTTTGGATGGTCCACGGCTGTCCATTTGCTTTTGGTCACTGACCATAAATTCAACTAAAATATATTTTGACATTTTGCACGCAAAGCGGTTGATGAGCTTGGCCCAAACGGGAAAGAGGCTAACTAAGCGAATTGGCCCACAGTGATCTTTGGGGTGTAAATGGGCCAAAACTGAGCTCACGCAGTTATATAAAGGTCGTTGCAAGGAC